>JACCIB010000214.1:0-249822 GCA_018906965.1 Philotrypesis tridentata
TGCTAATTACTTTGCGCGTGCTATATTTATAGCAAAGCAGTCGAAACCTTTCCTATATCTGCCTCCATTGATTGGACTATCCTTGTCAATCATTAAAAAACTATGCTTATCGTCAGACCAGCACTTTGAGCATAATTCCTTAAACTGTATGTAGTTCATATCGAATTAACATGATCGTTGTACAGATGCTTGAGATTTAACTAAAATCATCTTGTCGAAAGATTACCAACAGATTTACGTCATCGCGTACGAGATGCTTCGGAACTTGTGCATAAGATTGACAAAGATAGAAACAATCAACGTTTTTATGTCTACCCATACAGTAATACGCTTTGATACTGTTTTGCTTCTCGCAAGCTACATCGTCAAAGATCATGATTGAGTTGGGAAGAGTATCGTCAGGGCTTACCACTTCTTCATGCTCGCTGAATCCGAAATACTGTATGCCCTCTAAAGATTCTAGAAGATTTTTCAAAAACTTATACTTTGACTGATTCAGAGACTTTGAGTAGACGTATATATTTTCAAATCTAACGCCATTAGGATGCGTAATGAGGGCAAGTAAGCTGTTAGTTTTACCACAGTTTGATAGGCCGCAAAATACAGCTCGAATGCTGTCCGGAAGCAAATCTCCGTGTCTTTTGATTTTTTTTTCAGGCTCCGCTATAACATCAAAATTTGCTATTGGAAGCTTAACTGTCTGCTCTTTGAAGTTCATTCTTGGAGAATTGATCGACAACTGATAATGGAGAGTATAAATAGGGCGCTTTTATACTCTCGACATCAGTTATTATCTGACCTTCATAACGTGATGATCATATACAAACACCACCGACAAGGTCGTGGAATTGTAAATCGTCTCATCAATAAACTACCAATTGAACTTCACTTACCGGGATACCAGTACTGTAGTCCTGGTACTAAGTTAGCTAAACGTCTCGCTCGAGGTGATCCGGGAATTAATCCGCTTGACGTTGCTTGCAAAGAGCACGATATAGCTTATTCGCAAAATCGTGAAAATATCGAAGCCAGAAACGCTGCTGATAGAGTTCTGGCTGAGAAAGCTTGGCAAAGAGTTAAAGCAGTAGATTCGGAAGTAGGAGAAAGAGCAGCTGCTTTTGCCGTTACAAACGCTATGAAATTAAAGTCGAGATTCGGAATGGGTGTGGAAAAGTCGCGAACAACGATTCGGAAAGTTGTAAAGGCTGCTTCGCAATCAGTCGTTCCAGGAAAATGCGCGAATAAGCTCATTCCCTCAGCTTTGGAAGGTGCTCGAAAAATGGTTGAGAAAGCCGGTGGAAAGAAGAATATAGTTGTTCCTAGAATATTGCCAGTTCCAGCTAAAGTAGGCGGTTTCCTACCATTTCTCATACCGTTGTTCACCGGTCTAAGTGCAACTGGCGCCCTCGCTGGAGGTGCTGCTGGAATAGCCAAGGCTGTCAATGATGCTAAAGCCGCGCAAAGGAAGTTAGAAGAGAACAGACGACATAATCAAAAGATGGAGGAGATTGCTCTCGGTAAGGGACTGTTCTTGAAGCCTCACAAGAAAGGACTAGGTCTTCACTTGAAGCCTGGTAAAGGATTGAAAAAAAAAGATCTTCGAAGTAAGATTACCCGAGAGAGCGCTCACGGATTTCGATTTGATAAAATATGCAAAGATTATGAAGATTTCAAACTTTCGCGGTGTATTCATGCGAGACTCGCTGCCTGCTAATGGTCCACATTATAACGAATCAGCTATAGTCAACTTGGATGATGCACGCGGACCTGGTACGCACTGGGTTGCATATCGTAAACGAGGCTCCAATGTCGTCTACTTTGACAGCTTTGGAGATCTTCAACCTCCGATAGAGCTATTGCTCTACTTAGGCGTCAATGAAGTCAAGTATAATTATGAACGATATCAAGACTACAATACATTCAACTGCGGTCATCTTTGTCTACAGTTTTTGGCTGGCAGACTATATAAGGAGCAGCGAAAGTAGCTCTCGAGTTATTATCGCTTCAACTGTCATGGAGAATTCATTAACTTTGACTCTCTCCGCCAAGACTTCCATACTTGAAGCTCAATACTTTCGTCCAATCGAACTTTCCGCTAGCAAGAATTACGTTCTTGGATTAGTCGAATTGTTGACATTCACCTCGATTCCTAATATCGATACAAGTAACAACAAGTTCTACGTAGGAGGACAGATAGTTCACCTGCCAACAGGTAGCTACGAGATTGAAGACATTGAAAATCATCTTATCGACACATTAAGCATCAAAGGCATTTCGATCTCACTTAAACCGAATAACAACACTCTCCGCAGTGTAATAAAGTGCAGTGAGACGATAGACTTTCGTCCGCTAGATTGTATTGGTCCACTACTAGGTTTTACGCAGCGAGTGCTCGAGCCTAATACTATACATATTTCTGACTTGCCGGTCTCCATTCTCAAAGTAAACGCTCTAAGAGTTGAGTGTAGCATCACTACCGGTGCCTATATAAACGGACAGCGAGTACATACGATACACGAATTCTTCCCCGCAGTACCGCCAGGCTACAAGATCATCGAAGTTCCCTCGCAAGTTATTTATCTTCCCGTCACCCTAAGGACAATCGATTATTTACAGTTGCGCATAGTCGATCAAGATGGAAATCTAGTAAACTTTCGTGGTGAAGTCATCACAATTAGATTGCACCTGAAGCAAGCGTAATGGGCATTGTCTACGCTGGTAGAGGTTATAAAAGCAAGCCGAAATGTCAGCCAGTCATCAGTCGTCAGCGAGCCTTCGGAACGCTAACACGACAAAATATACAGTTCTTAAAAGGACTCGGTCTAAGAGTAAAAAACCCTGGTGGAAAATAACGTGTATATTCCTCTGCTGTCTTCAGAGAAATGGAAGAGATTCTAAGTATATAGTCACCAGTAAGCTTTGATGATTCAGTCTCGAATTATGAGATTCATGCTCATCAGCCGTACACTGCTTCATCGTACAAGAACAGCGATGAAATACGTATCTCAGTTCAACATCAAGACTTGTGTCTATTACCTTCTCGCAGCTCGTTACACGTATGCGGTAGACTAATCAAAGCTGATGGTGCTCAAGTACGAAATACTAAATTAGTGAATAATGCTATAGGTCATATGTTTGAGGAAATACGATACGAGATAAATGCTATCGAGATCGATAAATGTAAAAACGTTGGATTAACTACGCTCATGAAAGGATGGCCTTCGATCAATCCTAGTCAGAGTTTAGTCATACAGAATGCCGGTTGGCTCGACGTCGAGGAGAAAGATGATTTGGTGAATAATCAAGGCTACTTTGACCTGTCCATACCTTTAAGTATGATTCTAGGCTTTGCCGAAGACTATCGAAAGATAGTCGTTAATGTCAAGCATGAACTTATCCTCACTAGATCAAGAAATGATTTAAATGCAGTTATTCAGGCAGCTACGAAAGCAGCAACTGCAACTGATCCAGCAGAATATGAAGATTTCAAGATTGAATTGATAAAAGTTGAGTGGCTCATGCCCTACGTAGTACTCTCCAATTTACATAAAATTCGTCTGCTTGGACTTATTCAGAAGAGTAAATCGATTGATATGAGTTTTCGTAGTTGGAAATTGTACGAATACCCACTACTTTCTACTACGCCGCGTCACGTTTGGACTGTTAAGACATCCAATCAGTTAGAAAAGCCGCGCTTTGTCATTCTAGGCTTTCAAATGAATCGTAAAGGTTCAAGGACTGAGAATGCCAGCTATTTCGATCATTGCGAAATTAGCAATGTCAAGCTATTCCTCAATTCTCAGTACTACCCTTGCGGTAATCTCAATCTATACATAGATCGCAATCAGTTTGCTATTCTCTACGATATGTATGCAAACTTTCAAAACGCATACTACGAAAAGAGCGTAGAGCCTCTGCTGAAGAAGCAAAGATATATTTCGAAACTTCCGCTTATAGTGATTGATTGCTCGAAGCAGAACGAGTCTCTGAAAACTGCTTCAGTCGATGTTCGCTTAGAATTCGAATCGAAGCATAATTTCCCTGCTGGAACATCCGCCTACTGCTTGATTATACATGATCGTATAGTTCAGTATAATCCAACCAATGGTGATGTAAGAAAACTTGTCTGAACTTGTTTCGAAAGTGGTGGGGATGCTGGTATAAAGGAGGCTGCATCCGCACAGTCGAGATTGAGTACTTGGTTGATATGCAAGGCTTCAAGCAGCCAGGCAATGACTTCATTCTCAAAGAGCTCGCTATACTTCCGCTGGGTGCTGAACCTCAAGTGTATCTCTTCAAAGCGCCTTTTCATTGGCGTAGACTCACGGAGAACTATAAAGCTGAAAATGCATGGCTTGAACGCTATTATCACGGACTATCTTGGCAGTCTGGTGATAGAGAGTATACAGACATCGGAAATATACTTCGTACAGCTCTGAAAAATGCCGCTTGCGTTAAAGTCATTGGCTCCATTCAGAAAAAATGGTTAGAACGTTTTAAATTTAACGTTCACGATATAGCTGAGATGGGATATCCACCATTAAATCAAATAAAAGTTGTAACAGTTTGCCCGTATCATAATGGGGTGTATAGAGCCAACTGTACTCTTCACAATGTGCAGCTTATCCATAAATATATGAAAGAGTTGCAGACACCATTAGATGTTTATACAATGGAATATGAATAAGTTGAGAGAGAGGAAGCAAAGGAGAGATGATTCTAATGGATGCATCTCAGATGAGAGCGTGGCTGGGGCTCTTATCCTTCCTATGTATACATATAAAAATTATGTATATCTTGTATATATGCATATAGTTTATATACGCATGTAAATATAAACTTATACGTTTAATTTGTATATGCGCATGTAAATATATATGAATAGTGTGTATACACGCGCCGCGCACTCTCCACTACACGCATATGTAACGTATGCTTATACATGCATGCGCGCTAAACGTGAAGTGAGTTGCGCGCTCGCGCTCTCCCCTACACATACGTACCCATACGCAACGTATGCTTATACATGTATGCACGCTAAACAGTGAAGTGAGCCGCGCGCTCACGCTCTCGCTCTCTACTACACATATACAACATGTGTGAAAGGTTAGGAAATTCCGCGAGGTTCCAATTCTAAGCCTCATGGTCGATTCGTATGAACGCGCCAAAAATGTGGGATCGGAACGCTCGATCGCCATTGTTCTACACCATTGTCATATGTACCTTTTGAAAGAAAACATATCGTATACGAAAAAATAGTGCATAACGAGAAAAATGAATAACGAAGTTGAAGTTATTGTGTGTGTGTGTGATAGGTAAGTGAAATTAGATTAGATTAGTATAATGCATAAGCAATAAGAATATATTTTTTTGTTAAAGAATTCTAGATATACCGGCAGGACCGCGATTCGCCAAAAGACAGTACATCATAGAAGTGTCAATTATGCTCTATAGAAACTTTGATGAGGCTTTTAAATCGCTTACAACAATGGGCAGTAGTCATGTTTTATACAATGCAGTCATTGAATATTTTAATTCAATTGATGGCTTTATTATCGTTTGTATGCAACATAAAAATAATCAACTATTACAAGAGAATAATGAGATGAGACAACAATACCGTGCTGATTTGGAAATGATTGAGGTTTGCATATTATTATTATTCTTATATATATATATATATATGATATATATATATACAAATATATAAATCGGGTATTTTGAATGCATCCCTATAATAAACTACCCTTCGCTAGCGCATTCAAAATTCCACTTTTGGCATTCAATATTCCATATTTAAAAATAACCCTATACTACCCCTACTTTCGGCGCATTCAAAATACCCGATTTATGTATTTATATATATATATATATATATATATATATATATATATATATAAAATTATACATATAAAATGTGCTTGTTGGCTTTATCGATCTCTCCGAGGCAATCGTGTAGAAAAGGGTTAGAATAAAAAGGCCCTTTTCTTATATCGTCAACGTTTCGGCGAACATTGTCGCCCTCATCAGGACAATATCGGAGCTGTCGTGATTTTTGTACATCTCAATGATGTTTTTCCCCCGGCTATTTAATAGCCGGGGGAAAAACATCTATTTAATAGCTCAGAAGAGAAATTAGCCGACAGAGCAATACAAATAATTACTGTGTCGCTCGGCGTCTCTCGTCCCCCGCTATTAAATAGCCGGGGGAAAAACATCATTGAGATGTACAAAAATTACGACAGCTCCGATATTGTCCTGATGAGGGCGACAATGTTCGCCGAAACGTTGACGATATAAGAAAAGGGCCTTTTTATTCTAACCCTTTTCTACACGATTGCCTCGGAGAGATCGATAAAGCCAACAAGCACATTAAACAACTACCGAGGGATAAAGTCATATTTAGATTGTGTGACATACACATCTAAAAATACATTATACATATAAAAATTATATAAATGTATTTTAGGAAATGCATGAGAATGACTTAAATCAAGCTGACGAGATTATTCATCATGAGAGAGAGCTGAATTTGGAATTACAGGGAATTAATGAAAGCTTGAGAGAGAGAAATGCTGAATTAATTCAGCAAAACGAAGAGCTCTTAGATAAAGTTGAAGATCTACAGTATGTAATAAATGTATTAAGAGGAGGGCGAGCATTGTGAAAAAAAATAATTATAAATTACTATGTTGAGATATGAATAAATTTTCTATTATTTCTTGAAATAAACAATATGTTTTTATCATATATATATATATATATATATATATATATATCCTCTCCACAAACACACACACACACATATATATATATATATATATATGTTATACGCGCGCGTTACATTATACGTATACTTTTAAAAAAAATCATTCTTGTAGCAACCTGCGTTCGCTGCAGGTTGCATACATGTCAGGAAGCAGCCTGCGTTCGCCGCAGGCTGTATGTCTATGCTTATAGCAACCTGCGGCAGGTTGCCTTCATAGCAGGGGACCATTCGCCGCAGGTTGCTTTCATAGCGGAGGATCTCGCAGCGAGATGGGCCTGCAGGAGGTGGGGAGCGTCGGGTAGCGAGCGCGAGGATATGTGCGCATACCGACCAAGTCGCAGCGCATACCGGCCGAGTCGTGCATGCCTGCCGAGTCGCAGCGCTACATTCCCGCTCTCGCGCGCGCGTCTCTCTTTGTACGCGCGACATTCCATCCCCACTCTTACACGTCTCTCTTCGTACGCATGGTATTCGCGCGGGCTGTCACCGCTAGATGGCGAGGCGCGACACAGGCGCACACATCGACAGTGGGCTCGTGCCGGCGCTGTATGTCTATATACATAGTGGACTCGTGCCGGCGCTGTGTATCTATATACATAGTGGACTCGTGCCAGCGCTGTGTATCTATATATATATAGTGGACTCGTGCCGCCGCCGCTGTGTATATCTATATATAGTGGACTCGTACCGGCACTGTGTATATACCTATATATATATATATATATACGGTGGGCTCGTGCCGGCACTGTGTATATACCTATATATACGATGGGCTCGCACCGGCTTGCGCTCGTACCGGCCTACAGAAAAAAGGGTGGGGAGGATGCGCTCGTACCGGCCTGCGCTCGTACCGGCCTAGCCTACCTACTCAAGTAGTTGTTTAGCATGTCTAATTTGCGATGAGGGAACATTTAAAAGAACTTTTCTTATACTTGGCGCAGGTCTCTTGAATGTGCGATAGAAGTCGCATATATAAGCGATGTGAAAAGCATATTCAATTGAAGGATGTACTAACTATAAGGTCTTGTTCAAATGTTAATTTTTTCATATGAATTGAGGATAATTATTTATAAAGAATACATTTAAGAAATCTAAGCGTCGCGATTGATGAGAAATAGTAAATTACACAAAACTTTTTTACATTTCAATTGAACGAAAAAAAAAAATTTGCTTCTATTTTATTTGAACGTGACAAAATCATAATCTTAGAATTAAAACTGAAAAAAACAGTGCCAAAGTTTTTCTTTCCGTTCAATTAATAACTATAAAAAATTGTTTTCGTGTAATGTAGTATTTTTCATCGATCGAGAGGCTTACATTTTTTAAATTTATTCTTCGTTATTAATTACCCGACAGACGTTTAGTTGTGCAAAGATTTGAGGATACTTGGTTTATTCAGATACTTTAGCATAAAATTTATTATTAAAATTTGACATTTCCATCGATTTTTAGCTTGGAAATGAAACAAAATTAAAACCAAACTTTTTGTCTTAGAATTTCTTTTATTATTTAAAAATATTTTTTTCAGATATGAAATTCAATTTTTTGATTTTAACAAATGATATATTTATTTTTAGCAACAATTACAGGCTCTGCTCCATGCAATGCCTTAGATGAGCATACTCACGGATAAAAAAACGGTATCTTTATGAATTTTTTGGTAGTCGAACTTCAGATCGAAATCTCAGTTTCAATAATTTTAGTATTTAAGATGGTTCTAAGCAAGTGCTAACATATAAATATTTATATTATATATAATATATATATATATATATATATATATATATACACACCCATGACTTTACAAGTATTTTGTTTGTAAAGTAAACAAAATTTCCTAACAAAAGTGTTGTACATATTTTTGTGAAAAAACGTATCTCTCAAGAGCTACAAATGAATGAAAATAAACAAAAATTGAAAAAATGCTTAAAATAATAACTTTGACCCTTTGTAACTCGAAGAGACGGGTCGAGAAAAAGTTCTTAAGTTTTTTTAGGATTAGTAATTTTGTGTGTGCATTTTGTCTCTAGAAAGGTATTTAAATACTTATATTATTGCACTCTGCGATAAATAAGCGCTTATTTCATTGTATAACACTATATCATTCAACAAATATTGTTTACTTTCGAGTAAGAAACAAGATAGTCAATAAAATTTAAATATTTAAAGCTATGTCTGCGCGCTATCCCCCATGTTTCTTTTACTGATAATGTGCTTAAGGGGACCCCTAGCCTATTTCGTTAAAAAGTTCGAATTTTGATTTGATGAAAAATGAAAAATAAAAGCTAAATTATTATTTAAACGAATTATTTCCACTTAAAATTTTTTAAACAATCAAATCAAAATCCCTGTATCCATACGATAACTAATACTGTGACAAGCATATAGAAAAATGTAAAATCATCGGGAAACCAACCGAGTCAAATTTAAATTGACTGTGAAATTTATAAATCATATTCTGTTTCAGATTTTATAAGTGGCGGATCCCCTTGATGCAAGTAGAAAGCAAATCGACAAGTGGTAAAAAAAGCTTCCTAAATAAATTTCAGCTTTCAGCCAAATTCATTTGCTGAAGATTGACTCCTCCTCATTCATAATACCTCGTGCAATTATCTAATTAATAAAAGCTATAGCAGTTTTACGCTGGTTGAATATTTTCATTTGAAATTGAAAAAAAGTGAAGAATTTCTGAAAACTATTGAATATTCATTAAAAACACAGAACGCGTGTTCGAATTTCCCAGCGATTCTTGAAAACAGAGACGGAAACAGAGACGAGAAAGAGCGAGAGGAGGAGAAAGCTTAACCTCTTGACTAGGCAACCGAACGCCTGTCCGCATCCCTAAGAACGCAATAAACGAGCCACACAGCCAGTTGCTGTCTTGGCTTTTTCTCTTTCTCTCGTCCTTCGTAAGGAAAAGAATATTGCGCGCGTGCGGAGGGAGAGAAGGGTACACAGAATGCGCGCGTAGCGCATCCGTAAAAAGGCCCCGGACCGCTCGAGATTCCGAAAGACGCCGCCGCTACAGCGTTGACGAGAAGACAGAGAGAGAGAGAGAGAGAGAGAGAGAGAGAGAGAGAGAGACTCGGGCCGGGCGCCGGGCTCGAAACTGCTGCCGCTGCTGGAATTCCACAATTGAATATCGCGAATCTCTCTCACTCGCTCGCGCTCATAGCATCCTTTGAAGTACGACGCGTGCACCCTTCCTTCCTACTTACCTAATGTGTAGAGTTACATGCGCATGATGCGTGACGTTCATTGTCTACGGAATCCAGCTACAGCAACGATACCTACATCGTACACACATAGACTTTCACAGTGAAGCGATTGTACGTAACACTGCTTTAATACTACGCTCCACATACATAGAGCTGTTTTCTGCCTGTACCTTTTCTCTCTCTCCTGTAGTCCTATTCCTCTCTGCACTCTCACTCTTTCAAACGTGGCTACAGCTTCGCGTACCTCCAATCGATGCAACCTGCAATTCTCCTCACGAGTCCAAACAAACTGCTATTTTTTATTCTTTCCCATTTTTCGTAATATTCTTCCGGCGAAGTTTTGATAAGCCCAGTCGAATGTCACTTTGTACGAGACCGATAGTTACATTTCAAACTTTCAGCTAAGCACACTCTCCAATTTTAATCTGCCCCTTAATTTGTATAAAACACGATCGTTACAAATTGTTTGTAAATTATTGCTGATACATTGAACAACAAAATGTATATTGTAGCATGTTCTTCAATTTTTCAGCTTATATATTTATTTATTTATTTATATATACGGGCAGAAGGCCTGTAACGAATACTGTAAAGAAATGTCCACAATCGCAGTGAGTATATAGAAAGCATCTTGCATGACTATTTAATATATATAACAGGTATTCTCATATGTACAAACCACTTAGGTACATGTCCAAATATATTTCTTTAAATCTGTTGCTATATCCTCCAAAACCTAGAAAGCTTGGAGAAAGCAAAACATCTTTGTTTTGTCTTTAAGATAGCAAAGAAGAGAAATGTTTTATTGGTTCAAGATTTTGTTCACATTTGGGTTAATAATCACTCACCTACTACAGCAATGCTGTATTTGCTTTGAATTTCGATAAAAATTTGAATGATAACTTGAAACTAGGCTTCTTATTTTTTTGTCGATTATTCAAGCCGTGTACATGGCCCGGCTGCATAGCGGAGAAAGAGCTCTTCAAGGCAGCGCCAGCGGGGATCGTATATAGGTGCGAATTTCACGAGCCTCGTTGAATAACGTTTGATATCTCGAGAGTACTTTTCTCTCTCCCCCTCTCTCTCTCTCTGCCTTCCTTCTCCTCTGCCACTTTGCGACTTCTTTTCTCCCAGGCGCGAGCGAACAAGCCTTTCTCGAGTCTCTTGTCTGTTTTATCGGAGCTAACCGCAAAAATCCGGTACTGCACGTTTTCCCCTGGTGCAGCAGCCGCGGCCGCGGCGCGGGAGATAGCGAGCGAGCGAGACTCGGCCATCGCATTTCGGGCGCTCTCCGCTCATCGGCTGTTATACAGTTTATTCGCCTGTACTTGCCGTAGCGGCAGATCTTTGTGCTTTTGCTGCCTGTCGCTAGTGCAATATGTTCGTGAGGGATGCAGCACGAGATAGAAGAAACTGCAGAGGTCGACGCTGCTCCAGTTGCCGTCGCTCTATTTTTATGGCTTCTGCATGTCTCCGCGCAATGTCTATATACCTACGACGACGTCTACGCTGCTTTCAACTGGTATATACACTATACTTGTGTATCATGCAATGATATGCCTTTAGTGCATAAGTTGCTTTTGTTGACCTGGATCTGCCATTTCTCAGGTCGTGCGCTGTCGTCAAGAATGTGTACCGCGTGCGCGCGCTTCTACAGTCTCTTTGAAATATTACATCAGACTTTATTTCAATCACTTTCGAATACAGTTTATTAGAATGTACGACAATAATCTTCATATGTACGGGCAACCGCACACGCACACACACATTCTGACAGTAACGTAGAGATCCGAATTCAAAGATTCACTATATAATACCTGGAAAGTTTAGTTGGCACAGGAGCGTCTCAGTCCAGGCAGAACCACAGCCAAATATAGATCAAGGGTAGAGGATAGCTGCAGACCACAGTTTTTACTATATACAGTCACTTTACACACACTTTCTGCAAAGATACAAATATAATACCTGTACATTTTTGTACTTAGTTTCCAATTAGCTCAATCTGCAGGCTTCTTCGTGATGAATATTATCGCTGTCTAAAATTTAGCCTGCGTAAAAAGCCAAATTGAATGAATCGAAATTAGCTAATGAAAAAAATGTCATAATTTCGAATGGAAGAAAATCACATCGCTTTGATGAATTTCTATCTTATTTTGAAAAATAGAGCCCATTTTTCAAATCTGTAAAATTTGATGGTTGAATATCAAAGCGCTCCGTATTATCTTAAGTTATGCAGGGTTTTATAATTCCGTCAGTTATTCCTCGTTATTAGATAATTTTCCGTGATTCGGATCCCATGACATCTTCTTCTCTCGATTTCGTACCACTACGTGATATCCTTTCTATGTTAACGAAGCGAGCGGAAGTGAAGCTACGCCCGCTAGATTGGACTTGAATAAACTATCGGACTTTCTCCCCGGAACTCGGCAAGAAAATTTAATTGCTTCCCGAGTTGACGCTGATTTCCGAATGATTAAGCGTCTAGTGTTGTTTGCTCGTGGATTAAAGACAGTCGCGCGCGTTCTCTCTCTCTCTCTCTCTCTCCCTCTCTCTTCCCATCTTCGCGACCCGGCTCGCGCAGGTTTCAGTTGAATAGGATGGTTTGTTCTGCCAGTCAGAAAATTAGGTTGAATCTAATTAAGTGTACAGTTGAATGCTCAACGACGAAACGAATCGGCGAGAGGTTGAAAAATCGGTGGGAATCGCGCGTCGCGAAAATGCTGATTTCTATAGCATATAAAGCTGCGCTACGTTGCTGCAAGATCTTGTCACATTTCACGTAACACATAGTTGGATACATATTCGCTGGAAATACCATATTTAACAGTGGGCTCTCTCGCGTAAGCTGCGGAAAAATTGTACGAGATCGCGCTAATGAAATCATAAATTCACTTTTTACTATGCACATGCACCCGTGGGCAGAACGCATACGTCTCTGCAAGAGAATCCTCGAGATTGTATCTGGTAAGTTTAATCAGGTCTCCGTTGACAGATGCGCGCGGATCCTCGACACTTTAACTTGGGCCTATCGTTTTCGACAATCAACGAATCGAGAAATCAAGAAATCGTTCGACATGAGCTTCGCTTGCATTGACATGCGCGCTCACGCAACTTTGCGTTTGAGTTACGCAAGCGTCATGCGCGGGCACAAAAAAAGGCAGCTTTAGTGCTTTGCATTATTGCGCTGTGTCGCTCGCGCACGTTAAATAGCTCGACCGATTCATCTTTTCTACGATTCAACACTGTGTGTCCTGCGCTCGAAAAGCAAGCTATAACGAGCGCACCGACGAGATTGCTTTGAATATATAACTTGAAAGCAGATGTGCAACTAATTTTCAGAGCTTTTAAACTTTGTTTCTGCAAGATCTTTCCTATTCTAATTTCATGCAAAATACAGCGCCGCGTCATTTCTGTTTTCCTTCAAAATAGTCAATAACGCATGCAAAGAATTTTCAAATGTAATTACCATAAACCAAGTATAAAAATTACCGCACTCAGTGTAAAGTAACCGTGCATATATGAATAGTTCTCCTAAAAATTTGCACTATTCGGGGCTCCAGAAATCTAAAGTTTTTTTTTTAAACTAGAGAGGTTTTGGACCGGTCAGACTTTTTTCTGTAAGCCGAAAGATAGTCAAAAATGTAGTGGAACATGGCAAACATGGAACATAAACATTTAACATGGATAGGTATATAGAGAAAAAAGAGGACATCTGCTATTTGGATTTTTATTACACTGAGAAAACTGAATATCTAAATTTAATATATTTGTCCTAAAAATTACTATATAAAATGAGAACCGCGTGACATACTTTCACTGTATTAAAAATGACTGCATTATATAGTAAAAATTGTATGAATCAGAAATTATTGTTTTAAATAGCAGTTTTTTACTATTTTGAAATAGTAAATTTTATGATTTCCACAAATGTATTTAATGGCATAATCATGAAAAAATGATTCTGATGTTATTTTCCTTACTGAATTGTCTTTTTTTTATGTTGTTTACGTCGACTTTACATAGAGCTGGCATCGCTAGCGAGAAAGCGCGAAAGATACTTAACCTAACCTAATGTCACCAAGTAACGCCATCTTCAGACTTTCCGAAAAATACGTTTTACTATTTTCTATATTAAAATTTACAGAAATATGTTTTAAAAGTTACGAAAACGTTTTTTACTATATAAAATGGTAAAAAATGACCAGGTGTATATTAATAATTAGTATTAAATATATTAAAATACACCGCAAAGAGAGTATGTCACCCCTGGTAAAAGATTGGCGAGTCGCGAACTATGATGAACTGGGAGCAAACTCGTCTAAAATCGAAAGCACAGATGAGTGTATATCATGTAAACGCATCTGCGCGTGCGCGCGGAACTACGCCTCGTTCTGCTGGCTCGCGACACGCTCGCGATGCCCAAACATAACCTCCACATCTGATCATTTTTTTTTATTTTTACATCAGCTTTCTCAAATCCTTATATCAATATGTAAACAAAGGTGAACAGTTAATCCTCAAAATCGCCGAGAGTCAGGCTTGAACCCTAGACATCTGGATTACTAGCCTGACACTCTACTGATTTACCCATCATCTAATACATTGGATCGTCTGATAAATCTGATAAATTGGAACAACCGCCGATTTAATAATAAAAATGGTTTCTATTAAGTTAATGGATTATTATTATTTATATTATGATTGCATAATAATATAAATAATAATAATTAATTTTACAGGAATAATCGCCGAACAATTAATTGTTTATTTTAAATTAAATAATTAGCGAGTTTGCTCGGAGTAACTCAGCAGTCAGCGTCCCAATTTTAGCAGGGTTTCACGCAAGTTCATTCACGATTTCGGTTAATTTTCACGAGTTACTCGCTAGTAACTCGTAGTACTTGTTACCAGAGACGCGGTTCCCATTTTATATAGTAATTTTTAGGGCATGTATATTAAATTTTGATATTCATTTCTCTCAGTGTTCTTTTTTTTTGTTTTTTCTTTTTAACGGACATAACTTTTTTTTGTACTTTATTGTAGTGTAATTTGAAATTTTATTTGTGACTTGGGAATACTCGTAGTTATTACTATTCCAGAACTTTCGACTAATTAATTTTTTGTAAAAAAAAAAACGTAAAAAGGCTCAAAAATATGGTTGCAAGTAACTTTTCCCATATTTCTCTGCAGTTTTGACTATCTTTCGGCTTACAAAAGCTTGGAAAAAAAATTTCGGTTTCTGGATCCTCGAAAAGCGCACATTTTTAGAAGATTTTGACCTTTCAATGAAAGACATTGTGTCCCGCGAATTTTTGAATTATCACAAGTCCATATAGATTCAGTACAATTAAATTATAAGTGAATAAAACAATTGAACTTTTGAAACTTGGATCATTTTTATTTTTAAATGTACGGATATGATAATTGTTTAAAAATAATACGGAACAAGAGGCGCTAAGTAGCCACGCAATGGATAATTATATGACTTTAGTCTAAAAAGTCAACGCGAATATAGTACGCATTCATCCTGGAAGAGATGCGATGAGTATAAAATAGTATTAAAAGATTGAAGATCTCATTGAAAAGCAATTGGATGAGCAATGGAGATTCCAGCTAGAGAAAAAGCGGGTCGAGAGACGATTGAATCGTTTCAAGTGTCTCGGTTGTAGGAAAATCTGTTGGAAGGGTGCAACATTAAATAGTAAATAGCGACGCTACGGGAGCTGCTGAAGCCAGGGGACACTGAAATTCTGCGGGCATTCGGCTTGGAGCGCGAGCTTGGCATGTTGTGTCGCAGTGCAAGTAGCACAGAGAGAGAGAGAGAGAGAGAGAGAGAGAGAGAGAGAGAGAGAGAGAGCGATGGTTCATGTTAACTCTTAGCGCATCGAAAAGACCGCTGCAAGACCGAGTGCAGATCATCGCGTCAAGGCTGTGAGCGCACGATTGGAGCTCGCGGTTCCTTTGTAGCGCACATCTGTCTCTCTCTTTCTCTCTCCTGCGTACATTCTCGCCCGATAAATATACCCTCTGGCAGTATAATCCACGTTCTCTCTCTCTCTCTCTCTCTCCGTACACAGCAGCAGCAGCGGCAGAAAGAGCATGCAGCGGTCGGCAGCACCGGTAGCTTCTGAGAATCTGCCCGAAGGTTCGCGGAGTCGCGGCTCATTCTCCCCGAGCTTATATATACGCTTCGCGTCTTTCTCCTGTACTCGCAAGCACTTATCCACACGCGCCGGCTCGTGATCATCGTTTCCTCGACTGCCTCTTCTTCTTCTCCTTCTGCAGCCGCTTTTGCCGTTTGCGTCTCTCTCTCCCTCTCTCTCGCTTGCGAGCACGTACGCAACGCCGGCTTACGCAAATATATCACCTGGGAGATACTCGCGAGGAGAGCTATTTCGTTTTCAAGCTTTTTATAATTTAACTTCTTATCTCTCTCGGAACGGCGGCGGCGACGCGACAATCGAGCTTCAACACACAGACGCAAGAAGTCAGCGGGTTGAGGAGGAGGAAAAGAAAGAGAAGACGACAACGCTGAGGTCGAGTAGTCGATCGTCCCGTGGGGACACCGCGCGTATTTCCCGGTGGACGGACGGCCTCGATGAGAGAATCGTTATATAGCCCGTGAATCGCACGCTAACGGCACACGCGCTTTTTCTTCACCACGCTTACACACTCGCCTTCTTGCTTCTATACGCTGCTGTTGTAGGTTGCTGCTGCACTTTTACGCCCGACAATTTTTTTAGCTCCAATAGTCGCGGGAATCCGAGTGATGCTCTTAATTAGATTAGCTGCGCAATAGCGAGCGACTAATTAAAAATGAGCGCTTATTACCTGCTCTCTTTCGAAGCCAGCTTAACTTGATCGAGCTTTATACCAATTAGCAGACGTGTAATGCACTACATTAGATCTTCTCGTTCGCGAAAGTTCTCTCTCACTCTCTCAGCTATAGTTATAGTTATAATTTAGTCAAATCGTTTTTTCAGCTCTCATGCTTCCTTCACGCTCGAGAGGACCGACACGTTCTTTAATTTTGAGAGCCGATCGCACAATTAACAAAAACGGAAATCAATGAAAAAGTCTTTCTCTCGGCTCTCTATCCCGCTCAGATCAGATGGAATGAAAAATTTGCGCTGCACCGCGCGGTGACTGTACAGCTACTTTGTGCGCGCACTGTCTAAAATTAGTACGAAATCGGATTTTGTCTCTTCTCTCCGCTAGCCATCCGCCACGCCACTTATCGCATTCGTGCAAGCGACCGATCGAGAGAGAATGAGAGAGAGAATGAGAGAGAGAGAGAGAGAGAGAGAATGAGAGAGAGAGCTGACTAACTGACTGACTGACTGACTAACTGATTGATTGATTGATTGATTCGGCATTTATTTAGCCGTAAGGTAAAATTCCACCCAATGTTCCAGTAATAAATCAATTATAGAACATATAACTCATAGAGATAAGATTTAATCAGATGGTAAAAATAACTTTAGAATAGTACAAAAAAAGCTATGTAAATAGGATGTAGAGAAAATAATTCCTTATAAAGTTTAACAGTATTGGAAGACTTTAAGGAGGCAAACCACCTTTAAAAATAGAAATGCATGAAACTTTAAGAATAATTATTAATTTTATTGCATTTCTATTTTCAATATTTTTTTCTGTACATTCAATTTTAATTTCCTATATGCACGCCATGAGGAATATAGCCAAGAATATTCAATTAAATTTTCAGCTCATTTGGTCCATGCATTTACCTTTTCAATCTTGTGACAGAGGAAAAAAGTGTTTGAACAGTGTTCAATGACCTTCAAACGGTTCAAAGAGGACTATGGCCTTCTTCCCATCCCAAAAAAAAAAAAAAAATTAAAGGTGATTTTGTGTACTACGAGCAAAAAAGATTATAGTGCATATTATATGTATTCATTTATTCAACTTTATTACAAATGCCAATTTAATCAAATTTTTTTCAACTTGATTTTTAAAGGTGGTTTATCCCTTTAAATTGCAAGGTCAGTGATCGAGACTTAAAAATCTCATATTACCATAATAGTAATAATAATTATTAATTCATTAAAGTAATTAACGATTATGTAACGATTGTCGTATTCTAGCGATGCGAGTGTAACAATTGCACGAGAGTAGGGGCGATTTTCTTTCACGTATAGAAAATTATTTTTTGATACTAGAGATGATAAATGCAATTGAAAGGATGCATAATGTATGTAAAATCGTATTTTTTCAAGACTGTATGAAGAAAATTATTTATCAAAATAAAAACTTGAAATCAAGGAGTGTTTGGATTTGCTAGCTTACGCGTCGAACAATTAGAAATTTAATATCACTCTTATCTCTGAAAATGAAATTGTCTAAATAAAGAGTTAAATACTGTTACTAAGAAGGAGAACATTACAAAAACCACTCAAATAGTATTTTTGGAAAACATTATGTGTTTTGCACTTTCTTGGTAAAATTGTGAATGCTTCGAGCGTCAGATTTCCGGAACAATCAATTGTAGTTTAAAAGATAATTTTGAAGAACACAAAGTTATAGATTGAAAAAGTTGAAAATTTAACGACCTTAAGCTCTCACAATCAATACAATGGTTTTGAAAATATTCCGCTGCAAAGCAACCCATATAAAAAAATAAGTCTGGCAAAAGTCTGGCCAAATAAGTCTGATCAAAGTCTGGTGGGACGAATCCAGACTTTTTCGCAGATTTAATATTTATTCATTAAAAAGTCTAGGAAATCATCCAGTCTTAAAAAATCTTTACAACAGTCTGGGAAAATGTCAATATTTTCCCAGACTTTACAGTGAAAACAATTAAACAAAAAATTTTCCAGGCGAGATTTGAACCCATCACCTTCTGCTCAGTGGACTTATTCTCTAGCTACTGAACCACTATTTTGTTATTGTCAAATAATTTTAACGCTACTAGAAAATAAAGATGTGATGCGCAGGATATTTTGTAACGAGAGTAGAAGACAAAAAGAAGAAAGAACGGAAGGGAATGTCCAGACTGAATTTGAACATCAACGAGCATCCTCGTCTCTCCAATAGTTCATTCTCCTAATTTTCTTCCTTTTCCCAGTCTTACTCAAATAGTATTTTTTTTAGCAGAGTGTGAAAGTACGCAAGCGCGCGTTTGTCTGCAATGCAAACGCGACTGAAAGTATCGAAAACTGTAAACAGGTTTCTTACCCCCCAGATCATCAGATTGGTTGCAAGAATTTCGATTCGATTTATCGATGCCAGTAACTGCTCTTTTTCTCTCTTTTTGCAGTTGAAGATCGTAATCTCGTTACCGAATTAAATCATACCGGGCGGCGGCACAGAAATTCCTTACGCGAAATTCTCCTCGCGCAAGGATCCCGAATTATTTCGTAATGAACGACGGGATAACGTCATGTGCTGCGACCGTCCTCGGCTAAAGTGACGTTTTGCTATTGTTTTTACTATTCACAGCGTAAGTATACACGCGCGAGAAAAAAATATCATACGGAGAGAAAGAGATTGATTGATCGTTTCATTCTCTTGTTATTAGATATCAGATTAGATTAGATCAATTATTTACTTGACAATGCGTTGTTGTTTCAAGATTAAAAATAATAGCAGGTATAAATATACAAAGATAGAGTTGAATTTTTCTTTTTCCTTTTTTTCATAAAAGTAAAAGATATATGTGGAAATCCACCAGAAAGTCACGTTCAGTTACGTCAAATTAAAGCTCTTTTCTTGTCCTTTTCTGACAATATGTCTAGATTCAAAATTTTTAATGTAGTGAGCTATATATATGCTTCTCAAGTACCCTGGTAGCAAGCGGCCGATAAGTTCTGGGCCGGCACCTAGCAGCTCGGTAGATTGCAAGCGATAAGTCGTCTAGAAAATCAGAGGGTTTCTAGTTGAAAACTCGAACGGCGAAACCTTTTCTCATTTCTTGCGCATGCGCGTATATTTCTAAGCACTCTCCATACGCTCTCTGAACAGGGAGCAGACAAATACATAAACACCTATGTATAGATATACATTTTACCTATTGGGTAATACGACACCATATATATAGGTAGACAAGATGGCTGTGCATAGTCGGGAAATAACATTGCGTCTTATGGGGGCTAGAAGTATTTGTATTTTTACAGCAAATTTGGTAAATAAACAGTTCCTAAGGCCAGTAAATTTGGATTCAGCAATGTTTTCTGAATATGTTTAGAAATTTTGAATTACTGAACTCTTGATCTAATATTTAGAAACATACACTTAAGTACCAAAACTGGAGGATAAATCTGCTAGTCTGCTAGACAATTCGTCAGCGCGTCGAGTTTCCTGTGCAGCAGACAAGTTGGTTTAACCTCCAATTTTGGTACTTGAGTGTATGTTTCTAAATATTAGATCAAGAGTTCAATCATTCAAAATTTCTAAACATATTCAGAAAACATTGCTGAATCCAATTTTACTGGCCTTAGGAACTGTTTATTTACCAAATTTGCTGTAAAAATACAAATACTTCCAGCCCCCATAAGATGCAATGTTATTTCTCGACTATTCACAGCCATCTTGTCTACCTATATATACGGTGTCGTATTACCTAATAGGCTATGATTCGGAGCATTCGGAGCTTCTTAACCTAAAAAAATTAAGCAAGCAAGTAGCAAAAAACCTTTCGTGAGAATATGAATAAAGAACATTGCAAAGAGCAGAAAGAAAAAAATAAAATAAAATCAGTGGATAGACAAAGTGTACTCTCAGAAGAATATAGTTTGTTTAAAGAGAAGAGAAGAAAAATAGTTGAAAAATCTGCAGAAGATAGTTTGCAAGTGAATAAACAAGTAACAAGTGAACAAAATATTTTTGATAAATATAAGAATATTTTATCAGAATTTGAAAAAAAGAAGACTCCAAATGTTAATGCTTCAGCACTTGGGCAAAATGATGTTAAAATCCGTTGCAATAATATGAGTGAGTGTACAGAGGACAACGCGCTAAGTGATGTGATCTGCAACGTTACAAAATGGCCATCAAAATAATAATTTATTTTTACAATTTATTAGTTTATCACTTTCACCCATCCACATATTTAATATTTTTTTATTCGTGTAACATATTACTATGTACAATTATTTGTTTTAAATGTAAGTTTTTCATTTGTTTAATAAATAATTTATTATTTATAATAGAAGTTTTAATATTAGTTATAAGTAATACTTAATATTAGTAGTGCATTGATGTATATAGTATATAAAGTGATTAATTTTTATTGACATAATAGTGATTACTTTAGGTTATTTTCGAATTAAAATATGGATTGACATGGAGTCTACCGATATTCGGAGTAGAATTCATGTCCTTTTTATCGGGGTTTCTGTCCGGATTTGCGACATGAAATCTCGCCGCTTTTTTAAAAACCGGTCGGATTCTAGACTGTTTATCGCTCTCGCTGCTACCAAAGTAGATCATTTTTTGAAAGCATGTATATAGCACACTATATTTTATAAAAAAATTTGGACCAACTAACAAAATAGTAGAAGAAAAGAGCTTTAATTTGAGCTATTAAACATTGAAAACGCACAAATGGATCAAAAGTTTAAAGCGTTTGAAAAAAGTAAAAAAATCTCTGTTTCGGCCAAAATCGAGTAATTTCATGTAAATAAGCAAAATCTGCCTTTTTTCAAAACCTCGTACCTTCCGATCCAACGGACCGATTTCAAAGTTTAATAGCTTAAATTAAAGCTTTTATGTTCTACTTTTTTACTAATTAATCTGAAGTTGAAGTTTCTCATGCGATAGGCTATATGTACGCTTCTCAAAATCAGTAAAAAACGATTAAATTGAGAAGCATATATATGTATAGCTCATGCCATAAGAAATTTTTTATTCTGATCAACTAGAATGAAAGTAGAAGAAAAGAGCTTTAAATTTGAGATATTAAACTTGTAAAACTATTGATTCAATCGCTAACCATGAAGTTTTAAATAAAAAAAGAAAAACGATTATTTTAATACGATTTTTCGTTTAAGTACTCGACAAAATCCATAGATTTTTCCGTTTCTTGAAATTCTTCTCAATTTTTTAATCCAGTCGTGCGTTTTCAAAGTTTAATAGCTTAAATTAAAGCTCTTTTCTTCTACTATCATATTAATTGATCAAATTAAAAATTTTATTGTGCGATGATCTATATACATGCTTCTCAAGTTCATCGTTTCTTACTGTTTTTGAGAAGCATATATATAGCGTCTAGTATGAGAAACTTCAAATTCAAATAAACTAATAATAAAGTAGAACGTATGAGCTTTAATTTAAGCTATTAAACTCTGAAATCGGTCCGTTGGATCGGAAGGTACGAGGTTTTGAAAAAAAGGCAAATTTTGCTTATTTACATGAAATTACTCGATTTTGGCCGAAACAGAGATTTTTTTTGTTTTTTTTTCAAACGCTTTAAACTCTTGATCCAGTTGTGCGTTTTCAGTGTTTAATAGCTCAAATTAAAGCTCGTTTCTTCTACTATTTTGTTAGTTAGTCCAAATTTTTTTATAGTATAAATATATAGCTCACTACATTAAAAACTTTGAATCTAGACATATTGTCAGAAAAGTACAAGAAAAGAGCTATAATTTGACGTATTGAACGTTGCAAATGGATGCTTGGATCAAAAGTTAGAAGGATTGTAAGAAAAAAGCGTAAAATTGGCTATTTTCGTAAGCGCTCGAAACAGAGTTCGTTGTCTTTAAATGTGCATATCCTTTGATCAGTGCATCCGATCCAGACAATTTTATATGCAAATGAAAGGTCTTTTAGTGTACTTTAAGTCTGTGTATTTGAAAATTCTGAAAAATTATAAAACTGTAGATAATGGCCGTTTTTTAATTTTTGGACCAAAAATCGCGATCATTTTTTTCGGTTTTTCGCCTGTACCTCTTTGTTGGCATAGGGTTTTGATAAAGCACGCATCGGTTTATTGTTTGAAATGAGTTACCAAACAAAACTAGCATGGCCCGATAGGTGTGCCCTCAAAAATAAAAAAGTGCGACTTTTGGACCAACTTGTGTGCCACTTTCTGGTGGATTTCCACATATATGAGTGATTTGCAGAAAAATGGCATATTTCGTCGTCCAAATCGAAGAAAAAGTTTCGTTTTGGGGACACCTGATAGTGGTTTTTTATCATTTAAGGTATAACAAAATATAGCTTATTCGGAAACAGCTACAACTATTATTTAAATTTTTTCCATAAGATTAACTAGGGAAATTCCTAGATTTGTTACGGAAGCAACAGCTTCGGTGGTGACATTTGCACACTAATAGTGATGATGTTAAGAGCCATTGCAAGATAATCAGATGCCCTTTTAGGAACTTATCAGGCTTTATATTTACAACATTTTTGCTATATTTAAGTAATGAATACGTGTACTTACCACTGCAATAACAAGGGCGTCGGAGGTGACGTCTTTTTTTACCACATTAAATCCATGTAAAAAAAAGTTTTAACATACTGCAAAATTCAAATCGCATGAAAAACTTTGAATTAGGGTTACAAAGCTTTAAATATCATTGACTGCAGTAGTGTCTATAGCGATTAGACTGGCTTACTGACCGAAAATAGACGAAAAATTCAAAATGCGAAAATTACATTTTGAATATAACGGAGCTCAGGACAAGGGAAAAATTTATATATATATATATATATATATATATATATATAAAAGATATTTCTAAAGAAAATTGTAAATTATATCCTCCTTTAACAAACTGCTATATTTTGCGAAAGCCTAGTTGCACATCTAAAGCCCAGTAGTACTTTGATTAGTAACGTTCTGTTTGACTGTTACGGAGGTGACATTTTAGCTACACTTACTACAACCATTAGTACACACTTAATAAAGTGACTTAAGTATATAACCTCACTTTTTCAGTAAATTTAATAGAAGATTTTTGTATAATTGCGAATTCGATAAAGTTTAAATACGGCAGTGTAGGGGGTGGCGACATGCCACATGTCACTTTTCTGCAAATCACCTATATCTTTATCTATTTATATCACCAAGTTATTCTCGAAACAGGAATTCAAAATTAACAACATGCATCTATATTTGAAAAGATATTTACTAATAATTATTGTAAACCTTTAACGAAAAAATTCCATAAAATTATTTAAAGCAAAAAATATTTTAACTTACATATTCTTCAAAACTCTCATATAACCAGCAAACCTAATCACTCACCTAAAACAAAAAGAAATTTAGGAGTTAGATATGTATAATGTATATTACTTACTTTACATATATATTTATATGATTGTACGTATAAAATAGTATTCTTTGTTCAAAATGTATTTTGTAATGAAATCATATTTTTTTAAAGAATATAGATAAAAATATAATTTGACGACTAAAAAAGTAGTCTGAAATTGGAGGTTCAAGATTTGATTGCTTAATAATTAAGAAGTATCAGCTTAAAAAATGAAATGATCAATCTAGAATGTAGACTTTGGAGTTTTATAAGTGAGGTAGCAGATTGATGGACATAGAGAGAAGAGCTGCTGATCAGGTGAGTTGCCGCATAGCATATCCATACTTACTTCTCGCGAGCTCTCTCGAATAAGAGTCGGAGGCGAAAGTGCGCACAAAGGTTTGATGCTTTCGACGTGTGAAAAATTACTCCCGTAGCGCTGAATGCGGAATTTTCTCTTCGCTACGAGAACGGAATAATCGATAAACACTCCTCGCGTTCTCTCTCTCTCTCTCTCTCTCTCTCTCTCTCTCTCTCTCTCTCTCTCTCTCTCTCTCTCGCTCTGGCGAAGAAAGCAGGAAGGCTTGTAGTCAGGAAGAGAAGCATTCTCGAGGTTGTAACCTAGCTCGCAATCATGTATCGTAAAAAAGGTCACGGAGTAGGTAGCACGAGTGAGCAAGAGGAAGAAGTGAGAGAGAGAAAGAGAGAGGAATCAGCGCGCCTCGAAAAATCCGATCCCTCACTTTGGCGGCTCGTAAAATCCTGCGCGCGGGTACACTTCACGCTCGAACGCCCAACCTGTAAGCGTCTATATCTATGTGGATAAAAAGGGACGCACAGACAGAATAAGTACAACCTTTTTCTGTCCTTTTATTTTCCAAGCATACACCTTTACGCTAATTTTTCACTGTCAACTAGAGGCGGCTACTGTTCATTTAACGCTTCTAATTATGCAAATTAATTCAACAGTTACTTCAAGTCATATTAAACGCGAGGCTTATCGTATAAAAGCGAACTATATTAGCTGAAATCCGAGGGGAGCTTATTTTCCAAGTTTAAGATTATCATGCAACATATTCTTTCTCATAAAAATCGAAAAAAATAGTATCAATTATTTTTACATTTAAACATTTTTCGCATGTATAAATAGTATAGTACACAACTATATACATTGCCAAACGTTTCGGGATATATATATCCCCTCTTCAGTGGCTAATTTGTAAAACAACTTTCGTCTTTCACATTATTAGACGAAGCGGGAAAAAGATAAATCGCATACGACGGGACTATGACTCGAGAATTTTGTTTGAAAAACAGATAGATTTTACCGGTGCCATTCGGTGGTAATGCGGCACCGGCCGAGGCAGGACATTTTATCAAAAATTTTTGAGCCATTTTTTAATTTTTCAAAAATTGTGCAATTGGAAAAATTCATATGTATTCTTTGAGTAATTTTAAGCATTTTTTATTCTACAAAATTTTTTCGTTAAGATGATATTTCTCGAGAAAAAAAATCATTTTTAATAACACGCTCACAACAAAGTTTAACATCAGATTTTTGCATTATTTTCAAATGCTTGTCATTTTCAAGCTAAGAAACCAATCCGATCGGGCTTTTTTTTAATTAAAGCTCTGTTTTTGTACTTCAATTTTATGCCCAGACATTTCACTTTTAAGCCCCGCAAATGTGTTGTACAAGCATTTGAAGTTATTGGCTTTTTGGCGTAAGAAGCTCAATTATTTCAAAATATTAAAAATTCAAGCGCTTGTAAAACCTTGTCACAAAGCTCAAATCCGTGGTACACCAAATTTTTTATGTTCTATATGACATAAAGAATAAGAAGAACCGCACTTGGGAGGTGTGCTCCCCTTCTGAAAATCGACCATTTTTTGACCCCTCTAAGTGCCGATTTAAAAAAAAATTCCCCATATATACGTATGCATGCGTATTAATACATTACCACGGCGCTCTCGACTCCCCCTCGTCCTCGTGTACCGTGCTTTTTGTAATTAGTACATCGAAGGGCTCTTTTACGCAACAACCAAAGCTCTTGGATATTGGCTTTTACGCAACATATGAATGCATGTATATTATGTGTAAATTTAATAACTTTTGAAAACTTTGAAATTTTCTTATTTATATACATATAGATATGGTGTCTTATTCTTATTATATGTATGTATAGATGTATATATATGTTTATCTCGCAGCGGGAGGTAAAAGTTTTTACCTGCCGCTCCGACACTGCATAGAAAAACTCGACTTTCCACGGAGTTTTAAGGCAGCGAAAAGAGCCCTTTCGATGCACGTGTTATGAAAAGATATTTTTTATATTTTTGAAAATACTTTTTCTTCATACCCCGGCCGAAAGTACGTATGTCCCTGCTCGATTATGTACCTTGTTATGTTCTAAATATTTCATCGCCTCATCTCTGTGCCGTACTACTCGTAAGTATAAGCGCGTGGGACTTTTACAATAATTGATACGCTATAACTTCTTTTTATTCAAACTATCTTTTGCCTACATTTTTTTACTTTATGCGATATCTTCAGTTAAATATTCTAACCTATAGTTATAACTTATTTACCATACCTCACATTTTTAGACTAAGTACCCTTGAAATCGAATGAGGTATTAGAAATGGCTGAGTAAATAAATTTGTAGAAAAATGGGTGCAAATGTTTTGATAACGAATTTTTGCTTACCATTCAGTAAATTGCAGATCTAGAATAATGGTTAAACGAGCTCGAAGGATTCTGGTGCTCGCACAACAAAAAAAATCTCGGCGTTATAATAAAGGAGAAGGGAAAAGTGCGTGTAAGAAGTGCAGGAGTACATAAGAGTAAACCTTTTAAACAGTTAAAAGAGCTGCTGGCGTTATATATACGAAGGCTTTCGTTTCGAAAGTGCTTTCTCGTAAAGGGTGTGCTCACTCGCCGCTAACGGAATTTTGTGTGAATGTCTGTGAAGGGACTTGTTCTGTATGTTGCTTTCAGTTAAAAATTGATTTTTCAATTATGAGCGTCGTTGAATGTAAAATGTCGAAATCAGCATGAAACACATTGTAAATTAGACATCAGAACGAGAATTGGAGCAATAAAATAGTAATGAAGAAAAACATGGTTGGGTGCCGTCGGAAAAGATTGACAAATTTTTTGCACGCACTGAAAAAGCGAAGTAACGGCAGCCGCCACTGCACTGCACGCACGCATGTCCCGCATATGATTAAGATTCATATCGGAAGATCCACGGGGAAGAGAAAAAAGAGCTCCTCTTAATATCGAGCGCGCGCGCGCAGCGATGCATTATTTGAGTGGTACTCACACGTGGCGCGGCACAAATCGATTTATTCAAGATTCTTTCGGTGATTGTCTGCCCCGTGGCGTAAAATCGCCTCAAGTAGAGTTATACGGCAGTATCGCGTCGTCTTAATTCCCATAATAATAACAGAAGGGCGAGCCACCGCGTCGCTGAAATTAATTTTCTCACAAACGAGCTGCCAGTTTCATTGTGGCAAGTTTAATTTTAGTGCGAATTCAAGGAAGGGCCCCTCTCGAATAAGCCGGAATGAGGGTTGTTGCACCTAGTAGATAAAAAAACAAAGATAAAAGAATACGACGCGAAAAAGAAAGATTGGCCAGCTTTCGTCATGCATTTCTGCAGGCAGTCAGCTAAAGCCTAAAGATGTGATATACTCATTAAAAAGACGAAATAATGTGCTACCCCCTATCTGGTCAACGAGATCAAGGAGCAGCTGGAAGAGAAAAGAAGATCCCATATACCTTACGCACCATCGCGTCGTGATCAAGCAGAAAAGAGCGAAGGAGGACTGGAGGAGAGATTGACTCGCGTAGCGGGACCTACCTTGTACTGTCTCATGAGAAGAGGGAGTTTGGAATCCCAATTTATAAAATAAACGACGGAAGAACGCTCGGTTTATACCCTTGCGTGCGAGCCTCCCACACACACACACACACACACACACACACACACACACACAGGTGACTTAATGCCAGGTAATGCTCTCTTCGCTTGCATGCAACGCTTATTCAATCTCTCGCATCTTTCTCTCTATCGATAATCTCTATCTTGAGATTCGACATTTATTCACCTATTTTCAGTTAAACTCTCGAGGAAAAACAAACTTCATACCAACAATAACGATAGTTACAAATAAATTAACTTGATTGTAATTTTAACTTTTTTTATGTGGAATTCTATCTAGTCTCTTACAATGCAACGTCTTATTCATTCAAAATTCAAATTTTCTACAGGATTTTGAAAAATACAGAACTCTTTTTTATTAAATTGGAAATTGAGATTATGAATATCCATTTTTGACGCTTCAGATTGGCTGTCTTGAGTTCGATTTCTTAAAAAGCTATGTTATTATCATATATTCTTATCAGTTACTAAGTTGATCATTAGACTCCCACTTTTCTAGAAGGTATGAGAAAATATGAAAACAGATTAGAGTGCGTTTAATGTTTAGTAAACCGAAACCATGGATAATCATTGTTGACACACTACGCGGATAAACCCTCATCTGTAACGAATAATTGTACGAATATACGGCGTAATGAAGACTAGAGGGAAGACTACATGAATCTTCGATGCACAGCGTTGGAGTTACTTTACTGTAAATTGAGTAAGAAGAAGTGCTTACCCATTTTACACTTGTAAACATGCTCATTTTCTAATGCACTACATATTTCACTTCCTGGATACTTCTAATTTTAGACCATATAAATTTCGAGTTATTTTACGTTACGTAGATTTTGCGAATAAAGTAAAAACTGAAACAAACCAATGATATCATACAATCTTCTTGTACAATTTTAACATTTAAAGGTCGAATAGATAAACAAATTTTTGAACAATTGCTTTAAAACAGTATACATAACACAGTAAGAATAAATTTTCCGCGATCATTAAGTTGCGCGCATTGACAAATGTATCAAAATATATAATTCAATAAACCACATGGAACCCAAAAGAAAGCTAGCAGTATATTGAAGTTCCGCCGTACTGCTCCATAGCTTAGTTGTCATCCTTTCAAATACAAGCCTGCAACAATAGAGTTGCCAATTTTTCAGCTTCCCGTTACAGCTGCAAATAATAAAAGCATCTTGCATCGATACTCGGAAGAGGCATAGTCTAGAGTATGAAGTGAAGAACAACGGCGCAGAAATGTGCAGCACATACATGCTTGCTGCAAGACAGAGAGAGAGAGAGAGAGAGAGAGAGAGAGAGAGAGAGAGAGAGAGAGAGAGAGAGAGAGAGAGAGAGAGAGAGGCAGGGGATAAAACATCGGAAGAACGAGCTCCGAGAAGCGCAAAGCGAATAAAAGGAGTAAATTTCGCGGGGCGAGACTGCCTCGTTGGCGGGTGGGAGTGTACAAGGTCTTCGATACCTCGTAAATTACCTTCGGCCATTTGCGCCCTCGCCTCACCTCTCCTCTTCTCCTTTCCTTCGATTTTCTTCTCGCTGCAGTGGGTAGAGCTTACTCTTATTTCGTCTCTGAGCTTCAAAATCCGTTTAATTTCACTGCACGAATTTTCTGACTCGGTTTTCCATTCAATTTATGCCGACCCAGGCGCTGCAGCAGTCCTCACCTTTACCGTCGAATTGCACTTTCGAAGTGCGTAATTACTTAAACAGTTAAAAATTTTCATATCCTCATTTAATTGACTAACCTACTTTTCGATGTGGAATTTGGATAATACTTGTACCTTCCTTCGAATACTAGGAGAGGGAGAAAGAAATATTTTAATTTCTGGCTAATATGGGAATAATTATAAGTTGAAAATTTATTTAAAATACGAATATTCAGAATACCGCATGTAAATTAAATGAAACAAAAAATGTTATCAATCAGATGATTAGATTTGCTGACTTTGCAGCGTATACAAATCAGGCAATAGAATATTAAAGAAAAAATCTATAACAAGCAGCAAATGACTAAAGTCTTAGTTAAGCGGGATGTTAAATCATTGAAATTTCTTATCCAGAATAAATGTATAGTACCAAATTAATAAGTTGGCAACGGCTGTTTTCCCCGTTCTTCTGAGTCTGCAGTCTCTCTCTCTCTCTCTCTCTCTCTCTCTCTCTCTCTCTCTCTCTCTCTCTCAGTATCTTTATCTGTCTTCTTATGATGTTACTCTCTTTTTCTCTTGTGCGTTTCTGATCGAAGGGCTCGCATGCCCTCGTTGAATGGCTGACAACTACAAGTCCTCGTATGACGTCTGCTAGCCGTGTGAAATTCAAGAGAATGAGAAATAAATGAAGAACAAAGTAAAAGCCATAACATTAAGCAGATGTAAAAAAGAAAAAAAAATTGGTGAGTCTCATGGACTATTACTTTCTCTGCAAGGTTACAGACAAACTAATTTATTAAATTGACTTGTTCTTTTTGAGAAAAGGGATCCAAATCCCTACATTCAGCTTAAAACGAAAAGTATTTAAAACTTTATCTGTGAAAATAGTGTGAAAATCCATAAATCTCAGTACACGCTCAACAGATATGTCAACTAAGGTCTAAAAATGGTTTCAAAAAATTTTAATAAAAAATAACTAACCTATCTAGTTCAAATGAATAAATCACTACTTTATCAGAATTTGTTTCTGCAAAAAGAATTTTTCTACACTAAAATCTTTTAGATTATAAGAGTGTTTTGCTTTTATACTTTAACTGCATTAGTAAAATGTTTCCTGTCAATAATTTCAGTAAGTATAACTGCTTAAAATAATTGTATTATTAAATTGAATGGCTTCACAGAGTAGTATCAATTGGCGACGTTATTCTTTCTGGTTTATTCAATAACGAATTTCCGAATTCTCAGTGAGTTCATCGAAAAACTTATAATTAACAAAGTCGTGCGAGAAAGTTGTAGCACAGCGCAGAATAAATCTATCGAACCATCGCACCTGGGGATAGCAATTTAAATACAAAGTCTAAAAGCTTACAAAAGTCTCTCGGCATTGTCGGTAATTAACTTTGAATTACAATAGCGCGGCCGAGCGTCGCGCTGCTATATTTGAGACTCAAAAAAACGTGACACGCGCCTGAACACGAGTTCATTATCGAAGATCGCTCGAATGAGGAGAAGTCGGGAGTGCCGTAGGTGGAGCTAGAGTAAGCAAATAAGAGAGAGAGAGAGAGAGAGAGAGAGAGAGAGAGAGAGAGAGAGAGAGAGAGGGAGGGAGGGCGGGAGAAATAAAACAAGAAACTTATAAGTAGCAAAGGTGAACTGACGACATTCTGAATTAATAGACTAGATTAAATTGCAAACCGTAATTACTATGAGACAATGAATCAATGAATTAACAATGAATTTAAAAAATGTTATAACTAAGATAAAAGGGAAGGGAAGATCAATAGTTTTACAACTCACAGTAAACAGTAGTATCATAAAAAAATAATCTGTAAAACAGTTAAACGAAAAAAAGAAAAAGAATCTACATTCATATTCTTTCTTTCAATTTTAAGGATCATTTGAATGCATAGTTTAAATCTAAAAGAATAAAATAATTATTACATTTACTTTATCTATTATGTGCCATACCCATCTTGTCTTATTTCACCACCGAAACTTTGACCAAACTTATTAGGCAAACTTTTGCCAGGCTTATTTTTTTGCATTCACATTTTGAATGAAGTTTTGAAAATATCTGATTATACGTATCGCGATATAATCCCGAAATGATAGTAGGTTGTTTATGACCTAGAAAAATACATAAATTTTTTGAAGTTTTTGAAAACAGCATCGATAGCTTTGGAAATATATCATTAATTCTTAAAAAATTCTAAGTACAAAGTATTTTGGTCATATTTTTTCATAATTTTTAAAAATCGATAGATCAACACATATTTTCATATTTTCATCAAGATCAAGAGAATATTTAGGAGTATTTGAAAAGCAAATGGTAACATCAAATATTTTTGAGATTTTTATTCTTTTATTTTTTCAAACCTTAATTAAAATTCTGATATATACTTTATTGTTATTAGAGTGGAAAAAAGATATCTTAAATAGAATTTTTTTTTTTAATATAATTTTAAAAAGTTTGTATTTACTCTAATAGATTTAGAATAAACCAAACTTTAGGTTTATTCTAACGACTACCTAATTCATCTTATAGCAAATGATTTTCAATAAGAACAATTACGCATCTCTTCGAGCCACTGTATTTATTAAATCTGCCGACGTTTCGAGTCGTTACGACTCCTCATCAGGGCTTAATAATGATAAAAAATCACACTACTAAAAACATAATTTACACCACATTTTACAAAGAATACGGCAGCTAGAATTAAAAATTTAAAAATCTTACTAATTATAAATACTAACAATCTTACTTTTTGCAATGACCGAACGCTTATAACAGCGTCGGTGTCACCAGATGGTGATGTGACACCGACGAGGATCAACGATCAACATAAAGCAAATGATTTTGCTTTCAGAATTGGTCATCAATGCATACTGGTAGATAATGCCATGGCAAAGGATAAACAAAGAGTTATGTTTTGAAATTTTATTCAATGTATTTAATTTCAACTTTTTTTGCTGCATTGTTACTGACTTTGACAATGAATTTCAAAATCCTTAAATTATGCAGAATAATTTATGTATATTACGGTCTTAACATGAAAAAAATGGTCAATGTAATAAATAAATAATTGCAAAAATATATCTTCTGTGTAGCCATTAGCTCACCCTTTTTCACGCCGTTCTTTGTCTTTCTGGTGATCTTGCTATACGCATTTCTTTGTTTCTTATCTCTACTTCTCTTTCTCTTTCTCGCTTTTCCTCTTTGCTTCATCAGCACGCAAATTTAAGCTTCACAAAGCGAGCATTTCGTGTAATGCGCCATAGAGAGCAAAGTATTTGCCAAGTGGCCCCATTGTCGTGCCTAATTCAGCGTTAAATCGCTTCCATCTCATTAATCGCCAAGAGAGGGGTGCGGCACTCCGAAGAATGAGCGCAGATATAGGTACAGATGAATTTTCGTATACCTGGTTAGGCACTGTTTATTAAGTCACAGCTATTCTTATATTGGTTTTATGAGTATAATTTTTATATTCAATTAGTCGAAAAAGTTATTTTTAATAAATGATCTCTTGGATTCAAAAAGTATTACTTATATAGTAAGTAATTTTATATAGCAATCAGTAAAAATTTTTACATCGCAGTGCTCAATATCCTTAATTTTTTGTTTTATTATTGTGCTCAAACTAACCGTTTAATGTTTGCCGTAAGTGTGTGGCTGCAGCCAATTAGCGGACTCCATGTGAGTGAGTGGTGGAAAAGAAAAAGTTGATAAGGTAGTGCGTTTCGTCCTAGGTTACCATCGAGGCTCATCGTGACGGTAACCCTGCCATAGACGCGTGTCGAAAGGAGGATAGGAGTGGAGGGGTAGCTCGGGCTTATATACAAACTAAGCCCAGTCCTTGTCACTTGCGAGTACAGTAGCAATCTCGATGCGAACCCTAAAGGTAGATGTGTGTCAGCGGGTCGGCCCACCACAAATGTAATAAATTCATGTTTGTAGTATACAATGAACAGAAAAGAAAGAGCGGGGTACTCTAGCATTGGGTAAATGGTAACGGAATGGTCGAGTATGGCGATCCAAATTAAACCAACTCGCCTTGCGCTGTATCCCATGCACGGTTCTTCTCTGTTGTATTCTTAGAATTATTATTCTATATTTTTCTGAAGGTCGTAATATTTGAATAGATCAATTTACTCGAGAGCTGGGTATGAGATTAACGACTTTCCAGTATACCACGTCACCAATAATAAAAAAGTTCACGCTGCTCGGCAGCATCAAGCACACTGAGCTTGTTTTTTCTTTCATTGTAAAAAGTATGGTTGCTATTATCTGTTCTTTAAGATTTTTTAAGTTTTCTCTCTGCAGAATGATGTAAAGAGATAGATAGTTATGACACAATTGAAACAACAGAAAATAAAGCTGTGCAATGTTAAAAGAATAGAATGTAATGTGGAATATTTATTTTGATTTTCACACCTAAAGCATGATATGAAATCTTTCTCACTTCTACAAACCAACTTCACATTTGCTGGTAAATTAATTAAATCTATTACAAAAGAAAGTTTTTTATATGCTTGGTATAACAAAACTTACAAAGATTGCCCAAATCGTTGGAATTATAATGCTTTAGCGTCCAACTTCGCATGTGCCCTATTTTTCGAGACATCGACATGTATTTGTATATTTATTAAGCTGTATCAATATTTTTGATAAAACTTGTATATACAAATTATACATGCACATTTATATACATATTTTTTTCTGCCGTAATAGTACTTTGGGATGCTAGTGATCTCAGTTGTACTTTACGGTACGTCGTACATAATAAGTGTACAAGCATAGCGAGAAAGTTTAGGCTTGCGCCATGAAGAACGATTTTAGACACGAGTATCGTACGGTTTTTTATAGCTTTAACTAGCACTAATCCGCTGCTACGAATTGTCCGTGTGATTACCAGTCCGTATTTCGGCTCCGTGATAAATACACCACCGATAGCTGTGACATAAGTGTAGATTTATGTCGTCCATTGCTATAGAATCACAATCATTATTTTCAAAATTTCCGAAATTATCAAAATTTTTGAATAATTTTTTAAAAACAACTTAGAAATCAAAAAAGTAAAAATCGAATACTTGTGATAGAAAAAATATGGTATGCACTTAGGGCGGAGTGGACTTTTTGACCTTGGATAAAAATTGCAGTATAGGTATGTATATATATATATATAGTACTCGTCTTCGGCTTGCCTAAAAATGAACGAAATCATTTTGGAGATTATAATGAGAAAAAATAGTTATCTGATAAGCAAATCGCAAGTGAAAATAAAATGCGCAGGCAATGCGGAGCTATTTAAAATTCGTGTGAGGACTTTAAAAGATAAAGCAAGTCTGTTTCGCTACTCCGTACGAAGACTATGTTATACCAAACTCGGAACAAAAAACATGACGAACGCTTAATCCCCGCGAAAAACATTTTAAGTCCGATTCTCCCAACGAAAAACATGTTAAGTCTAATTCTCCCAACGAAAAACATATCAAGTCGGAATCTTCCAGGGAAAAACAAATTGGGGGTCTAAAAATTATGAAAAAAATTATATATATGTATATATATGTATAAATACATAAATCGGGTATTTTGAATGCGCCGAAAGTAGGGGTAGTATAGGGTTATTTTTAAATATGGAATATTGAATGCCAAAAGTGGAATTTTGAATGCACTAGCGAAGGGTAGTTTATTATAGGGATGCATTCAAAATACCCGATTTATATATTTATATATGTATATATATGTATGTATGTATGTATGTATGTATGTATGTATGTATGTATGTATGACCCCCCCCCCTTATAAAAACCACCCCCAAGTTAAAATAATTTTTTTCATAATTTTTAGACCCCAAATTGTTGTGTTTTTTGCTGAGATTCCGACTTGACATGTTCTACGCTGGGAGAATACTACCTGACATGTTTTTCGCAGGCATAATACAACTTGACATGTGTTTCGCTGGGAACCTTGATTTGACATATTTTTCGCTGGAAGCGCTGTTTTGATTTTTTTTTCGCTGGGATTAGCGTTTAACATACTTTTCATTCCGAGTTTGGTATAACATAGTCTTCGTACGGGGTATAGCGATTTACACTTGTTATAAATGAATTAATAGCAAGAAAATTCTACTTTGAGATTGATGAATGATCAATTTTTCAAAATTCATTCAAGTCAGTTGACTGAACACATTAATAAACTGTTTTCAAAGAAGGATTCATAGCTTAATTATAAGGTTTGCGCTGATTCGAGGGTGGCAAAGAGTGGGAGAACGCACGTGTGAGTAGTGAATGCAGGCACAAAAAAACGAAGTTTGCAAACTGGCGTGTTAAGAGAAATACAGACTCGTTTATTACAATTTGCCCTCACGTTCTCACTCGATCTTCATTCAAACTCTCCCCTATATATACATCTCTTATATATGGTGCTGAAAAATTACCACGTTAAAAAGCATGATTAATCACATTGGTATGTATGATCGTGCGAGAATTCAAAAAATTTTGAGGTACATTGTATATATTCTCCATCGATCAGCTTTTAATATTCAAAAGAACAGTGCAATCGCTGCACTCTGCGGTATTAAGGTAGACTCGCAGCGCGAATGGGATATTCTTGACTCTGTGTGTATACAAGAAGAGTGAGAGAGAAAAACGAAAAATATCAGTATGATTTAAGACCCGAGCGACCCGTGAAATGATCTCTGACCGCAATTCATCAATTCCTCATTTTTTTCAGTTCGCCTAATTTATGAACCGTAGAGCGACGTACTGCTACTTACAATTGAGACTCATACTTTCGATATAACAATGTGTATAAAGTGTCTCATTTTCAAAGCCTCAATTTGATTAATGATTTAATAATAGTCGCTTCGCAATCGTTGTTGATCTCGTTTTACCGTTCTTTTTCTCGTTTTACTGCAACACAAATGTATTTAATTTATTATTCGCGCATATATCAATGCCCTATAGTCAAAAACTCATAAAATGGAATTTCAGTTCCTATCATCGGACTCTCGTACAAGGTTAACATAATTTCGAAAAAGTATATAACGTGGTTTACTTTTTTGCGAATTTCGATATTATCGATTGTTTCTAAAGACTATATGTACTAAATATGATTCTACGGAAAAAAAATACAAGAAACCGTATTTCACGCATGACTTGTTAAAAAGAGATTTTCGTTTGTATATTCAGTAGTTGTATAACATGACATTTCCATTCACTGCACAAACAATTAATCCGCGTAAAAATGAAAAAGATCTTATGAAGATCTTTTAAAGATCCGTCTCAATAGTGACAGTGAGTCCTTTCGAGTTTCTAAGATATACATACTTTCTTTGATTTTTTGCTCAGAAACGAAGAAAAATTATAAAAATCGTCAAGAATACTTTTATTCTTAGAATTTTTTTTACAATTTAACTGTATTTTTTTCGAAGCCATATAATAGTATATTACGCACCTGGAGAGGACAAAACTTGGTCAGTCCATATCTCAAACCCGAGATATGGGCTGTCCGAATTTACTCCCGTGGATTACGCACTTTTCTACAGGCTCCCGGGAGAGAATGTAGTACTTTCGGTGTGAGGAAAAAAAATTAAAAATTTCATAGACCTGATCGATTTTTTGAGATTAGAAAATGGTCAATAGACATTACGAGAGTAGCACATATACTTTTGCACTGAGAAGACATATCTTCAAGAATTTTTTGGTTTTGATTCCAGCGAGCGAACCTTTTCAAATCTTGATATTAAGGTTTAAATTGCTTATAAGTTTATTATAACATATTTATATATGACTGATCTGGAAGTATTTTTGTTAAAAAAAACCTGAGAGAATTTCCTAAAACACGTGTTCTACGTATTTCTGTTGAAAATCGCTTCTCTGAGGAGCTAAAAATGAATGAAAGTAAGCAAAAGAATGCAAAAGATCAGGATTTCACCATCTTTGACCCTCTGTAACTTGAAGAAACATGCTGGAAAAAATCTGAAATATTCAGGAAGATGTATTTCTCTGAGTAGAAGATATTCAGTATGATTAGAAAACGAAAAAAATTTTGCCCGGTCGATCTCATAGACAATCACCCATATGGAAAAATTTTTTAACTTTCAATTTCAAGTTCTCCCCACATGAACGCAAAATAGCACAATATGAATTTTGTCGAAATCGGATAAGTGTTTTACGCAAGTAATGCGATATTAAACTCAATTTTCGTAATATTTATTTATACATTTCTAAAGATGAGTGTTGGCACGATAAGCGCAGTAGTGTAGCAGTCTAGGTTGACGCGCGCAGCAAGCGCCCGCGCGTGCTAAGTGTCAATCTCTTAGCCCGGTAGTGACAGTGTGGGAAAGAGAAGGACCTAATGGAGTGGGGAGAGGGGGGGGAGACAAAGACGAAAACAACGAGGACGATAGTATAACACATATACAGAGACAAGGTGGCAGCCACGGCGGCGCTGACGGCATGAACTCGACTTTCACCAGTTGCGCGCGATTGCTCTTCTGTATCCCTTCGTCGCTAAGTTATCCCCGCTGACGTGTAAACACGATTATTCTCCTCTTGGAGCGTCGAGACCGATTGTTTCATTTAAGAGAGAGAGAGAGAGAGAGAGAGAGAGAGAGAGAGCAATAGAAGCGGAATAGGTGATTGCATAATTTATGCGTGTGTATACATTTATGTGTATACTTAGCTTCTTCTCACGAGAGACGGCAACTCCAAAAAAGGAGTAATTTATTTATCGCCAAATTCCCAGTGTCGAAGCTTAAATGATAATTTTCCTTAGAGTGAGCCACGTTACAGCAGTGTACATTGAACGAGTACAGTAAATAAATTTTACGAACTCTCCTTGTTTTTTGTTCAATAAGAACAGTTCTTTATTGAACGAGTATCTAGTTGCCGAACTCGCTGGTCGTGCAGCTCATTAAGAGCCTTAGCGCGCGCCGTTCAGTTCTTAGTTCGAGGGAAAGTCTATTAAGGGATTTCATAACTTGTAATACATACAACGCGCCAGTGAAGTATTTATGAAAAATCTCTCAGAGTGGCTTACAAAACACTCGTATTATGCTCGGCTTTAACTTTTTATGAGATTATTGGACAAAATTGATTGGAACCTGAATGAATTTAATTATCTTTTAATTACGGACTACAGAACGAGTTTGTGGTCGTTAATTAAAATAGCTGTATATAGGAATGCATATGAGTCATTCCACGGGATACTGGAAACTTCAGGGGGCCTGGACTACCGAAAAGTTTTGGGTAGGGCACACTTACCAGACGTATTTTTTCTGATTTCTGGGACCCCTCCGAATAAGAAACCGTGCGAGTTGCATCATTATCGGTTGCCACCCGGGTTTCCGATCGAAAAAACGCAAAAATCTTCATACATTTTCGTTTGCATTTTTACTGTCGAGAGTATTATTTGAGTTTTTGTTGATACAAATATTTTTTTGTAGTGAGCTATATATATGCTTCTAAAGCCGATTGGTTCTTTGAAAGCATATATATAGCTCACTATATATCAAATTTAAATTTTGACTTAAAATTCAAAAAGTTGAGGAAAACAGCATTAATTTAAGCTATTTATAAACGTTAAAATCGAATCACTCGATCAAAATTTATGACCATTTGAAAAAAAAAATTAAAAATCGATTAGTTTCGCGAGAGCCCTATAAAGAGTTAGCAGTATTGAAGCGTGCGTAACTCGTGACTGGAACATCCGATTTTAAAAATTTTAGGCTGGATTTAAAACTCTTGAGCTGCACTTTCGTTCTGTATATATAAAGTATAGTGCCAAGTCCCATAGGATTCACAGTACACAAATAATACTCTCGACAGTAAAAATTCAAAAGAAAATGTATGAACATTTTTGCGTTTTTTCGATCGGAAACCAGGGTGGCAACCGATAATGATGCAACTCGCACGGTTTCTTATTCGGAGAGGTCCCAGAAATCAGAAAAAATAGGTCTGGTAAGTGTGCCCTACCCAAAACTTTTCGGTAGTCCAGGCCCCCAGAAGTTTCCAGTATCCCGTGGAATGACTCATATACACAGCATAGCAATTTTTATTAAATATTTTTAGGCACGACCGTAACGCGGGAATGCCTTATAGTTTTATCACCGCAAAAATTGTAATCTGCGATATCTCAACCAATTTTCGGCCAATCGGGCAGAAAACTTGTGAGAGTACAACTTTTATATCTACAAAGAAAAGTTCTTTTTTCTTTTCCCGATTGCCGATATATTGTTCAAATGGTAGCTCTTTATGCTTAATTTTACACGTAACTTCTAACCGTGTTAACAAAGCGACAGTATGAAATTGGGCTTAATTCCGTATATGTGTGTGTGTGTGTGTGTGTCTGTGTGTGTGTGTGTGTGTGTGTGTATGTGTGTGCATATCCATCCTATTTCGGACACAACTCACACGAGCAAGTCGCAAAATTTTTTATTGAAGGCACGCACCTACCAGACCTGATTTTTCTCGTTCCTTAGGCCATTCTGAAAGAGAAAAACCTCGCGTACATGTCCGATCGAAAGTATACTTTATCCGGAGCAAAAATGACTCGAAAAACGGGAAATAATTAAAAAACAAGAATTTATAGATTTTTTTTCTCGAAAACTATGAACTTTTAATAATGTTTCATTAGAACAATAATGACTTAAAATTCATCAAAGAATACTCTGAAATTTTTTCAGATTTTTAAATGACGGCTTTCGAAATTTCCATTTTTTTGAATTTTCCAAAAATCAAAAATTGTGTCGGATCAATCTGAAAAAACTTGAGAGCATTCTTTGATGAATTTTAAGACATATTGGTTCTAATGAAATTTTTATAAAACTTCATAGTTTTCGAGAAGAAACTCTATAAATTCTTTTTTTGTCGATTATTTCTCGTTTTTTCAAATCATTTTTGCTCCAGAAAAAAGTATATCCTTCGATCGGCCATGTACGCGAGGGTTTTCTCTTTCAGAATGGCCTAACGAACGAGAAAAATCAGGTCTGATAGGTGTGCCTACAAAAAAATTTTTTGCGACTTGCTCGGGTGAGTTGTTTCCGAAATAGGATGGATATGCACATATATATGTCGAATTTCAATGAAAAAATGCACTTGTCTTTAGTCTAGAATTCGCAAAAAAATTTTTTAAGCTAGAACTTTCGGACCAATGGGATTTTCTACTGTAAGTCAAAAGATGATGAAAAATGCCGAGGAACATGCGAAATATAGAATATGAAAATTTAACATGGGGAGGCATATGGAGAAAATGAAAAAATTGGCTATCAAGATTTTTATTATTTTTTTTTTTTTTTTTTTAATAGGCATAACTTTTGATCAGTGCATCGAATCTTGGCAATTTTTTCTTAAATTAAAGCTCTTTTGTAACGGAAACATTCGTAGTTGTTATAATTGCAGTGTTTTGACGCATTAATTTTCTGTAAACAAAGCGTAAAATGGCTCAGAAATATGGTTACTAGTAATTTTTCCCATATTCCTCTGCACTTTTGACTATGTTTCGGCTCACAGAAGAAAGTCTGATCGGTCCGAAACCTCTAGATTTAAAAAATTTTTTACGATTTCTAGAAATGCATCTTTTCATTGAAATTCGCAATATATATACATATATATGGGTGATTCTCTGATAGATTGACCGACCAAAATTTAAATTTAGTTCTAACCATATTATATCACTTCTACTTGATGAAATACACTACCCAGAATTTTTTCAGATTTTTTGGATCGATTATCTCTGAGCTACAGAGGGTCAAAGTTAGTAAAAACAGGTTTTTTGCGTTTTTTGCTAATTTTCAAAAATTCATACTGGTGGAGAAAATCATATCTAGAAACTAATCACAGAGTTTTTGATAACAATTTAAATAAAGTTTCTACAATAAAAAATCAAAATCCTGCAAAAGCTATTGTCACGAAATTCCGAAAAAAATCTGTTTTAAGTGTTCAAAAAAAAAAAAACGAAAAATAATAGCTCTTATAGTAATCGAAATCACAAATATTGTGAGCATCTCCTGTGGGGAGAACTACGACAGAAAAATGAACATTCTAAAATAGATTTGCAATGCCTGGAAAGCTGACGAAGAAATTGTAATCAGTTATGAAAAACCTGATGCTGCAAAGAGTTTAGAAAATTCTATTAATTTAACATTAAGCGATACTGAGTCCACGATTGCTAATGTGGTACAAATGTCAAAATGACACTATTAAAGGGCGTCCATCAAAATTTTTAAATATCACACCGATCAATAAAAAAAACCTAGTTAAATAAGCAATTGTACTGCGCATATCAACTATCTGTAAAAATACATTTAAAAAAATTTATGAAAATTATAAAATTATAAAAAAGATTTATTATTAAAAGTATGTGTATAAAACATTATCTATAATAATCTAAAATTATAGAACTTTAGCAAAAGATCTCCAACTTGCATTGTAAACTTTTTTACATTTGACCAATATTAAAAATTACCTGCCTGCAAGCCTTCATATCTCATATCGACTGTTGATTACCGGAATCATATCGTAGATATTGAAAGATTCGAGATAAAACGCAGCGCTAGTGTGCGCTTACCAAAAATAAATAAAGACGAACTATCTACAGTTTTTCTTAAATACATGGACTTTATTTTAGGCATTGTATATGTATGAATAATTTCGGAAAATTAGTAGTTTCGTTATTTATATAAATACATATTCTAAATCGTTCACTGATTGCGGTTAGCGTATTATTCCAGGAACAATAACCAAAATTTTGTAAATGGTATACTATACCGTAAACAGTCGACTGTACCAAAATTTTGTAAACAACATAGCGTGGACGGTAAACGGTACCAAAATCTCCCTCAGACGCCTTTTTTATCGTCGATAGCGGTCAACGGTCAAAAGTTTTTCCGTTAAACCGTCTACCGTCCACCTTCCACCATCCACCGCCTATCGACAATGTTCAATGGCGACTAACTGACAACAGAGTTTTACACGGTTTATCGTTCACCGTCAACCTTCTACCGTTGACGGAGCAAAAAGCTGTGACAATCTGTTTAAGGGGTTATGACAGTGTTAAAATTTTGAAAATATCCATTTTATTTATTCACTTTTTTCACAGTTAATAGTCCGTAGAATATGGTCCTGAAAGCCGTTTTTTGCTAAAAAAATTTGCCTCGAAGATATCGACAAAAAACTGATAAATCTGTTTCAAGTAAATTTTTGAAAAATCGTGAATTTTAAATATTTTAATTAGGCCAAACTCGTGGAAAGAATTGTTCTACCATACTTCTTACAGAGTAATTTCATGAGATATCTTACTGAAAATACGACATAAAAACCGTTTTACAAACCGTTCTTTTCTCAAGAGTTATTAATTTATTTCCGTAAAACATAATAAAGTCCGTAAAATTAATTTTTCTATGTGTGATTTTATGTTACTAAACTCAATGTGTTAAAGTAAAGGTTGCGCCTCACAGCGTCCGGTCAAAAATGAAGAGTACTATATGATCGGTATAGTAGAATTTTCTGTGAGACTTTGAAGCAGCCAAACAGCTGTTTTTCGTCCAACCTTCAAGACACAATCTCAGTGCAGTTTGTCTGCTAGCTGCTGTAACAATGCTTATAACCTCAGTAACGTTGTAAAAATGCAAGAGCTTCTGCAGAGTACAACAATTATTCAGATAAGTATTGGAAACTAATTAGTAATAATTGTATTCATAATGACCTTTTTCTTTGTTGATTTATTTTTTGCTTTTAGGTATACGGGTGCAAGCCAGCAAGATGGGAGTTTATATTGACTGTCTGGAGTATTATTTTGCATACTTTTTAACGATTTGAAGTGTATATAATAATGGTAAGTATTGCTGTAACTGTAATTCATAAACATAACTTGATTATGAATAGCTAACGATAATTTTTATTTATTTTCAGCTTCTAAATGCTATTATCACACAGCATGATGTGCGCGTACCATCAAATATACATTATTGTATGTATATTTGAGTACCAAAAACAAATCAAGGTATATGCCAGATAGTTTCTGTAAGTATAGCTGAGTTTATTTGTATGATTTACATTATAAACTTTAAATGCCTTTTACTTAGATTAAGTTTTATCATGATTTTTGTCTACTTGACGCAGCTTGCCGAAGGAACCGTACCATCAATCCTGATGCGCCAAAGTGGAAAATCTTCCTTATGAGTCTGGTCATAAACTGAGTGGAGCAGAATTGGCAAAAGTAAGTTAAAAATGAATTTTATGTATGTTTACATATGTAACATTCACTACTAATTACTAATATTGTCAATATAAGTATAATTAATTGTATTAATTTTGCGTTTTCTAGAAACCACTGAGTTTGTGAGGACACTCATAAGGAACATTTTCCACTTTGTTTCATCAAGATTGATGATACGGTTCCTCCAGAATGCTGCGACAAGTCCAGAAATATGATGAAAATCATGCTTTTTGGTAAGTAAATACCTTTAATTGTTATCTAGTATTACACCCACTTAAGCACATTTCTAATGCATAAAAGTGGTGTAAAATACTTATATTTTGAAGGAAAAATATACTTTTTAGGGCACTTACATATATATTAATTTTTAGGCACGACCGCAACGCGGGAATGCCTTATAGTTTTATCATCGCAAAAACTGTTACCTGCCACATCTTAGCCAATTTTCGACCAATCGGGCTAAAAATCTATGACAGTGCAGCTCTTATATATACAAAAAAACGTTTCTTTTACTTTGACTATCAATTACTTTGACATTGCTGTTCCGGATCAATGTTGACACTCCTTGGAGGAAAGAAAATCCTCGTTTCCTCCAAGAACCATCACCAGAAACCGTGTCACAGCAATTCTCTTGATTCTCACCTGTGTTGCAGCCTTCTTGCATAGCTGCTTTCATTGACTCATTAGTTACCTTTTAACTTGCAATTTTTAATTCATGATTTATTGAACCAAAATAACTATGAGCAACTGGTGGTAAAAAGTCCATGATTCCACAAAAGGTTTTCAAACCAGTGTGTCCATGACCAAGAGCTCTCATAGCCAATACAACTCGTTTATTGATTTCAAAGGCATTACGCTTTCGACCAATTTGTCTGCTCGAGTCAATGGAAGCAACTTTGTGGCAATTAGTGCAAATCTAATTTTAATTTTTGCCTGGACCTCGATACAGGAATTTCTGGCTCTACAAACTGCGCAGCTGATGTACCTGATGTGGATGGTTGCATAGTGCTTCATGTTGGAGATCTTGCACTAGATGTTGAAAGAAGTCGCATTTCTCTCTCTGGTAGTGTAAGCGATCAAGGATGTTCTTCAGATGGTGCTTCATTTCTTGAAGATGGGATAGGTGTTGGCGATGGTCCACTTTTGTAAAAAATCCTTTGCCTCTTCTTCTTTCATCCAAACCTGCGTTTTCCATGTGCAGATGAGCCTGGCTTTCTTCTTCTTGAACGACTCATCTTATTGTTTTGAATAAATCTTTAAATTTCACTTCACAATAATACACTATTTATAACCTTGATTTGAAACTAAATAAAATATTTAAACAATTTTCAGTAAAAATTATTAGTTTATAACAATAATCTTAACTGAAGAACTGAATATTATTTAGTTAAACAATCACTGATAATTATAATTTGCAACTTTAACAACCTGCTAGACGTATGGTAAAGCAAAATTGTACTTAGAGTGCCGTTCACTGTGAATACCATCTACCTCGGTCGGTAAACGCCAAATTTAAAATTTTTCGAATGTGTCGTACATTTATACACACACACACACACACACACACACACACACACACACACACTAGGGGGTACCCCCTACTCGCTCTGCTCGCCAACCCCTATTATTTCAGTTGTTATTTTGGTAATGTACAAAAATAATTTACAGCAACAATTTCAAGAATTGATTTTAAACTTTTAGATTTTCAAATCTCAATTTTTAAATATATGCATATTTTATTGACTGTTAGAACAATAATAATTCTTAAAATTTGCCTACTGCCATAAAATTCATGGCATATAAATGATACTGAAAAATGTTATTATAAAAATAGCTCACCCATCAGCTCCTATCATCTTCACCATTCAACCTTTATCTACCACCGATCATCTACATCCTCGACACCTCGACTCCAGCGTCCACACACAAAACTTTACCTATCACCTTGACCCATGACCTTTACATCCACCTACATCTACCCATAAACTCCACCGTCTCTCAGCTATTAGCACCTCACTCACATCACTTATAATCTCGACCCATGAGGCCGATTAAATCATAAAATCTACCCTTTACCTATGACTTTCAACTAAAATTATTATTCTCTGCGTATGTTCTCCACCTATCACCCCAATTTATTACGTAACGCTCCACTTGTTACACCAACCTTATCTTCTTGACTCTCCATCTATCATTTCCACCTTCCATCTATCGCCTCCAATCACGTCCTCCAGCATCCCACTATTACGTCTAATCATGACTCCTAACATTGACCAATTACCTACACCCATAGCTTCGCCTAAACACCTGTCATTTCCAGCTCTAAACCACCTGTTAACGATCATTTCCAACCATAAAATCTATCAACTACCTGTCACCTTCACTGTTAATTTCTATCCACTACCGATCATCTACAACCTTGACTCTCGACCCCTGAATATTTTAATCTTTACCTATACCTCGACCTATGATCTTCTTATTCTCCTGTTACCTCCACTTTCTATCTCGCCCCATAAAGTCCACCGTCCTTCTAGCTGATTGACCCACCACTTACAACTTTCACCCATAACTTTCACCACCACTTACTACCTTCACTCGTAGCTTCTAACGACCACCTATTCCCTGCAATTATGACCTCGTTTTTTACTTATCACTTATACCTTCCACTTATAACTCCAATCGTGACTTCCACATTCCACCTATCTCCTACACTATCTACGTGAACCGCACACTCCGTTGCTACAGTCATAATCACCACCCTTTACGCATAATCTGCAAATATGTTCACACTTTCTGCCTAAACTTATCACCTCCACATATGAATTCCACTCACCACCTAGCATCTTTACTCGTAACCTCAAACCGCACCACCTATAATGTCGACCCATGAAGCGTACCAACTAATTAGCACCTCCACTGTCCATCTGTTACTGGCAATCCAGTTTTCCTACTCCGCGTGTCACTTTCCCCTTCGACTTATGACTCCAATCATGACTTCGACACTCCACCTATCCCTTATAACGCCCACTATCAGCGTCACCCATGACTTCTGACCTTCACCTATCACCCATGATTTTCAGCCTCCATCTATCACATCTAGCCATGAACTTTCCATCAACCTGTTATCCTACACTTTTCATCTACACCCATGAAGTCTACCGTTTCCCTTCACCAACACTTCCACCCTCCACATATCGCTTTTAATCATGATCGCCAGCGTTCCACTAATACCTCTAATTATGACTTCTAACATTCACCTTCACGTACACCTATGGCCTCCACTCAACACCAGCCATTTCTAGCTCTGCAATCTACCTTATACCAAGAACCTCCACCATCCATCTATTGCATTCAATCATCTTGTTCTTCTCCAACTGTCCTTACAACGTCCACTTATGAATACAATCGTAATCTCCACCCTCCACACATAATCTCTACCAATCTCATACACCTATGCCTTTCTGATTACGCTTATCACTATCTCTGATCATGTCTTCCTACTTCAATTATAATCTACACATTCCGCTTATGATACCTTTCACAACCAAACCTTTCACTTATGATTTCAATCACGACCATTACTCAACCTATCCCTACACCGTCCACTTATTGCTACAGTTATTAACCACCACCCTTCACACACTCCTCGACCCATGAAGCTGACCATCTACCTAGCACCTTCACCTGAGGGGGCGATGAGGGGGTGCCGAGGGGGTGCGGAGGGGGGGCCAAATGAGTGGCGACGAGGGGGGGGGGGCAAAATGCATAAAAATAACCAAACTTTTGAAACGTTTCTTGGTTCTTTTGAGGGGGGGGGGGCAAATTCCAGCGCGGCTGAAAACAACTATATAATATAGTAAGATGTATATAAAATACACACATATATTTATATTATATTTTATATAAATAACATATATCTACAAAACTATAAAGTGGATTAGGCCTACAGGGGAAACCACTTTAAAAAAAACGCGCCATTAATTAACGTCCCTATCTCCAATGATGTCTTTCTTCTCCAACAATAATCTATACGTTCTATTAAATTATTATAAATGTTAACATTCTAAGGAATGAGAGGTGAAGGGGGGTAGAGGGGGGGGGCGGTTCGTGAGGGGGTGAGGAGGCGGGAGGGGGGCGATGAGGGGGGGGGGGACCGTAAAAATAACCAAACTTTTGAAACGTTTCTTGGTCATTTTGAGGGGGGTAGAGGGGGGTGAGGGGCGGGAAGGGGGGAGGGGGGCAAATTCCACCTCAGCCCAAAACAACTATATAATATAGTAAGATATATAGTATACATATATATAGCAATATAGTTTATGCTTTTATAAAACATGAAATCGTAATTTCAGAATAAAATATACAATTTTTGAAAATCATGTTTTTTTTAATATTTTGTTTATAACTTTTTTAAAAAATGTTATATTGAAAAACGGGTTTTGGTAGCTTATTCTATGGTAAATTTCCTACAGAAAACGAAAATAAAAAAAACGATTTTTTGTAAATTTTAAGCTTGTCATAACCCTTCAAGTATTATATTGCGCGTAAGCTGAGAAAGTACAAAATAAAATTATGTGCAAAACAAAAACGACAATTTAAAATGTAAAATAAAATGGAAAAGAAAAGTAATGAGATCCAACCAAAAAGGTAAAAAAAATAAAAGTAAAATATGTAAGCAATTAAAGGTGGAGGGCTACAAATTATTATTTAATTAAATCAGTATAATTAGCATAGCATTTTAATTGTAAGTTTTATTCTAGAATTCGACGTTAGATTCTAAGACACAAGACATTCTAAACAGTGAAATTAAGAAAAATCTCAAGGATACTTTTTATCTTAGAGTTTTTTTTACTGTTTAAATATATTTTAGGGGTACCGAGGCGTTACACTGGGAGGGGGGAACCGAAATGAGGGAGGCGGGGGAACTGCAAAAAAATAACGTAAAAATATTACAATTCCCTGTTTTTAGGGGGGGGGGGTCGCGAGGGGATGGGGACAGGGGGGGCAGACGATTTATCACTTCCCGTACAACTATATATTATATAGAAGATATATATGCATATAAATCGTAATAGAGTGAAAATAAAAAAACGTATTTTAAGGAAAAAAATTTAGAAAATTTTTAGGTTTTGGCTGTAAATTGTCGAGGAAATTTTTTTAAACGACTTTTGGGAGCATATTATGCGGACGATTGGCTGTCGAAAAATATTAAGTTAAAAAGTATTGAGTTTGTGCAAAACTATAACTGTTTTGTTATTAAATTAATGTCCAATAAGAAACTAAAAATACAAAGGCGTAATTGCAATTTCTCAAAATATTTGTAACAATTCGTGGCACCAATCTCAGTTTCATAAACCGCAAAACACAACTCCAACTTTGCTAGTCGCATTTTCCTCTTCTTATTTGTATTTGCACATAGAAATTTATAAAGACTTAGCTGAAAAGAACCGCAAGGAATAACGTTGGAAAGAGTGAGGGACAAAAAGAACGAGAAGTGAGAGAGAGAGAATCAGGCGCTGTAGTGCTTAAAAAATTCAAAGCGGTGACGTATACTACAGTCATAGGTAGAGGAAGAGATAGTGTATAGAGTGCGATATATGAACGCGAAAAGCGTCAAAGAGAAAATGCCAGTTCGAAAGAGAAAGAGTCTTGAGGAAAGAAGCTGCAACGTTGGGCAAAAGCTTGGTGGCGCCCGCGCCTGAGTTACGGCGTGTACATTTCAGAAGAGGGGGAGGAAGCGTACGAATCGCGTGCATTTATTATTCGAAAAGGGAAACGTGTTGCGCCTCTCGAGTTCGCAAGCTTGGCTTTTGATGCCGCGCGATCTGCGCGCGGGCGAAAAGGAGACACACTCAACATTCGCCGCACGTAGCCAGCATTTTACGATAAATTTCAATAGCTCGAGCTGGGAGCAGCGTGCAAGAGGAACACAGGTGGCACCAGAGAAGCAGAATACAGTGAAAAAAAGTGAGAACTGATAGCGTATATTGCTGGAAGTCATATGAGAAGTTTCCACCTTAAATTGAGCTCACCAGTCCATTTGACTTTGTTATAGATAAAGATGACAAAACGCACTTTTCATGCAACCGCACCTTACTATTCTGGCTTACTATTTTACGTTACTCATAAGTTAGTTAAGCTTCTTATATGTACAGCTGTTAAATTTTGTTGCAGTCATACTTAACGATAAATAGTAGTTTTTATATTGTGCGTACATTTAAGGGGTCAAGTCTGGGCTGTGAAAAGAAATTTAATATCTCGTTTTACTCATCGAAAACCGCTTATTAAAAATTTATTTTCAATTTTTTCATACAAGTTTATGCAACTTTGTTTTTAACTAATTAAAAAAAATTCTAAAAAATTAGATAAATTTGTATGAAAACATGAAAATAAATTTTTTAATAAAAAAGTACTTGATTGAAGTTTTAGTGCAGGTTTCAAGGAGTAAAATGCGAGATTAAACGTTTCATTTGATCCACTTAGAAATCATGCACGCCGCAGAAAAACTTCAGTAAAAAACATGTTCCAACAATAATAGATTTGTGAGACGAAGAATCAATATATTTCAATATTCAATTGCTTGAATTGAAGGTGTAAATGAAGACTTTAAAATGTAAAAAGTTTTGTTTTGATTGCTTGAATAGAAAATTGTCTAAAACTTTTTAAATAAAATTTCTTGTTTTCGCCGTCAACCCAGGCTTTACACCTTACAGAGACGCGCGAAAATACAACTTGACTTTACAAGGAACAGAAAGGTTATATATTATGCTGTATCCTGATAAAACCTCATCAAGTGGATGCATCATGTTTTTTTGAACAAAAAGGCTGCAAGAAATTTTATTTTAATTTCCGTTTCATAACGTTCAGCAATTTTGTGAAATTTAGATTATTATACTAAATATAACGCTCTTGCATAAATATATGGTCAGCTACAAAAGACATATTAAAAGTATTTTATTTTGTAGAGATTGCCTTAAAATATTCTATGAAAAAAATAGAAATAATAAAGGAACTATGTTATGGAAAAGACCACAGTTGCGGTCAAGACAAGAAAGATAAGGGATATCAGAAAAGTCTTCTGATCAACAACTTGTGCTATCCATATCTTGTCTAAACAATTTCGGATAGTCACGTTATTGTTAATATCAGTAAAATCGTAGTAGCTACCGTTAAATTTTTTATAAATATAACAATTATTGTGGAATAACGAAATATACAATTTTTTTGCACGTACCTCAAACTTTTTTTAACGGTAAACGAAATTAGTCCCTATTATTGTACCACAAAATTTGTATAATGCTGTATTGAACAATTTATGCCTTATGCATAAATTATTATTTTAATCGAATAAAATGCAGTAGATAGAGAATAAAAGTAACTTTTATTTGCAAAAAAAAATCAGAAATAGCTCTTACGATTCCTTTTTTTATGAATAAAAACATTTTTTGCTGATTATCGTGTTGATTATTTGTTTCATTGTATGGCTTTAATTTAAGTAACTACGGATACTTTCCGATATCGTTCTCGGAAAACTAATATGTAAACATAATTAAAATAAATATTATTTTTCTCACTCAGTTGCGTGGTGCACAGGCGTACATCAGCGCTTATTAAGTTTTGTCCATTTCTTTTTTATTTTGTGGGAAACCTATATTTTTTCTTACAATAACATTATTCTTAATAAATATGTTATAATTTCAAACTTTCCATTTTAAAGCCTATATTTTTATAATGAAATGAGATCGAAATTATGATCAAGCCTCGTAAGAGTACATGTACAATCCAAACATTTTTTAATACATTTTTATCGATTGTTTCATATTGGAAACGTTTATCATTTTTTTTCATAGTTGCTAATGTCACCATCATTCCATGATTTCATTCAGCTAATAATCTTTGAATTCAAATCTAAAAACGAAAGAATTAAGCAGTTTTTTAATCCCGCAAAATTTTATTTCCGCGTTTGAGGGAAAAATTATTGTGTAAATTTTTTTACTACTTTTGTATAAATTTAATTTATTGTGGATTCGTACGTTTTATTACAAAAAACTGTTTTTCAGGTCAAAATATAAATATAGCATTGCATACACTTTTTTTATTGTCATATATCAATTGTTCGAAGGATTTAAACTTTAAAAAACTCAATATATTTCGTCAGTTTAGCGCTCATTTATGCGTCAACAAAGCCGTATTCAATTTAAAAATTGTACTGCTGTTTCCATTGCTTTTGCTTCCGACAGTCCGTTCTTTATCTATTCATTTGGCACAAGTTACAACATGTGCAAATTAGATTTTTCATTAGTATCGCAACGTTGCGAAAATCCCTCGCATGGCATTGGTATTTTTTCATAATCGATGAATATTTCGCTCATTCGGTTGCGCCTTTCGACACCTCATATTCAATTTGACCTGTCAAATAGTATCCAACGTCCATGTTACAGTAGAGAAATCCCATTAAGTGGTATTCTCATCACGTGCTTCTTTACTCTTCACTCTTTTATTCGCTACCACTCAATTACTAAAAATATTGTACGCACAAATTCAAGGCTTGATTTCATATTGATTTTATTATTAGGTCGCTGATTCGATGCAAATTTCATTGAACTAACTTTGTTGAGACTAAATTTAGTCAGGCCCATGCATGCCCGGGTTATGAAAAAAAAAGTCACTACTTATTCAAACACTTAAGCTATAACCTCAAATAAACATATTCCAGATATCATTAAACTATAATGTGAATAGTAATGTAAATTGGTTTAATAAGCAATCGAATAAACTAAAAATCGGACGCTTGTTTATTGCTCGCGTGCATAGGGCGAATATCAAAGGCGAAGTGAAGCGCAGCGAATCGGCGCACGCCATCGGGCAGCAGAGTGGGGAACACCGAGTTGGGAATCTCGGCGCTTATTTCCAATAATCCTCCTCTTGACTTTTTTTCTTTCCTTTATAAAGATATATCAAAATAATACCTCTCATTTTATAGTTGTTAAGATATAACCTAATAAAAAATGACTTGCTGAATTGCCCCACTCGGCCCTATATGGATCATTTTCCAAAAGTGTTTTTCATGCCCGCAATCTAAAAACGAACTGTTTGGAAGCTTTTTGATTCAGGAAACGGATAAAATACTTGTACTAAATGTACTTAACAAATAAGGATACATACATAAACATTTCATTAAACGTGCATCGCTGGTTGCAGTTTATAAGGCTAAAATGTCATTACTGTACACGTGTTACAACATATCTCCTAAGAATTACATTAATAACAATGTTGCTAGACTTTGGATATGCAAATAAACACCCGCCAAGCCATGGGGTTTTCAAAAGGAACATATTATTAAAAATTTTCTCTAATTTAGCCCCTTGTACATGTTATTTTATGCATTCCTATAGCCGCACAAACTTAAAACCTTAATTTTGCATTTTTTAATGTTGCGTCGATTCTCCATCAGTGTTGCCATCCTTCATCGCGAAACCGATTTTGGTCAATACATTTCAAATTGAGCCAACTTAAGGCACATTTTTTCATAACTACTTTTTTTGCATTGTTGTTTTAACAGTTTTTATGCAGACTTATTTTTTGAGGTAGAAAAAAATTGTCATTAACATAACACAGGCTAGCGCGTGATAAGTAAATATCTGTGGCTTACAGGAAGAACCACTTAAGTGACTTTTTCGTCTTTTCGAGAAAAAGCAATTTCAATGTTTGGAGTAATACGTAAGATCGAAATGTCACAGAAAAGATCTAAGTATTGGCTCATTTGATTTGTAAATAGTTTCTTTCTCGACGCGCAAACTAAACAAAATACTCAAGTTAAGTGGTTCTGCGGGAACTTTGCAGATAAGTGGTTATGCGGTCACTCTCTTTGAGGGCTCGTAACTAATGCAATTTACTATTTGAAAAATTCAGGCGGGGCATATTTTTAAAGTTTAGCTCATGCCCTTTCCAATGGAGTAATTGAAATTTTCGAAAATTGTTATTAACAATGAGAAAAAACGGTTTAAAGGAAAAAAGCATGGTTTTTCCACAATTCTTTTTTTTAATTCGAGATTTCAAGAACGTTTTCATTTGCAAAGTATCTAGAACCCCTCTAACCAATCAAGTAAATGTCCAAACCTAAAAGATACGTGATTTCGGGGGTTGATTTGGAACCTCGGTGAGGTCAAACTGGCGCATATTATAATTGCAATATTTTACGAAGACTTTTACGAATTTTTTATTCAGTAATGACGCACTTTTAAGAATCACACATGAAAGACACCAATATCGGTACCGAACAATACGTATTATGAAGCTATTTGAGAAAGTATAATGCATATATACTATACATATATCCATTTGGGTAGAGTGAACATGACCATACACGGATACAGCTTTCGATTAAAAGTGATCGCATCAATTCGAAACCATGGCGCCAGCCACGCCTGACTCATTCCATTATTCATCAGAACACCTGTCGGATCGCTCTGTTAGCCGCTACTTCCGTATACTTTTCGCTGCGCTCTCGACATCTCAACAGACCAAATGCTTTCGCTAGAATCTTTATGCTGCCACCACTACCACCTCTTTTCGATAGGTATTTACTCTTCGTTTTACGTCCTTTTGCACACGAGTGCACTCCAAGGGAGAGTTTCCTCTCTTCTACCAGTGCTGCCTCTTCTAACCTCTTTTGTTTCCCTCTTTTCTCCTCTGTGCTGCGCTATGATTACTCCTCCCTATGGTTCACATTTTTAGATGCAATTTTCACGGGAGATTTGCGAGTTCGATTAAATATTAAGTGCAATACCTGAATATCAAAATTTGTTTAGACTGTGCGCCAGGAATTAAAATTTATAATCCATTTCAAATGTTTATACCTCGCAGTGTTTATTGCTTATTATACCCACAATAAAATTTATATTTTGTTTGCTGAAATCATTAGCTGCATAAAAATAAGAAACAGAATATTTTCAGTTGGGTAATGTGAAAGAAAAGATGAAGAAACAAATCTTGAATGATCACATTAAGGGGATAGACTCAAGTAAAAAGTTAAAATTATTAATTTCATGATAAACTTTACATTGTGTAAGTAATTAAAAACAAGACAATTTATTAGCTTGAAGTACGCAGTAACAGCCTCATTTTATAATATTTAAAAGCTCTATACCTTGGTCTCTGAGAAGGCCCATATTATATTAATTAATAAATTTTTGCATTTTAAGGCTCGGTTAGGCTATAGGTATTTTATCCAACCAATATCAACAGTTTTTTACTAAACTGTGCAGTTTTACCATGCAAAAAATCGCAGTAGTGAGTTTTACAGTATAGTAAAATCAATTCTGTAAAAATTTTCTGTGTACTAAAATTACAAAAAAAGTTTTTTTGTATAGACAATATTTGTGTAGAGTTTTTTCGAACGTTTTAAACAATATTTTCAAGAAATAGAGAACGCCAATTCAGTATTATAGTTAAATTAAAATAGTAAATAAAATATAAAAAAAGTAAATAAAGATGCCAATGAAAATTTTAGAATCAGTATTTGGTACGTAATTTTCGTGCGCTAACCTCTAAATAAATTATGAATAAGAAAGAAATCAATAATAGTCTATCAGGACTTCATAATATCCGGTCATAACATTTTTACTATCATGAAGTGTTACTATTTTTCTGACTAACCAATAATTTATTTTTTAAGAAACGGAAATCCTAATTTTTTCCGCAGCTTGATTTTCTTGATCTTGCAAGTTCATGGACAAATGTGTTGTCTGTATCTCCGTCTGGACCTATGCCTGTTTCTCAGCGTTTCGCATAAATCCAAAACACACGAGTTGAAATAGGAAGAGAGAGAGAGAAAGAGAGAACTGTCCAAAAATCGCCTTTAACGTGCAAGGATTATCCTTTTTTTAAAGACTATAGTAATTGCAAAAAGAGCTGGTACGAGCTTGTTTCGTTGTGCACGTCAGCATCAAATAGGAAGAAAGAAAAAAAATTGGAAAAATAACTAAATAGTTTGAAGAAAAAAAAGAATGAAAGCGCACGCGCAGTGTAAATCGAAGGAGTGATAGAGAGAGACACAGAGAGAGAGAGACAGAGAGAGAGAGAGAGAGAGAGAGAGAGAGAGACAGAGAGAGAGAGAGAGAGTACACGAATGCCCAAAGGCGACAGAAGCTCGGAATGCGCGAATCGTAGCCGCCACGAGGAGATCGGCGACTCGCGATTTGCGATAATCGACATATGTGCTGCAGCGCGCTCCTTCTGCTCTTCTGTTCCCTAGGCATTTACGTTTTCTCGGATAATCATCTAGAACTTAAGTTAGCGCCGCCGCAACCACGTGCTACCGTATAAAGTACACAATCGGATATTCTGCTTTCCTCCTTTGGAGTGCTGCTCTCCTTCGTCTTCCTTTAAAGTCAACTACGCAGCTCAACGACGCTTTTATCTTCCTTTTCAGTCTGATACGTTCCTACATTAAAGAATAGCCATTGCTCGTAAATATATTGAACGAGAGACAATTGTACTGTTAAACAGACAAATCAGCTCAGGGTTTAGGCTTAAATTCAAGGCTAATATTCTTATTAATAACGATACAGACATTTTTTCTTTATAACTATTAAGAGTTTGTAATAGAGTTAATGGACGAAAAACTAAATTTTATAAAGCTGTAAAAATGTTACAATATTTATGCAATTGTAACGAAACTTTTTCTATTTTAAAGTGATCGCTTAGACCTTCAATTTAAATTCTTAAACATTTAAAAATATTGATTAATCGTCTATTATCGTTATCTATTACTACTGAAACATATTTCTTACTGAAATTTCTCTGCGGTATGAACGATTTCCGATACACGTCGTGCCGTAAAGTACGACTTATGCCACTAGTATCGTAATATACTATTCTTTTCAGCAATCAAGTGTGACCTGGTAAAACAGTGTACTGTTCACCACGCTTCCTTAAAAAGTATACATTTATCGTAAGATTCCTCTTTAAAAAAAGTGGTGGCCTTTGTTGTGAAGCATTTAATATACGTGATTCTGATTGGTTGCTATGTAAACATAATTATGGTGACCAATCACTGATATATACTTATAAAAACAAAACATACCCCAAATCGCGCGCGTAGCGCGCCCGAAGTTCTTTGTTATATAACAATCTGAATCTTTTCATGAATTTATTTATAGAAATCATTGATTCGGAAGCAATGAATCTGTTTTTAGCCGATTTTTTTGGTTGCAATATACCATTTGTAATCGTTGACTCAGATTATTTTAGAGAATTTGTTCGAGTTATGAATCTTAATTATCAACTTCCTACATGAAAAATATTAGCTACATCAATTTTACAAGGCAGATACAATCTTTTTCTTGATTCAGTAAGAACAGAAGAAATAACGGACGGCTCTGAATCGATGGTTAGAAAAATTCCTCATCGAATACAGAAAATGTTGTATCGATGATCCGATTACGAGACGAGAATTATGTATGTTTAGAATCGTTTGATTTCAGCAGTCGCAGAGAAACTGCGGAAAATTTTATTGAAGTCATAAAACAATCGCGACAGATAGCAATGGAGCGCTTTAATATTAATTTATATGCAATTGTCACTGACAGTTACTGGCATTCCTACCGCCGAACGTTACAAAATATACCTTCCATGCGTTTGATAGTAAATAATATTAGAGAAACGTTATTCGACAATAATTTCGAACAGCAATTACAAGAAAATTTCATTAGTACGGCTCTATTCGAAGAAGTAGGAAGATAAAGAACCTGTAGGATTATTCCTCCAGGCCAAGCACCTGCTTTCCCAACGGGTCAGAGCAATGGAGACGGAACAGGCTAAAATGGAAGTAATGGTCGGCCTCATCAATTCTCGCTACGCAGATCTCTGCGTCCCATCGCACTGTTCGACTGAAAAGACCTCCTCACCAGAGCCTTACAAGCGGACAGGGATGAAAACGAAGAGCAGCTCACCAAGCCGAAATAGGCTAAGCCGAAGCCCGCCAACTCCGATGCAAGGAAATCGAAGCTCTATCCAAGAAAAAAGACAAGCTGCTACCGCAGTGCTGCGCCGACACGCGTAGCGAGCTCCGTCGCATCAGCCTGCTCTTCAACGACAAGATCATCGAAGCACTTGTAGATTCCGCAGCGTCTCTCAACATCGTTAAACCCTCGCTCCTAACCTTCACCCAGAACGTGAGTCACCAGAGAACAAGCTGTTATCTAGCAGGAGAAGGCACTGAACTAGAAATCACCGTAGAAACCAACCTGAGGGTTATCATTCAAGATACGCCTTTCGGCGTGCGCACCAGCGTATCCCCGAAATACACTGAGAGAAGAGAATGTTTAACCGAAACGTGGCATTGTAACTATTACAATGTACATTGTAACGACAGGCCGAGTATGAGGAGGTGGCGTACACTGAGAGAAGAGAATGTTTAACCGAAACGTGGCATTGTAACTATTACAATGTTGTCGTGGCTAAGAGAGCAACGGAGCGTGCTCTACCTTACTCAAGACGTTCTACATCTTGGACACCAGGTACGCGTTACAGTTCCCTTGACACGGAGAGTACAACCGAGCAGAGCAGCAGCCATATTCGCGGAAAAACTCCATCATGGGCTCGACGCCAGCAACGTCCAGCGCCTCCTGCAACTCCTCAACGGACACAGCTAGATCTTTGCCAAGGATGGACAAGCCATTCCACGGGCCAACACCGTCAAGCACGTCATAAACATTCTGGTCGAGCGACCTTTCCGACTGCCACCACACCGAAAGTCCGAGGCCAAGCAGAAGGAGATTAACACGCAAGTACGGAACATATTGGCAACAGAAGCGATAAAGAGAGCGGTCTCGTCTTACTGTTCGCCCATAGTCATGTCCAAGAAGCAGGACGGCCGCTGCCGCTTCTGTATCGACTATCGTCAGCTCAACAGCATTACGACGAACACGGCCGCTCAACCCGTTCTACATATCGCCAACGCTCTCGATCTGTAGAGAGGTTATTGGCAGATACCGATGAACCCTGCCTCCAAGAAGTACATGGCAATCGCAACCGCCACTAGGAGATGCTATCAATTCAACGTCATGCCGGTCGGCCTCTAGGGGATGACTGGAACATTCCAACGCCTCATGAGCCAACAGGTATTAGTTGGCTATCTCAACGATTTCTATCTAGTCTACTTAGATTACATCATCATCTACTCCCACAACCTGCAGGAGCATTTCATCAACATCGCCAAGGTCCTTGAGCATTTGTGTACGCATATCCTGACCGCTTCGCAGTCAACCGTCTGACATACTTAGGGCATGTGATCACCAGCACAGGAAACGAGACTAAGCCCAAGCACGTACAAAAGATAGCGGGTGTCAACATTCCAACCACAAGGATGAAGCTAAAGTCCTTCCTTAATGTCAATAACCGGCTCCGGGAGTACGTGACTAACTACGACCAACATCACGGCTCCATGGACCTACTTAACCAAGTCAAAAACCGGATTCCGATGGAACCCCAATGCTCAAGAAGCCTTCGGCAAGCTCAAGGAAGAATTAAGAAAGCCTCTGAAGCTCAGTAGACCACAACCAGAGTGACTCTACGTCTTACAAACTGACGCGACAACCCGCGGGATGGGAGCCATCTTATACCAAGAGAGGCCTGACGGCAGCAGAACCATAATCAGCTACGCCAGCGCCAAGTTCAATCCAACAATCTCGCCTTGATCTGAGCAGTGAAGCACTATCGCCACCTGCTAGACGAATGATCATTCATCTTCAGCACTGGCAACAAGAGACTCACCTGGCTACGATCTTTCAAGGGTAGGAAGGATAAACTACACAGATGGGCACTCTTACTACAAGAATTCAACGCAAGGATAGAGCACTGCTCAGGAAAGTCGAACTAGCTAGCACGAAGGACAAACTACGCAGATGGGCGCTATTACCATAAGAATTCGACGCAAGGATAGAGCACAATTCAGGAATGTCGAACCAACTGGCAGACTTCCTTTCTCGCAACCCGGACGACGAAACGACTGAGGGGATCGACAACTACGAGAGATTGCTCCCTCCGGACGACGCTCTCCCAGCAATAAACGCCATAGCGCTCCCTACACCGCTCATCGAAGCAATCAAGGCAGGGCAACAGAAGGATCAGCACTGCTCGAAGTTGGTTTCCCGGCTCAAGGAGAGTGGCAACGTCGTGACCCAATCCTTCACTCAAACTCACAGTGCATGCTTGAAGAAAGCTTTTATTATGCAATTATAATATAAAAAATTTGATTATGATTACATAAACACATTTGTTTACGGTAACATTTTTGCAGATTTATAAAGAAAACTTCTTTCTTTGATCGTCAACCCTGTATCATAAACTCTTCATAGAAATTGGTTTGTATCCTACACTGGGAACTGGGAAAAAATAATTCTTTGGCGTACTAAAGTGATATACTACTATAATCTGAGTACTACATAATCTGCATCTGGATCCTAACGAGGTCCACTATTATAATCGTTCAATTCTGGCATTTCAAGTCAATTGTTCTTTATTGGAAAAGTTCTTTTTTAATAACAAAAATATTGCTATTATAATACTTACAGATTCTGTATAAGTATGTCTAATAATTTAAAAAAATACGATACATGTGACCTAAGTGGCCCATTATTGCACGGCGTATAAATAGCGCCCGAGCGCAGCGGAGATGATATTCAGGTAGAGTGATCGGTCACTTCGGTCACGAGTAGCGTATAGAATTTTATAGCACAACCTGGCTAAATCCGCAGTCACGATTATTTGTGATATAAGCAGTCGATTAGTTCACCGCGAAGTTAGCTCCCTCAAGTTAGTTACTCGCTACGCTCGTGCGATATTCACGGTGAAATAATCAACTACTTAGATCACAGATAAGCGTCACTTAAATGCAGATTTTGATCGCACTGTGCTATGAATGTTTTTTCTAATAATCCATTAAGTCTGTAATGTTAATTAAAAGAAACATTCTAAACCCATTTTCACTAAGAAATATTGACTAACTAGATTGCTTTTTGCACCTAAAATTTGCGTTAAGTGCAGAGTTGTGATATTATTACCGCACACTTTGCTGTATTATAAAAATTTCTATATGGTCGTTAATAAAACTTATTGTTAATTCAGATGTACTATTACGATCGAAAAAAATGCCAAACATTAGCACATTCAAAGTTTTGCTTGTATAGAAATCCCATTCAAGGGAATGAAATAGTATATTTTGATATGGATATGGAAGATGATTGTTTACCTCGCGTGACGTTTGTCGCAAGCTAATCGAGTGAGAAAAGTTACGTGAGGTAAAAATCACCTTACGCATCAGTATGGAACCGTATTTTATGACACTGCGATTTTTAAATTAGAGTGACACAAATTCTTTTTAATAAGGGATCTTTAAATATGATAAAATCGCCGAAAATATTGTTGTATTTTTATAAAACACTGCTTTAGTGTCAGTAAATTACGACTACAGTTAAAGATGAAGCCAACAGGAGAAAAGGCCTTTGGGATGTATACTACGGTACAAGCTGATTGAAAATTCAGGCCAGTTTAAAAAAGAAGCGAGCCGTCGCGAGACGCCTGGCAGATGTGAAACATCGAAATTGATGTCATAGAGTTTATATGTGATTGTCTTTAATTTTCATTAATTTCGATATTTCGCAACTTCCACGCGTCCCGCGATGGCTCATTTTCTTTCAATGCTTATCATTTAATAAATTCAATTTTTAGATTAAAATAATGAGTCTAGTAATTGATAGTGCGGCGCTGTGCAGCTTAAAGATCTTGTGATAATAATTGAATTCTTTTAAATCCATGGGGTAAATTACTACTGATAAGTTGTTCGCGCCGATTTCAACGGGACACTGCTCGCACACGACACAGCACACATCCACAAGCACGGACACGCATTAAATAAGGATTAGGAGAAAACGAAACATATTAGGAAAACCCAACCCCCGGCAGTGCGAGTGAGAAGCATAGAAAAATGCATAAGTGCGGCAAAGACAGACTTTCCCTCACTCAATTTTCTCTCGTTGCTCATTTTCTGTCCGACTTTTTTTTTTTTTTTTTTTTTGCACTGACTATTGATGGGTCTTTTTTCTCTCGTCGGCCGAATCTCGAAGGTTAGCATCGGGCAGGGTCGTGGGCGATGAGGGAAGATTGAGGGGGAAGCCTGTCCCCGTCGCACTTATGCATTTTCCTAATTTCCTATGCTTTTCTGATACTAGCAGCCGCAGCCGGAAAGAGAGGACTCGGCACGCGACAAGCTCACTGTATGCGGCGGCCGAGTGGGGGGTTACTTATAATGTTTTGCCAGATGTTGGGATTTTTTTGGTCGGAACTCCTCTGCGAGGCGCGCCTGTAGATGTTCCACATAAAAAGAAGTCACGTGAACAGAGATGAAAAGGAGGTTACATGCTAATTTTATAAAAATTGGTAGTTACGAGTTAATTAAGTATTCGAATTAGTCAGAGCAGCAAAGGAAGAAGGAAGAAGGAAGTAGCTCGGCAGTTGGAATGCTGCGTCGTCGCCTATATACGAATCGCACGGATTGACATGCCGTACGAATAGTTGGCTTATCCACACTAGGATCGAAGCAAGGCCCAATCGCTTTTTAATAAGATTGATAAAGTCAAGCTGCGAGCCTGCTCCTTGCCAGACCAATAGGATGGCCGCAGATGTGGGAGGGGAAAGCGCAAGGAAGCAAGGAAGGAAGCAAGCAAGCAGGCAAGCGGATGCACCGCCGCGGTGAGGCAAATAATTCACGCGTTATCTACGGCATCTTTCCGCGGGAGCTGCGGCCGACGCCGCATCGCGATCGTGGCCTAGGGAAACGACGACGGCTACAGCGCTGTGTCGCAGTGGTGGTCCCTCTATGTCTTCTCTCTCCCTCTCGCAGTCTCGCCTCAACTCTTCGCATTGTAGCTGTATTTATATACTTAGAACGCTGCCTCAACAGCGCGCAAGATCGGTAAAGAGCGAGCTTTTTCTGTCCGCGAGGCATCGATCGGCCGGGTAATTTAAACTTGTTTCTGTGTGTGCATAACTACGTGCCTCTCCGCTCGTGCGTGGATATAGGAGAGAGGATAATTTTATAGCCGCTGCCGACCGGCTTCTTTTCTTTTTCTTCGCGTACTCCTTCTCCTCCTCCTCCTTCTTCTTCTTCTTCTTCTATACTACTTTGCTGCACAGACCTTTGCAAGAGTTGAATCGAGGGGTGCGAATTGGCCTGGGACGCGGGAAAATGTTGAATAAGTCCTGCCTATTTCACTGAATATGTTATACACATTGTGTTGAGCAGGCAAAAGCTCGCGGCGACAGCGTAAATTCCTCGCTTTCATGCGAGCGATAATGTATAGTATACATACTCGCTGCTCGAGAAGATTGACGATTATGGACGACTATCCACCTGCTATCATCGCCTCTTTCCAAAGTGAACAAGCGCACGCATTACAATGAACAGACATCTCCTCTGTGTACGGTCGATGCCATGCTCTAAATACTTATCGACTTAACGCACGGCTCTTGTCTTCTCTTGACTAAAGGAACTTTCGCGTTTTCCGACTTTACAAGACAGTTTTCTATTTAACTAACCTGTTAGATGACTGCCCGTGAATTCGAAATCGTCGTCTTGATCCCAATGTTTTAGACTAAGGTTCGAGAGTGAGGTTGCATTTGCAAATTCCAAATTCGCAAAATGCCAATCGAGAATTTGTCTGTCCTTCGATGATAAATAGACGTCACTGCAAATGAAATTTGTATTCTTAAGTACTTAAGCTATGCAAATATTATTTTAGATGATTTCCCAATATTTTATAACTCTCACAAAGTAGATAATAGAGAATACTCGTATAATTTAAAAATCATTTTTTAATCCATTACCTTGGAGGAGATGCTTCAAGTTCTTGTAACTTAGCTTCGATTTCTGTTTGTTGCTCTGAAAGCTGATCCCATTCTTTGCAAATGTTGTGTAGATCACGTAATTTTGAACGAAACACAAATTCTTGAGTTATATCTCTTGGTTGCTTGCTTTCTAACATTTCTTTGTATTGCTTATCTAATTCTGTTAAGCGTTCCTTAATAGCTATCATCTGAAATATTTAATAAACATTCTTTTAATAAAATTACAATTACAATATCAGTATCGATAGTAACATTTTCTTGATTTTAAAAACAATTCAAATCGTACATTTATTAATTGAAACAAGCAAAAATGAGATTTTTTTAAGCTGTTATGATATTAAAATATAACTTATGAAAATTTACTTTTTGTTGATTTGCAATCAATCTGCCTTGCAGCGTAAGAACTGAACGTAAATGAGAAACTTGTCTCTGTTTAACTCCTTGTTCCTGCAATCGAATAACCCACTCTAATGCTTGACCCAATGATACAGGCCGTGTAGGACCACTTTGTCCACCATTTCCAGAATTTCCTACATAATTGAAATCCAATTGATGTGAAAGGTAAGATGTAGCTTCTAGTAATCTATTGAATTCCCTTTCAACCATTTCATCTTTATCTTTTGGAACCTAATATTATTATTAATTTTAAAATTAGCCAATTTCAACAAAATAAATGTATGGCAAACTGAAGAATATTCACCGTTTGTCCATCACTTTCATACAAAGGACACTTTTGTCTAATCTTATGAAGTTCCATATTTATTTGTTTACTTAAAACAGTAACTGGATTTCCTCCTAAACCAGTAACTACCATTGCTCCTAAATCAGCAATATAATTGGATTTACGAAATGTGGCTATACGTCCACCAACTCGATCCTTCAAATCAAAACACACAGATGATGTTTAATTAACAACAGATTTAATTAACAATCACACTGTAGTGAAACAAGTTTAGAATATATGTAGTTTTGTATTCATAACAAATAAAATTCACTTACTCTTGCTTCTAAAACAACAACTTCGAGGCCAAATTGCTGCATCTGTTGAGCTGCAGCTAAGCCAGCAATACCAGCACCAATAACAATAACTTTACCCAATTTTTTTGCTGGTATTGGCTAAAAAAATAAATTAGATTATAATTATTACTTACTTTCTGTAAAAATTAATTGCCAATTCATAAGCCGTAGTCTACCTTAAGTCTTTTAAAAACTCCAAAATTAATAAATCCATGTCTCTCTAGAAAAGCATGTATTCTACGTACTAATACTGGGTCACTATTGTAAGGAGGTTCTATTGCTGGAAGAGAGTTTTCAATGAGCAGTTGCTGCTTTGGATTTTCTAACCATATTTGAAGCTAAAAATCAGTGTATTATCAGTATCTTTCATTTAAGTATCTGAATAATGATCAATATAGATTTACCAATCTATTACGAATGTGCAAGAACACTTTTTGAGTTTGAGGAGGTCCTGCTGCAACATCTGGAAAGCATGCAGCTTCAGTGGATGTTAATTTTTCAAAAGGTAATCGACTCTGGAATGCAGCTCCTTCCAAACCATTCAGTAATTCTTTAACTATAAAAAAAAAAGATATGTTACACATAAATATTTCATGACTGAATTCAGAAAACTAACTAAAATGAATCTTACTGTGTGGATCTTCATGATCGCTATCTTGATCTTCTTCATCTTTCACTTCTGCTTTGGACGCTGATGCTGTTGCATTTACTGACGCATCATTTTCCTTTTTAGAATCTATCACAGTCTTTTTTTCTGGAGTCCCTTGGCCTGTTTTCGACTTTTCTGAATTATCGGATGTGTTCTCTTCATCCATTTGAAATTTTTCTTCCAATTCTCTATATTCAACCTAGACAAAAAACCAATTTAAATACTAGAAATATGATAAAGAAGCCAGAAATAACAAAACTCTTGCAAAATAATGAGATAAACAAATAAGATTTTTATAGGTTACTTTGTTTATTTATACCTTTGCGCGTTTCCTTCGACTCATTGTGACAAAATTATTCGTCTGTAGCAAGATATACAATTATTTATGTTTCAAGAGCAATAGTCACTATGCAGATTAATACAGAAGAAATGAAAAATTAATTTTTTTTAAACTCCTGTGCCGGTAAACAGAACACCATTTGTGTTATACATGTATATATATACACACACAACAGTCAATGAGTCAACAGCGAATAGGGATACCGCCAGTTCAGTGTATCGTCCACGAACTAAGAAGACACAGCGCCGCTCCCGCTCCGGCAGGCTCGGCGGCCCGCTCGGCTCGGATCACCCGCCAAAATTCGATTACCCCCCCCCTCGATAAAGTAGGTTTAGCTTTTTCAACTGTCATGATCTTGATATAGAAGAAAGCATCAGCTGTATATCTATATAATACTACGACTATGATAATACACTACTAGAGAATTGACATTATAAAAAACAAGCGAAAAAACAATAACGCACTCTGAATTGGCTCTATTCGATAATAATCACTATCTCCTTTTTATAGAGTGAAGTGAATGATCGTTATTAACCAGAGATTATGCGTATAAGAACGTGATATCGGTACAGATACGCACTTATATTTATTTCTAGTTAAAGTACAGGGAACTTTAAAGTTACTATTTCAACTAGAAACAATATGTATATTACCGAATTTCATTTGTTTTTTATTTTAAATTGATTCACATTATTATTTTTACATCGATTGACATACACATCGACGGACATTCAAGCCTATAATCTAAAACAGCAAAGTTAAGACGAATTATTTAAATACAAATTTTAAAAATATTTTTAACTCTAACTTTGTTGCTTTCGAGTATTGTTTAATTCTCTACAGTCAATAGATTTGAAAATGATTCTAACGATTAAAATGAATGCGGTTGAAAGTTCAAATGGAATAAACAATAAAGTAAATCCGAATGCAGAAACTGTCATTTTGTATATCGACGATGTAATATATACAGTATATAGTATATACTTTGACAGAAAAATGTCGATAAAAAAAATCTTTTGGTACAATTGTAAACTAATCTCATAACGTATTTAATTCGATATTATATTGATATTATCCCTGGTGGAAATCCATATCATTTAAAAGTTAGTAAAATCCTTGTTTTGTTAGGAATGGGCCAAAAATGGGACCATTTTTCGCCTTGTGATTAAACGCTTTTTCGTACCTTTCTAAGCCATTCTTTAGACTGAAAATGGAGGAAAACATTATTTATACCATATTACGAGGTATTTTCAAGCTTGCAAACATAGATTATACTGAATAAAGTAGCCTATAAGAAATGGCCAGTAAGTGCGGCTATGAAAACAATATTCAACATGGAATAACCGATCGAAAAATTGTAAAATTAAGTAAATCATAAATTTCTTAGTAATCCACGTATTTACAGGTTGAAACGGTTATTTATTCCATACATTGTATCGAAACTGACTGAAATACGTACACCTCCCTGTATTTAGCGTACAATATAAGCAGTAAAATTAGTTTAATGATTTGGAGGTTATAGGTATATTCCATGCGGAAATGCTCAAATAATGGGAGAAAAAGCATCATTCATCGCAAGTTAGAAACCAAGTATTTCTCATAGCCATTTTCTATAGAATGTAAACTCTAGCTTACAGGCCATATTTTAAACATTTGGATTTCTACCAGGGATATATAGACATTCATTAATTCTAATAAAAAAAATATCTTGTTTTATTGTGTATAGAACATAGGATATATAACTGCCTTAATAGTTTAAAAAGATAAAGAAAATTGTACAAGGATGACTGGTAACGATTTTTCGTTGACTCAAGTATAACAAAACATATAACTTATTGGAAAACAACTATACAGCCGCTATTAAAATAATTATTCCACATGCAAATTACCGATTCTTGGAAGAATAATTTGTCTCTCTTTCACGTTTATTCAACGAAATATCTATCAATTGTGACTTAACTTTTCTTTAATACTTGATATTCTCTTGGTAAATAATTGTTTAATTGCAATTCACTTATTGTTTACGATTTCAGAACAAAAGCCACGTTTTCAATTTGGCTTGGTATAAAGCGATTTTCCGAATTTAATTAAAAACAATGAATCCATATATATACAAGGGAGCTGATAGCGATTATACATCGAATAGAGCCAATTCAGAGGGCTTATTTAAACCAATTCAAATAGATGAGTTATCCAAAAATTTCATTGGTCGATCGTGCAGAACAAAATAATATCTACGCACGCCTCAGAAATTTCTCTAGTTAAGTGGCTATATTTACTTATTATAAAATTAATGAGCAATAAATTATTTTGCACAAGCTTTGTACATACCAAACATGTATACACCACGCTAAAACGAACGAATTTTTGTAATCCGTAATTATTGTTATTTTTCGAACCTATTAAATAGAACTAACATTCACTTATTACTGTTTAGAAGTATGCAAAAGAGAATAATATATTTTTTCACGTGAATAACAAAGAGCATTTATAAAGTTCAAAGAATTAGGAATAACAACTCTCTAAATCTAAAACAGCGAAAAAAATTACTGTTTCTCGATAGTTAAATAATATTAACCCCCCAAAATGAAAAATTGTTCACTATTTACGCGTAGTATAAACAATATAATTTTACAAATTAGTAAATATTCACTAATTAATACAGTGCATTGTTGTCAAAATTATAATTCGCTATAGTACGTAGTGAATAGTCAGTGTTTATGAAATGAGTTATCATTTTGCTCATTTCATTGCGTTAAGTAAGTCGTCAGATCAGTCGAAGACTTATATTCGAAGATTATAATACACTCGATCGATTCGGACTACACTCGGACGATTTATAATAAACCATCATCTCAGAAGATTCTAGCATGCAGCCGCAACTATAATATATATATATATATATGAATTAATTGAAATATGTCGCTGGATTTTGCGAATGCCTTCATTATCCCTGCCCGCGGTAGCGCCCGGCTGGGCCATGAGATTTGAGAAAAAGTGAAGCCCGGCGACATCTGTCGACGGAGCGCTGCACTAGGCAGTGTGTTATCGACAGATGAAATCGGGCCGTGCTCGGTGGCGCAGCGCATCGTCGACTTTGCGAAGCCGTCACTCTTTTTCTCTGTGAGTCTGTCGACTGGTAAATGGAAAGTGGTAAATCGTGGTACTTGTAGGTGTATCTCGTATTCTCATATCTCGTGTACCTCACCGACACGCATACTTATATACTGCATGGAAACGGAACGAACGTCAGGGAAAAATAAAAGACTGCGCATCGCGTCCGAGTGAGCGATCGCGAAATCGAGCGTGAATGCGCGTGCAATTCCCACAAGAGCAGTGTGCGCGTGTTCGCCGTGCGACGTGCTGCTGCGCGAGTTGAAGCCACAGCTCGAGTCTCGACGCGCGAGCAGTGCGAGCACGCACGAAATGATTTGTGAAAACTGGAAAGACCGCAGCAGCGGACTCGCCGAGCGCTCACTCACCGATAACACATCAGAGTCGTGAGTCGTCTGCGCGCAGCCAGCCGATCGGCGTCCCAGCTACTCTCACTAATCCGCCTACATAATGCGTAATATAAAACTTGATTTAGTCATCTACTTTGCACGTCACATTCTTTCTTCTCTCCGCATCAGTAACAGCGCTTGTACATATATTAGTGCCTGACGTTCCGCGCACTTTGGCTTACGCGCGCGTATACACGCATATACCCGCCGCTATCTCTTTCACCCGGACAGTTTTTCTCGGCAAAATCAACTTCGCTTATCGTGCCCTCCATACTCCAGCGCTCCGTAATCTCAAGAATAATCCTCTCCCGCAAATCTGCGCGTGTGACTCGCTCGTTCGAACAGCCGACAAGTATATATACGTAAACTTCGATCGGGCGCATCTTGCAGCTCGTAGCTTTCCCCGCGGCCCGCGGCTATACTTTCGTTTGCACTTACAAGTAGCTGCCGATAGCTGTAGTCCGAAAGTGCACATTCTCTCTCCGACGACGCTCTGTCGAAAATAGCAGACGACGCGGCTTCCTCCAATCATTGGCACATTGACCATCTCTTCTGCGACTGCTGCTTCTGTCAAGTGTATAAGTATATACGTAGCTTTTTCTAGAATACATTAAAACATAGTACGCCGCCGCGCTACTGCCAGAGAACTGCCAGCTACTGCCTCTTTGTGAACACGCGCGGAGCAGCTGTGCAGGTATATCCTATAGACATTTCATACACTGCTCGCACGCGCGCATGCTTATAAGTATATATATGAAGCTCGCGCTCTCTCTCTCTCTCTCTCTCTCTCTCTCTCTCTCTCTCTCTCTTATCCCTGCAGTAGGTATCCCACTCTCGCTCGCGGCAAGTCAAGACGCCAATGAGAGAAAGAGAAAAATCGCGCGTGCTGCCTGCACTTATAAATGTACTTATATCTCGCTCGCAGCGCTTGTAGGTACTATATATAGGTATCCCGCGCGGGCGCGCGCCAAAACACCTGTGGAGTCTCTTGCCTGCGCGCGCCGCAGTCTGTACCACTACTTACATACTCACGCATTCGTGCGCTCTCACTTTTCGTGAAAATCTGCGGCGCCTGCGCGCACGTGACTCGCGCGAGTCGCGCGGCGAAATCAAGGCTTCGCTCTACTTTTCCAGCCGGCTCTACACTTATTTCGCGCTCCGCACAGTCCGCACGCAATACCAAAGAGAAAGACAAGGACAGAACACAGCGTCGGTCTAAATAGTGTCGAGCGAGCGCTGAAACATCTTCTCTCAAAAATCCAGCCGCTATAATCTGCAATTTTGCACTGATGCCGCATTACGCATATAATTTACCACATCGGAGTAGGAGATTACATGCGCGATTCACCTTCTAGCCTGCACTTTTCAGTAGTTCTCGGGCTCCAAGTGACTTGCACCTACTAATGCAAATTTTCACGCATGGTCATGATTGGTTGAAAGACATTTTCATCAAAGTATTAAAAACGTGTTCTCACAAAAATATCTGTGCATAAGTTAAGTAGTCGCATCAATTTCTTTTTTCAGATTTTAAAAGCAGTGGCAACTTTCAGTGCCATAACAACATAAAGCATCAGCGTGCTAATATTCTTTCGGCCCCTATAGTTTTAGCACATTTTATCAGTGCCTTTGCGATACCAACCGAGACAATATATATTATATATTATCTGTGGCGCATGTGCATAACGATCATTTAAGTCACTTGACCGCCATAATTGAGATAATGATATAGTACACTGTACATTGTACAACTATCCGAATGCGATACTCTTCCACGTACCGCAATGAAAAAATGATATAACGTTACCAGTAATAGCATCGTAGCATCAAAGTTTAAAATCTTCAATTTAAAAACAAACAGCGGTTCACTCAATGCCCTGATGCGATGTACCAAGTTATTTGCATTAAATGAATCGCGTGGGGTACATTAAAATATTCCCCATTTGCATAACCAAGTCGATTTTTCCTTATTTTAATACGAAGACTGTGCACTCGAAGATAATTTGCAAGTTATTTGTCACTTCGAGCTAAAATTTCTCAAGAAGAGAGAAAAAAAGAATTTAATAAAAGGTTGAAAATATCTGATGCTTTTAAAACAAAAGAAAACGTGTTACGCTTACCGAGAAAATTTTTTGTTCTATTTTAGAATCCAAAAAGAATATTAGATGGAATCGTAGGAGTGACGTAAATTTTTTATATTTCTGTATAAATTTAATATATTTGTATTTATACATTTGTATAGCGTCTTCATTCGAAACGCGCTGACGGTTTAAATACTAATTTAATTCAAGTCAAGTAAAAGCTTAATCTATACATAAGTATATAAGCATGCAAAGTCTAAACTGATACACAAATTAATTATTAAAAATTTTTGAAAATTTTAATAACATAAACAATATTGTTTTAGAAAAAATTTAATTAAATAATAAATTACTTATGCGATTTAAAGCGCTTTAGAATAAAAGTATAAATATCTCTTGAATAAAGCACTTTCCCAACACATGAAACTTCGAGATCACACAAAATCAAAATAAATAAATAATCAATAAATTATAATAATAATTCCAAAGATTTTCCAAGCATGCAAAAACGTCGGTCTTTATTACTACTTGAACAGAACATTTAAACCTCCAGTCTGATGAAAAATAAATAAAAACTTGGTTCTAAAGCTAGTGTTATTCAATATAATAAACAGTTACTAAATACAGTTTAAGACACAAAAATTGGTATATTTTGATTGCAAAATCTCTACAACAATACAATAAAAATGTTTTTTTCCTGCTCTTAATTCGGTCGTGGTCCCTTGAGCATCTCGTCCAAACGTGTATGAACGATTGCAGTATTCAAAGCCAATGTGCCATTAACGTGTCGTGTCTCCTATATTACATACATCGATACACGTGAAAAAAAGTTATTCTTTATTTATCGCGTGACGTTTTTCGCACGAGCGAAGCAAGTTTTAAGCACATTGGTGTCCAAAAATCATTTGAAAAAGCTATAACGTATACTTTCTCAAAAATTACACCCTTCACTTTTGACACAATATTTCTGTTATTGTGTTATTGACTCGTTATCTGACAATTACAAAACAACGTCCTTTTTAAATGCCTCGAGATATGAGAATTGCATGTTAAACAATTCCGAACTTTTAATGTCAATATCTTAGAAACGGTACCGCCAATTTCACCGACGTCCTTAATTCGATTAGTTAGATTGCTATATTAGAGATATGCAAAGAGTTTTTCACTAAACTATCAAATTTTCCAAACGTATGAGTGATTATCTGTAAAATCCAAGAATCAAAATTTTTAAAATAATTTCAAAATAATTTTAGGAATTAGAAAATTTTACCAGAATATTTTGAAACTCTTTTGACGCGAAATCCGCATTCTTTGTGTTCTTTGTTACTTACACTGACGTATAGCTCTTCTGGGAAACATTTTTCATGAACGACATAGATAGGGATATTTTGTAGGAAATTATCTCCACTATTAAAAAACAAAACAATTAAATTGACATGTCAGCAATTCCAAACCCAAGATATTAAGTTTTGGAAAGTTTCGTCATTCAGATTAGCATAAAAAAATTTATGAAGATGACGTTTTGACTAAAAAAATACTTTGCATACTGACAAATGATTCCCAGGTGAAAAACAACTACCTCTTGGATTTGCTGATTGTAATGATTAATATTCAAATATTTTTCTATCGCGCCGTCACTGATGTCACTATGGATATTAGATATCTGGAACTAAAAAACCAGAAAAAAATCTTTCAATTTCAGAAAAATGGCATCTGCATTGCATCTTATTTGGGCACATTTTTTCAGCGTATTTCATTATGTTCGTATGAAATTTCACATCTCATAAGGTATATCTGATGTCTACATAGACATTGAATTTATTGTATAATTGATGTAATTGTTTGCGCTGATTTTTTCTGTGTTCATTTTTTTTGTAAAGACCCTGTTTATGAAAATTATTATTTTTTATTCAGCATAACCAGTATAAGAGCGAGAAAAATATGAGCCCGTACAATAATTAAAAGTATTTTAACGATTTATATGAATGTCTTGAAATCAAATGACATATTTGAAAGAAACGGTACCAATGCTAAAAGTTAGTTATATAAGTACAAATTGAAAGAATAACTACATATTAAATGAATTATTTAAAAAATGTGCCAACTAATTTACAATTGTTATTATTATCATACTAGATATAGAAATTTGAAGAAAAAAAACTTATAAATACGACTCGTTTCACAAACTTCAGTGTATCACATAAATACGCGCGATCAAAGAAAAAATTAAAACTCGTCGTTGTGTTTGGCAAAGATGTAAGCTGTACCTTTCATTTTTACAGACATAAGTTGGACCTTTGATGCAACTAGGTGTATGCAGCAGCCATAGTGAGGAGACGTTAAGAGACGATGAAATCGACGTGCAATGAACGACCTTAACAACAGAGAATCCAACGGGAAAAAGCGGCAGCCCTGCTTGAGGGACGACACCTTATCTCTCAGTGGATTTTTTTTACCTTTTATCGAAACAGCACTGCTCTTCCGGTACATCGAGGCACAGCCGATAACGTCCCGAGAAGATCATGACCTCTTACTGGAGGAAAAAAAGGTAAAAGTGCAATTCATTATACTATTTCCATTTTTCAATGCTAATTGAACAATTGTGGCTGTGCCAATCACCTAGAACTTACATTTCTCATAAAAAATCGATTCATCCTAAAACAAAAAGTATAAACCCAACTATAATTTAAAATTATTAATTCAAGCGGTCAAGAATAATGAAAGTTTTAAAAAGCAAAATATCGTAAAATTTACTGAAAATTTGCTAAAATGATGGATTTTTTTCAGCTATGAAAATTTTTATAACTATTGACACAAACGGTCGCCTTTTTGTCGTCTTTTTTTTTAATTAAAATTGGTTACTTTGATATTTTTGCCATTAGGTTTCCATTACATCTTATCAAGCAAATTTATAACTTTTGAGCAGTTCATTCAATCCGCATATAATTAATTTTTTCAAATTAAAGAAAATCGTTCGATTAATTCTAAAACTTCGAATTTCCTAGTATACGCGCAGAAAACAGAGTCACGAGAATCGAATCTTGTATTATACGAGCTATTTTCTACTCCTTAGGACATAATAAGAATAAGAAAAAATGTGTTTGAAAATCGAGCATTTAGTGGCCCGTCAAATTAGAGATTATTGTTGTTTCTTGAAAACGTAATAGTGGTGTTGCATAAGCATAGTTTCCTGCACCTCCGAATAATGGCGTAGTTGCGGTACCCTGATCGACAATATAGCGATGTCCCATATAACAGAGAGACAATTCTTACAGGAGAATGAAGTTTAAGACTTCCTCTTTGCAATGAAGTAGTTTTCTTCATTTTCATTTTTTACGGCTTTTTTCATTGAAAAATACTTGAATAACCGATTTGACTTACCGATAGAATAATAAAGTTTTACTTAAAAAATAACTATTATAGCGATCAGTTCTTGAAAGTGACATTTATTTTACTGTAGGCACGTTTTGGACATGGGTGTGTGGAAACTCGTGTGAGCTGTGAAAACGTTAGAGAAATAGAAAAATGCTAGGTGTTTGCTTGAGCTGCAGAGCTGATGCGTTAAATACTGTTTTAACAAACAGGATGGGAGATGAAGCGGAGCAGCCTGAGGCCATGGACGATGACCTCGAAACGGTGGAAGAGCGACGGCAGCGTTACAGAAGCATCTACATCATTTACTTTACAATGTTTCTCATGTCGCTGGGGTTTAGCATCATCTTGACCGGAGTCTGGCCGTACTTGGAAAAGGTAAGCGCGCATCACAACTCAATTCAAGCGAAGCTTATTTTTAGTGCTTTCATTTTCACGCTCGTTAACTCGCCGCAACTCGAGTACAACGACGAGTTCTCTCGCGCATGATTTTTACGATGCAACATTAAAGTCTTTACCAATTTTATCGAAATAAACGTTTTCGTACTCGCGCGATTTTCAACTTTTTCGAATTCCAATGTCTCATTAGCCGTTATTGCAAAGCCCTTTTGCCAATTTCGAATCAGCTCAACGGCTTTCTCCATTCCAATTAATATTCATATAAGCATTTTGTAGCTGCTCAACTTGGATCCTGATTTTTCATCAGAAAACTGTTTATACCGAAAAATATACGAAAATGGGGAAAATACTTGCGTTGAAATTGACTATTTTTTCAACAAAATTGTCTTGCACTATCTAACGTGTCTAATAATTTAATACGCATATATTTATGCAAATATCGCTGTTTTACACAAGAGATTTGAAGGCTCTGGTAAAACGTTGTTCCCGACACCGACTCATGCCGTGAGCTGCTTATATAATATGGAATGAGCATGAATCAAAGCCTTAGGTATACTCAATTGTATAATATTTGCGCGTTTGAGAAAAAGCGCGCAGGGAAGAAGAGTAGGTATAATATGAATTGAGGATCGAGAGCTGCGAGCACGCGCTTTTTCACTTCTAATGTGTATTGAATTAAAATTCTCCGGCGCGACGCAGCGATTGAAAGTACGCCGAAAAGTTGGGCCGGATTCCCATGTGGGGACTGCTCGGGGCGGCTCGCTTCTCGAGCCGGTGTAAGAAAGTCAAAAAAAGTCGAGGCTAAAAACTGCGAGCGCAAAGTCCCAAAGGAGACTACACTGAACGATTCAGCTCTCGGCTCTTTAGTATTCCCTTTTCTTCCTCGCTCTGGGCCTGTGGCTTGGCTGTACAGTATACAATATACAATATACAATATACAATATACAATATACATGTGTGCTCAGCGAAACGACTGCGCGCGGGGAGCTGGCCACTAAGACGAGATTCTCCGAGGAGAAAAAGAAAGTTGGCTGCAATGTCTGGAATCCGCGCCGCTACAAATCTCCATTTGTTTTCGATGTGAGAACGGTTCGCACACAAAAACGTATAGCCGATGCGGATCTATCTAGACAGGCGGATTGGCAAAGAAAGAATACGCGTGCAAGGCTGCGTTTTCGAAAAGTTCCACAACTTGCATCTGCCCACATGGCATAATACCCAAACTACGTTTCACGCACAAAATATTCTCCGCAATTATTTCTCTATTTTTATGCGAAATTGCAGGAACCGAATTCGCTTATACGCGGAAAGTCAAATAATTGGAAAAGAAAAGCGCTTAAATACAAGAGTGAACGGTTGAATTTGATTGCAGCTGGATAAGTCGGCGGACAAGGAATTCATGGGTTACGTGGTGGCAGCTAATCCATTGGGTCAGATGCTGTTCTCGCCGCTTGTCGGCTGGTGGGGCAACCGACGAGGCTCGATCAGACTGCCCCTGCTCATAACCCTTGGCCTCTTCACCTTCGCCTCGGCAATGTACAGCGCCCTCGAGAAGCTGCCCGGTGACCACAAGCTCGCCATGATCGTCTCGAGGTTCCTCGTCGGCATCAGCTCTGGTATCCTAGCTTTTTCAATATCCATCCTCCTCTACTATAACCATCCGAACTTTCCCAGCAACGCGCAGTCCAATGCATCTCTATACTAGTAGAGAGTACATCCCTTGCAGCTTACAGCGTATACGCGGCGAGTTCAACAATCTGTGCAGTGCGCAATCACCTATGTCTATACCTATACTCAAGTACAACGCATTCAATGTACAATCTACAATGTACAATGTACATCACTCATACAACTCTACAGTTCCATACTCAATATATGATGGGAAAATCCACCAAGAATATTCAGACAATTGCAGGTTGGAAAATTTTAAGTTCAAAACTTTTCGTCCTACACCTCTGGGACAGCGTTTTTCTTCTTCTTCTTCTTCTTCTTCTACAGCTGCTGTTCTCGCGAAAACGGTCGCGTGACGCTCTCTTTTTTTACAATGAAATTTAAAAAGCGAAAAATGTTTTCTTTACACACTGATGCATCTCTTCGAGCTACAAGATTTATTATTTAGCCTATCGTTTCGATCTGGTGCAGATCCTCTTCAGGGTCAATACTGTCCAGTCCATAAAATAGAGTCAAACATAAAATTTTTAAAATACACAAAAATTATTTTAAAAAACACAAAACCTTTACAATGAAAAATTACCTTAAAAGCAAAATGCTTAAAATGCTTAAAACATCTTGCAACAGCCGTGTTTCAAGTTGCCGGCACTCAATTACAATATATACAAAATGTAAATTATAATTAATAAAAATTAAAAATAAAATTGCCAATGTCTCGCATTTTTCCGACAATGACTAGATGTACAGAGATGAAACCGGCGGAGACCAACGAACGAACGACTGTCTCCTGAATTCTGCGAACGCAAAGTGATCCCACACGAAAAACCCGGATACAATCGCAAAACTTACAGTTTACCAAACTATCGAAAAGTCCGGAGCCCCAACGCACCGATAGAACATACCCACAGCTCGCAAAAATGTTATTTTTGACTCTATATTGATTGACATAGCCCCGAAGAGATGCATCCATTCATTTACCTCTGATTACCACCTGTCGAGCGATAAAAGCATCCTAAACGATTCCCACGTACAGTCGCTATTTAGTAGGGGATGAAAGCTTCAATATCGGATATAGTTAGATTGCGAGCTATTCGCACTTTATCATAGCAATGCTGCCTCAAATGTACATTTTTCGTGAAAACATTGATAAATTTTTAATTAAAGAACCATACATTTTCCTAAAGAATTGGTAAAAATAAAAACTTCTTAAAATTGACCAAAGAACATACCTGTATTTTTTCAGGTCGATTCGAAAAATTTTTCTATTGTGCAAGATAATGATTTTTGAAAAATTGCCAACAACTCCCAATCTAATTACAATGCGATTTTAATGCTCTACAGCTTAAATTGAAGCTCTCTTTTCCTACTAATTAACAGCGATTATGCGTGAGAAATATTTAGCTTCTCGAGAACATGTGCGATGCACAAGAAAACATAATTTTACGCTTTTTAAATTTCATTGTTGAAAACACGACCTTTTCCGTGGGAACACTATTTTTCTCGTATTTTGTGTGTCCTATATAGAAGAAGAAAAATGCTGTCCCAGTGGTGTAGTACGATTCTTTTTTTAATTGTCCAACAGCCCAATTATCTGAATATTTTTGGCGGATTTTCCCAAATACATATAGTTAATATCGGTATACCATCATATACTTTTTCTAAGCTAAACATCAATGCATTTATTCTAAATCCAAATGTCTGCGATTGGCATATCTTACTCAAAAAATGGTGCATAATAAAATAGTATCGAGCACTTTAAACTTTTTTAGTAATAAATATTACATTATTTTAACTTGCAAATTTGAGTAGCGGTCGATTACCAACCAGTTAAGTATGCTTGCTGAGAGTAAATTGTAAAAATTTTCATTCTTTAATCCGGAAAGTACTCGGCGCAATATGCCGTATAGAGTTGTCGTTGGTAGTTTTAGTGTAAAGGCGACAAATGAGCGTATTATATATAATGTATAATATATATGTGTAATGAATAGAAACGGAATTGAAAATCAAAAAGCCATTTGGACTGAATAATCCTTTGCTTAAAAATATTATGGAAAAGCTACCCGAGGAAATGAAAGTAGAGCGCAGAGAGAGAGAGAGAGGGGGGGGGGAGGGGGAGAGCAGTGTTAAGACTCGTATCAGTAGCTTCCTATTTCTTTCCGTATGCAGCGACTCGAGCAGAGAGAATTTGAAAGAGAAAGAAGATGAGTGAGCGCAAGTTTAATGCAATGTGCGTATGCGCTCGGGCTTCTTGTTTCAGCCAACATCGCGGTGGCGCGCTCTTATCTGTCCGCCGCGACAAAACTCGACGAGAGGACGCAGGCTGTCTCCATGGTCTCACTCGCTCAGGTAATTCACGCCACTTACCTCTACACTCGCTGGATTTCCATGTTTTTCACGATATATCCCAATGTTCAAATACTCGAATTGTCGACATTGCTATTTTGCGGCTGGAATAGGGCAGAAACCATTTCCCCCAATCAACTAATACTTGTGCCAAGTGCAACTTTTTCGTCCTCTATCGTTAATGTTATGCAAAAACTTTTTCATTAATAACAACTCAGCCGCCAAGAAAACTGCCATTATCAGAGATCAGCGTAAAGCGCGGTTATCCGCACTGCTCTAACGTTGTTTTGCAATGCAAAAAAATTTTCAGGTACTTGGTTTCGTTGTAGGACCAGGTTTGCAAACCGCCGTCACTCCCTTAGGAGATAATGGCTACAGCCTAATGGGACTCCCTATGAATATGTACACGGCGCCCGGCTGGATCAACGTAATAATGGGAATACTCAATTTCAGCCTTTTTCTGCCCTGCAGCTTTTCGGAGCACAAAATCGCTGCGAGGGAAGCGATGCGAGATCAAGGAAAAGCGTCCGGTAATTTTCATTCTCTATTCAAGTACATTGTACACTGCGCCCACAATACATGTCGAAAAATACACCAGACACGCCCTTTTTGTCGTATCTTTTGCAAAAGTTTTCATAAATCATGCTATCCGCGTTAGTCTCCGAAGTAAAAAGTGCAACACCGCCCGTATAATGAATAATAAATAAACGAGCGAATAAATGAATAAATGCGCCTGATATGGCGAGGTACTCGCCTTTTTTATCGAGCAAAATCAAATGTGCTCTCGACAAGAATTTAAATGACTAAAAATAATGCGTGCAGAACGCAAATATCGGGTTTTCACGACTCTTTTAAATCAGCTCCGAAATAATTTGTGTACACGCGTATATCAGCTTGTGCAATATAGATGCGCGTGCAAACCATTATCTCACACATCGACATTATGCAGCTATCGACGTGCGCATGTTCTTCATTTATCGCTCGTGTCATTTTTTTGTTTTATCCAGAAAAGGAGACCTGGAAATCCATGAAACCGGATTACTTGGCAGCTTGGACCTTGATATGGGCTTTCTTTGTCTTGGTCTTCAACTTCGTGCTTCTCGAAACGTAAATATACTAACTTTTCAGCCTCATTTACTTTTTTTATACTCTTCAAAACCAATAGGGTTATTATATACCTATATGCTTGAATTATCCATCACATATACTGAATAATGGTCTTGATAATTGTTGGATAAGAGTAATTATTAGTCTATATGATTTTTCGCCACTGCGCAGTTTATACACAACAAACTTTTAAAACCGTTTAAAACCATACCATACGAGCATACACATTATACAGACATAGACTTTATATCAAAACAATAATTAATGCGAGCTGTAGTGGATTACTTTTGATGTAGTACTTTAAATCTAAAAAATACTCATTGATTTATGGTATACTACTATACCATGGGCAAAACGATTCGTATATAATTTTACAGCGCAAAACCTGCCCAAATTCCCTGTCACGCCTATTCGTCTTTAAATATATATCATGGGTTTAAACACTGCGTGCTATAAAGTGATTTTATAGAATAAGTACATTATGCGATTAGTCTATGTAATCAAACTATATTTTTAATAATTGTAATTGTGCAGCACAATAGCATACTACTACTATGGAACAATGAAAATAAGTGTTGAACAATTGATAAAAGTCGTCGATCGATTCCACAGAGACTTGTATAGTCTAGGTATAGCTAAAAGCTAGGGATTTGAATTTCGCAGACTGGGAACATCGTTGACGATGGATCAATTCGCTTGGGATAAAGAGCAATCGCTGTTTTACATGGGACTTCTAATGAGCATCGGTGCTGTGGTGGCCTGCGTGACCTTTGTCCTCATAGGACCGCTCTGCAAGAGGTAATTGCATAAGACTAATGACGACGTTATATACATTATTATATCAAATGTCAGATAAGCAAATAACTCGACACGTCTGATTGTTTTTAAAGATTCCAGGAGCGACGAGTTATGCTCTGGGGCGGCTTTTTCTTTATGATAATCGGCCGAGTCATTTGCATTCCTATGGGGACTGATCCGCCACTCATTGCTGAACTTGGACGTAAGTTACACGCCATTGCATTCCTCATTTTCATTTATTTTATTTTTTCCTTTCGAGCAAAACCTTTCTCAGCTCTTTCTGTCTGCCCTCCCCCCCCCCCCACTCGCCCCCCCCCCTCTCTCTCTCTCACTCTCTCACTGGCTTTGCAATTTATATGCGAAATGGATATTACCCTGTCGGTAACCACAAATTATATTAATTTTTTAGGGACGACGGCCTTTCAACGACTGTGCAGTTTTGCTAAATCTTTTGCATTCGCGTACACGCATTTATTCGACCTCGACTACTGCACGCTCAACTTTTTTTCCTTTCTTTTCGTGGTTACAACGAGAGTTTCAGCACTGGCTGCACTGTTACGCAGTAAAACGTTTTCTGTTCATTTTTCGACGGTTTTCCCCACGTCGCAGACTGTTAACTCTCAAAACCGCTTCGTAGGCATCGTAATCGCTTCTGCTTCAACGATTCGCGTTGAATTTTCGAGGGACGAATATAGCGAGTTTTTTCCAGCCGCGTACGAAGAACTGTTAAAAAAAATCAAGTAACGATTTTAGGAGTTGCTTAATCACTCTGCACAAGATTATTATTTAGATTCCGACGGGATTCTTTGCATCGCATGTCCGCACAACAGCCTACAGTCATGTTTTTCTATATTCCACGACTATTTATACGCGCGTATTTATTTTAAAATCCGACAATGAAAATTGTATTGAACATATGTACAGGTGTATGCATAACACCGTGGTGACTCTCGACTATCCAAAGCACGCATACGTGACCATAGGCGCATATTCATATATACTTACTTATTTCAAAATACGAGAGGATAAACCTGAAAAATCTGAGTATAGGAAGAAACGTGTCCGGTACACTGACTCATTACACTTACTCACCATTATTATCACAATGTTTTTAGACCAAACCGCTGAAACAAGAGACTATCATGCTCGTTGGTATTTATATAGGAATTGCGCTTTATTCCTAAATGGGTTTTTAAAAAATGCTAACTCTTCTCTTTTATCCTCATCACTCCGAACATTATAAATTTATTCTTATTCCAATATTAATTTGTCAATTTTATTTAAATTTACACTTCAAAGTGTATGAATATATGTACGAATAGAGAGTATATTCCACTATAATTGGATATTATTTACGAGACCAAATATTTTGTTTTTCGGAGAATTCGAAACTAACGACGAAGAATCTCAGAGAACCTGTTTCGTTTCGGTAGCTTGATTTCAACTCCGATTATGTCGCTCTTACGTGCTTCTATTCCTTAATCAATATTCCAGAGGGCAATGATAGCCGATTTATGTATGAATATGGATAATCGATGATCCTGCCAACCACCTTAGCATCGATAAAATCTCGGGAGCTCTAGCCATCTACGGCCGTATCTATCTATATATAACGAAACGCGGCAAAATTTTCTCTGAAGATGTACGTAATGTATAAACATCTCATCCCGAGTCTATACCAGGAATTAGAAATTTTGTTAAAAAGTTGCCTGCGTGCAGGCATCAATTAAAAATCAGAGTTTCCCAATTTATTTATTTGACGATGAAAAGCGTCGCTAATCGTTATTTAAAACGTATATCAAGGCGTATCTGGAAATAAATTTCACGTCTAAAGAGGTAAAGCGTCAAGTTTGGAGGATTATTAGAATTCAGCATTTAATTACATGTTCTATTATCTGCTGTTATCTACATCGAATTTTTCTGAGATATAGTAACTGACCGCTCGACAGAAAATTTTGACTGTGAATTCATCTCGTCTTTCAAACTTTCCATTTTCCGAAAATGAAGTTTTCACTAATAACTCAGTTTGTTTCTGTTTTGAAAAAAAAACTAATAAATGCCGACTGGAATGTAAAAGCACGACAGTGTAGAGCTCCTGAATTTTAATCTCGTACACAATTTTTTCGACCTTTATTAGTTCTCTTTTTAAAGTAAAAAATTTTTAACACTTTTTATCAACAAATATGATTTTTTCCGTCGTCATTTATGGCTGTATAAATAAATGCCTTATGTATGGATAAACATTTCAAAACATTTAACGTACCTATACTTCCTAGAGATCCATTGTGAGAGTCATATTTCGTTTATTGATGGCGCGCCCGATTCTGACCTTTGACTGAATAAGCTGTTCTCGATTCTTTACATATGAATTGCATTAAGACTTTAACTTTCGTGTATTGCACGAAAACATAATTTGACTGTATCTATAGGCGTAAGTTAAAATAAAAAATTTTAGCATTTATGTATGAAAGGGTATTCGTTACAACGAGAACGCCGGCACTTAAAATCTAGATTATTACCGACCACAACTATAAATACAAATCCAATCGAATTGTTCAATATCCAAACAACGTAGTCCCCGCCTCTCCCCTGTATAGGAGAATATACTAATATAGGTAGATATAAAATGAAGTAGTCTAAAAAGTGCACTTTCACGTTTAATTATACGTACCTATAATATAGTGGTATCTTCAATATAGTATTCAAATCCAATCTCTATAATATTCAAGCAGAATTCAATAAATAATTTTCAATTTCCGCAATTATAGCAAATTTAATCGACTCTTGGGATATTTTAATTTTCACGTCAGAGCTACTAACTTTTTAATATTTTTTTGATGCCTGTAAAAAAGACTTTTCTTGGCATTTGCTGCTAAGGTGTGTCTTTGGTCATTCATCGACAAAGATTTGATATGCCAACACACTACGTTCAGGAGCCCTTTGAATCACTTTGTTTTCAAACCGTACACAAGGAAAGAGAAATACTGCCGGAACTGATTCAGCTCTTGAATAGTGAATTATTTTGCATTTGACAATTAATATTGTGCTGCACATAGCTGTATACAGTTCTAGTCTACTTTTCACCTTTGCGACAAATAATTTTATTTGGAGCGTGGACAGTAGTAGTAATTTCAGTTTCATCAAGATCAGAACAATGCTGTCTACAGTCGAGATTGGTTTTTTTTGCGACAAGAACAGCCTCCAATGCTTTTAGCACCCACTTTTAATCGTGTAAGACTTTTCTTTGAGCGTCTTTGGTAATGACGCACCATTTTCAAACGCACGAAGCTAGTAGACTTAAAAATTCACCGATCTCTACCGGATTAAGTTGTCACGCTTAATTTTTCTGCAAATGCCATTGGAATTGGAGATTAGATGAATGTTGAATGTGCAGAAAGTGAAAGGGTCGAATGATAATTGGAGGAGTAGATTGGGAGAGATTGGGAGTGTAGTTACAGGTGCAAAAATTGTTGACAGCATTCGGCAACGAAACGGTGGACGGTTTGACGGGGCAGAGCAAGCTCGGCTGCCCAAGCTACCAAGAGTGGTGTCGCTACACGCCGAGAATGACGGTCCTGCAGTTCATAATAGGCTACGCGTTCACGACGATCGGCTACCCTCTCGGCGTCACCCTCATCCAGACGATCTTCAGCAAGGTGCTGGGCCCGCGGCCGCAAGGCCTCTGGATGGGCCTGATGACCGGGGCCGGCTGTCTCTCGCGGGTCCTCGGGCCAGTTTTCGTCGGCGTCATATACACGCGGCTCGGCATCTACCAGACCTTCGGCATAACCGGCCTCAGCCTCGTCGTCTCGATGCTCTGGCTGGGCGTCGTCGACAAGCGACTCGTGCCTCCCAGCACCACCGGGGCCACGGCTCGGCTCAACGGCAGCGGCAGCGGCAACGGCCACGACAACGACAAGCCGGCCGACGCCGAGCTGCCGCTCGTCCCCGTTCCGACCGCGGATGGACCGGCCGCGCAGCCCAACTCCGAGACAGAGACGGCCCTAGACAAGGAGCAGGTCGCCGCGGGCGGCGATTCTGTTTGATCGATGCAGGTATGTCACCCGCGTGCTGTTTGTTTGGACTCGGCTTCATTACTTTTCGCCGACGACTTTCCAAACAGACCGCGGCTACCCTCATCCTGGCTTTCATCCTGACTTTCGTCTCGTAATTACGCACGAGTCAGCTGTCGGGCCGCCAAGCTGCAGTACAGTCATATGCTACTTTCAAATCTAACGCTTTACATATATTCTTGCATGGGCGCGAGCGATTTCCTCGGCTGCGGTAGTCTGCCGTCGATGGTGTAAAAAGCTTGGGAAATCGTAAAAGAGCAGAATCAGTTATCGCAACTGGAGTATCTTCTATCATTATATCCAAAGTATTTTTCTCGGTACAATCCTAGGTCTTGGCGCCGGCACGCAGATTCTCCACGCATCCGATTTTACGAGCTGAGCGGGATTTTACTTTCACGGAATGTACACGGATTCCTGGGAGAAGAGAGAATGTAAGACGTGGGAAAACTACGAGATCCAAGCCCTCCGTCTTTCCCGACTCTCATTCACGAACAAGATAATTTTTACGCGACTCACAGCCTTTTATTTTATTTTATTTTATAATTTTTTTTTTTTTTTTTTTTTTAAAATGAACGACTGATAAGTTTATCAATGTAATTTATGATTACTGATTAGGTCGGCAGTTGTACACTCGCTACTCGCTGAACCTGCTGATAGATATTACTTTTACCATACTGAGGAAATCCACTTATGAGATTTTTTTATATAGCGACGATTTTATAATGATGTTTTTTTAGAAAACTGCAGAGAATACGATAGAAAACGCTAGCTTTGAAAAATTCTTGCAGTTTTAACTAGCGTCCACAATTCCAAGAACAAATAAAAAACGCTTGAATTTGAAAGATATGCAAGCTATCGACAAATGGGAAGCGGTTGCCTTTTCCGCATACTATTATCAAGACGGCTCATTTTGAAAAAGGTTAAAAACCGCAATAATCTGAGCTAATCGCAATGATGTAGATTTTTTAATCAGCAACGATATTTTCAGAACATTGTTGATCATATAAACTATACACATATACGTATATGATATACAACATACAAATAAAAGGTATATATTTTATAAAATACTTTTATAAACAATGCTGTTATATTTTGATAACGTTTGTACTTATTATTAAGGCTTGTTATACATGTATTTTTACAAAGGGATCATAAGTTATTTATACTGATAGGCATGGAGTAGAAGCACAAGAACATTTGCTTAGTACATTGCAATTACTACGTAGCAATCAACATTGAGAACATGTATACAAAATACAAGTCATAAAATAGTATCTAGTACAAATGCGTTTACATTAATTGTTAAATTGTTGAATGTACAGTTTTTTATGAGTATGTATTCTTTTTGATTGTTAAAAATAAATTCTGAAACTATATAATTGACCGTACATATATATATATATATATTGTAAGTATTTAATTAACCCGTCGTATTGTATAAAGCAATGTTTGTTTTGGCTCTAAAATTTTGGAACATAGTTTTATCGGGAGGGAATGTTCGAAATGAATAAATATTCCGAATAGTTTGATGTTCTGAAAGTCAGCGATCTCGAGAAAGGAAACAATCAATCTCTGCGGTAGAAGCAAAAGCTTTTCGTCGAAGCAAAAACGAAAGGCGAGAAAAATATGAAAAAAGTGCACGCTGCACAATGTGCATAGAATTTTGAATACAACGGTAGGCCGCATACCTCGCCGAAGATATGCGATCGTTTCGCTTGCCAGCTTCGAAAGCATACCAGCTCACCGCACCTGACTGTAAAATTACAATAATAGCTTTGCCGACCTATGCGCCGTTCGATGTAAGGATCTCTTCAGTTTTCTTTAGACTATACGTCGGAAATTCGAGTATCCGCGTGGCGAATTAAAAAATCGAATGCAGAAGATTCGAATACTCTCTGCTATTGCCGGTATAGCGTGATATGACGAAAAGTCGAATAGTCGCGTTTTCAAAAGTACAGCTAAAACAGGATTGTAACTGTCAAAAGGAAAATTCACAACGATCCAAGCTGTTTAGTTTGAGCGCGACCTTTAGCCGCGCGGCATTTCCAGGAGAAGAGAGAAAGAGAGTAGCGCGACTTACCGTTACGCCGATTATTCGCCGGATAAGAGTAGCCGAAGCAGAAGAAGAAGAAGAAAGTGCCTACTTGTATGCCTCTGAGATCGAGAAGAAGCTATAAGAGCATTAGCAGGTCGCGAGAACGGAGCCACCGCAATGATCGATGGATGCCTTACGATTTCCCGCGTTATCGAGCGAGACACGGAGAGTGAGTTCCAAAAATTTGCCTTTATCGCATCCTTTGTCCTAGAATTTTTAATCGCTTACTGCTCAAGTACTGTCTTCAAATTACTTTTCTATATTTTCGCCTTAAAATTTGAAAGTAGTGAGATGAATAGAATGAATGAATGAATATAGAATGAATCCACAGAACTTTCTATACATTTGGCGTAAGGTTTCTATAACGCAACAACCCCAGTACAGTATCACAGCACGCCCTGATCGCAATCGATCTTACAAAGAATGTCTGACATTGTTTGGTTGACATAATCGTGGGTGAAAACTGTGTGCATGTTGACGATGCATTATAATCAATCATATATATATGGGTGGCGCTATAACTTTATTGGCACACAAAGTTACTCTTCTAGATAAAGTTCATTGCCAAGACTTAAGTTATCTCTATTTGCTATTTCGGTCTGTACATGTGTACGCAGTATTTTGAAATGTGTGAGAGATCGATTTGAATTTTTGGAAGGAAAACTTTTGTTTTATTCTCAGAGTGTAAAAGGTCGCTATTGTTTAAAATTCAATTAGTAATAAAGTATATTTTATCAAAGAATACTCAAACAAAGTGTTTGCTATTCTTTTGAATGAGACATTTTCTGACAATATCTTCAAATTAGCAATGATAAACTTAAAAACAACTTTAAAAGAGTCTTAAAAGCGCAGTTACCATATTATACCCAGAATATAAAAGAAAATTATTCAAATAATTTAGTTTATGTGTAGAATATTGTTTGATGTAGATAATAACTTGGGTGCAATAATAATTAAATAATAATTAAGTAGCTTAAGCTAATGATATATAAGAATGAAAAAAAGCAGGCAAGTAAAATTTGAAAGTCTCTCATTGGTTATAGACAGAATTAGAGATGAGTAGATCGAGGGGGGAATGAAAAGTAGAATCCTACGTAATAAATCATGATCACTCCCCTTTGCTGCTCTCTTCCTCGGCGAAAATCCAGACTAAGTCCATTTCTCTGGGCGAGAGTTAAGACCATAACTAAGAGGTGAAAGCTGCACACAGCGTAATACCGGCTTGCCCCCTGCGTGTATCCCTGCATGCGCGAGCGCAGTTGGGGCAATTTTCTGATTCCGGATTTGAGGATATCCGCGTGTAAACAGGCAGGCAAATTTTGGGGACGAAGAGCGCCAAGTGCCACGGCCGGCGCAAAGTAGATGGGGTGCATCAGGAGCACTAGCCCTCTCCTTATCCCGCCTGTGTTTGCCTCTGCATTTTGTAATCTCAGACGCGAGATACGTGGGCTTTTGTTGCTGCGATGGGGCGGTATCGCGTACGTATCCCGGCAGGCCATAAAGCGCGATACGAAGCTGTGCATATAGGTATACGACAGGGGCTGTGCAGGACTATAGAGACGCAGCGTCACACTCGAAAGGGGGTGCAGGCGCCGGGCGAATTTAAGCGCGCGTAAATAAGAGCAGCGCGCGAGCCCCGAAATCGAGCCATTAACAAAGTATGTATACAATTGTACATAAAGCTCGGATGCGTTGGATATACTCCAAGTTGAGTCGCGCTCGCGCTCCCCTCAAATCGTCAAAGCCTCAAACGGCTGAGTGCAGTGCTGCAGCAGTAGTCTGCGCACTCGCTGTGTACTATACGCTACGCTGTGTGTGTCGAATGACTGACTGCAGCCGTATCTCCGGTTACGCACGCTCGATTGGAGAGTAACTCTCTCTCTCTCTCTCTCTCTCTCTCTCTCTCTCTCTCTCTCTCTCTCTCTCTGCAGCTTTGACTCTCGACAACGGGGGCAGCTTTAAGTGGCCACCACTATACCCACCTTTCACACGAACCGCACAGACTCGACCCTAAACGGTTTTTCTCCTTCTTCTTTTTCTTATAAATACGCTTACTCAAATTTGTAATTTGGCTAGATTTAAACTAAAATTTCATTGGCGCATGGGGCACTCGAAAAACCTCTACCTTCATCTCTTTCTTAATTTCCCAACAGATTGTAGCATGTTGCGCTCAAAGCAAGGTATACCACAAAAAATTTTTTTGAAGTGATAACTTCTTATGGCTCGCCTGAGGGGACTAAAATGAAACGAAAGCGTTCCCTCGACCACATGTTTTCCGTCAAAAAAAATTGTATGTATAGGTATACAGCATAGGGAAAGCGTGGAAAGCAAAAGAGGGGAAGGTGTCACGCAGAATTCATAGAGAGAGCGAGGGGAGCGGCCCCCACTACCGATAGCCTTCATGCAAGATGCAACTGACTTAGAACTAGCTTCGTATACTGCTCGGTGTACTGTGTGCGTAGGTGGGGATCTTCTCGCTCCCCACTCTTGGGCCCTTCTGGGCCCTTGTAGGCGCTGTGTAGCTACTACCAGCTATGAGCTATACAGCGTTCAGGGCTTTCCCTCTGTATATGTATGTGTGCATGTGTACGTATACTGTGTGTTTCTGTGCTCCTCTGACTCTACACATATAGGTATACGTATACTTTACGAGTATACTTATACACAAACACACACACACACACACACACACACACACACACACACACACATATATATATCTGTGGCTTACAGGAAGAACCACTTAAGTGACATTTTGCGAAAAATTTTTTTATGTCGAATTCGAGGTGCTCTTAGTACCCTTTTTCATTGTACAATAGTAGAATTTCCGAAATGCACAAATATTTTAAATGCCAGCCGATTGCATAATCACTTAACTGCATCTCTCGTAAAAATGTTACCGCAGAACCACTTAAGTGCACTTGTTTTTTTTATTTTTGTGCGAGATACACCGTGTGGAGTACATTAAAGCGGTATAATATATATCTAATTACCTATACCGATGTATTCGTCGGTTTTTTTAAATTTAAAAAAAATTTTTTAATGTTTTTAAATTTTTCAAAAATTGTCAATTTGCAAAAACAAAAAAATTACTGGAATCGCTCTGATAAAATTCATACGTATTCTTTAGCTGATTCTAAGAACTTATTACTTTTGAAAATTTTTTCCAAAAGTTTGTGGTTTCTGAATAAAAAATTCGTAAATGTCTTCGAAAAAAATTTTCAATTATATTATGCGCCAGTTTGACCACACCGAGGTTCAAAATCAATCCTCAAATCACGTATCTTTTAGGTTTGGACATTTATCCCATTGGTTAGAGGGGTTCCAGATACATTGCAAATTAATCTCGAATTAAAACAAAAAATTGTGGAAAAACCATGTTTTTTTCCTTTAAACCGTTTTTTCTCATAGTTAATAACAATTTTCGAAAACTTTAATTATACCATTGGAACGGGCATGAGTTAAACTATAAAAATATGCCCCGCCCGAATTTTTTTAATCGCAAATTACATTAGTTACGAGCTCTCAAAGAAAGTGACCGCATAACCACTTATCTGCAAAGTTCGCGCAGAACCACTTAACTCGAGTAATTTGTTTAGCTTGGGCGTCGAGAAAGAAACTATTTACAAATGTAATACTACGGTTGTATCCGTATCAGATACCTAATCAAATCAGCCAATCGAGCCAATACTTAGATTTTTTCTCTGACATTTCGATCTTACATATTACTCCAAACATTGAAATCGCTTTTTCTCGAAAACACGAAAATGTCACTTAAGTGGTTCTTCCTGTAAGCCACAGATATAAAAATCCTACACCACGACAAAGAAGATAGACGACGGCATGCAACTCACGTTTGATGTATAACTCAAGAATATAGACAATATAGAAACTGCAAGATGTTTGCCCTGGTTTGCCGATTTTCTTTCTGTTAGTGTGCTTGTATAGTATGTACCCACAGCACTTCTGATTCCAAATTTCTTTAACTCTATTTCGATATATTGTAATTTCTATTACGAGCGAGGCAACACTTGCTAGTTTCTATAAAATCAATTTGAAGTTATCACTTCTGTCGCGCGTCCCGTGACGCACAAATTTTTTTTTTCAATATTGACATTTGAAACGTTATTGGATCCAAGGCAGGCACATATCGATCAATCAACACCAAGATGTAGCCAGTTATTTTTCTTGAATGATAAATTTCAATCAAATGCGAATTAACAACAAAGCGTTTGTTTCTAACAAGAGCGGCTATTGTATCACTTGCGCAATGTGTAAAATATGTCGAGATGTAAGTGCGTTTTCAAAACCCAATTGAATGTGTTCTTCCTCAAAGGTTTGTTCTATCCGTCTTGTATAGTCTTTCCATGAGTTCCGCATATAATTTGATTCCCGCGGTTTTAACATTATAAAATTTGTAAAAAAATTAAATAATTTACGAAATTCTGAATGTTCCATGTTGAATTATAATTATTAAAAAAAATTTTAATTTAACACCGATAATCATATGCTTGAACAGCACACATATATTGGAACGATGCACGCGGTAATTGTTCAGTATGGAAATAAATCTTAATAATATTTTCCTGTTAGTATACTAGACATTGCAATTTCGAGATTTTTCATAAGGGAAAGCGCAGGTAAGCCTATTTGCATCTGCTACAAATAGGAACTATTCAATAAATATACTTACCATGGTTACCAGGTATCCCCGAATCAATTCTAGTAGAAGCGTTTGCAAGTTCTGATACCGAAACTTCTTTTCCACGCTATCTAAATAGTTATTTAAAGTCCGAACATACGACTTTTAATTGCTATGAATGTAGATTGTTTCAATAGTCAATCACTTTTACTATTATGCTCCGCCAAACTTATACAAAATTTAATATGCTAATATTTAATTAATTTGACAATTTTAAGAATAATTAATATAATAAATTGTCGTACTTTTCTCAACTATTACATTATTATCTAAAATTACAGATTTTCTGAACTGAAAAAATTGACTTTGACCCTTTGTGAAAAGAGTCATTGGAGGGTTTACTACAGAACTTTTACTACAGAATTAGATTAGTTTTGATAAGTTTAATGACTGCGAATTAAATAACCAGAATCTTTTGATAATTATATAAAGTGTTATTTCAATTTTTGGATTATCTTAATAGGTATGTTGTTTAATTGTAATTATTAATGGGTTCAACCTAAAAATTTGATATTAAAATTATTGCGTTATCGAAAATAAGATTTTGGGTTTATCTTTCAAGAACACGTTCTATTTTTCCAAGTTGGCGCTAAGATGAAAGCATTCACATAAGCACACAAATAAGGAAGTAGATTATTTTTCTTTATTTGAATTATAATACCGTGTATAATATATAGTTTCAGATTGATTGCTCAAAAATTTCGTATTGTATGGCTTTTCGAAAAAGACCACATTTATATATCCATAAAAGTAATTATAATATGTATATTGTATAATATGTTCCAGATGCAGAAAAGTATTTTTTTAGTTGTAGATTAGCCGATTCAACGATATATCTAACACTATAATTACTGTAAAGTTGAAATATTACGTTAACCTGATCGTGATCATGCAGGGAGATAATTAGTATAATGAAAAATAAGCTGAAAAAGTGAAAAGAAAAGCACTTGTTCAGCATTGACATGCCCATTCCCCGCGTGCAGTTGCATGAGAATGGTGCACCGCAGAGTGCAAGTAAAGGATCCCTTAGCGCGCAGTGTTTAGCTCAGCAGATATTTGCACAGCATATTGACATTATTGCGGCTTGGCCCGCGGCCCGCACAATAAATCTCGACGCGACTTTTAATAATGATCCCGGCCGCGACTCTTTGTAGCTTTTTTCAACAGCAGGCGCGCTGCACAAGAATAAGAATATGCGTGACACATAGTAAAATGGGTGCGGGCTGAGCGGCGAGCACTTTGAGCACCGGAGAGCGTCGCAGGGAGAAAAAATAAAAGGGCTCCTCGCGTAACCGAGAAACTTTTGGGGACGGAGCGAAACGCGTAGGGGGATCGAAGGAGCTGGCCGTACGTCGCAGCACTTTGTCTACGCGTAATGCGGGTACTAATTTTCCTATTGCAGTTTGCAGCGGCTCCACTCCCTCCCGCGAGTCCTGCATGTAATGAATTGCCGCTTCAATCCGACGCGCTCGCTCGACAGTCGACTGCGCTATAAGACCGCGTAACCGCGCAGTTGTATTATCTGCATAATACAGATCGAGCGCTCTGCTGCTCCTCCTTTTCCATCACTTTTATTAGCTGTAGCTAGGCAGCTCCTTCTTATTATATTTTTATCTCCGATGCGGATGCCTATATGATCTGCGGACGGGGATGTATTCTCCCATAGTCCCATCGCGTGCACGTTCCACACTGCACTATACGCTCGGCAGTGCGGCGCTGCATTATTTCATTATTCAGCGGCTTCTGAATTTCATTTCTATTAATGCTTCGCGGATAAGCGCGCCTGCCCGCCGCACGAGAAAGAATATAACGCGCTGAATAATTGAGATATGCAGCTATCTGCAAGCTGCAAGCTCAACCAATGTACAATGATACATATATGATTATACTCGCGCCGGGCCCGCATACTTTTTCAAAGACGGTGGAATATCGGAAATTAATGAATCATCGTGTCTAACAGCTGACAGTCTGATGAAATAGCGCGCAAATAAAGCGGCGGCGGCGGCGGCGGCGGATGGAGTTAAAAGTTGGATGCGTCTGGGCCCGGCATATTCGGACGCATCTGCCATTCGCTCGGCTGCTTACGCCTGACTCGGCTTTATTAGAATTTATCTGCAGCCCCAAGCCAATAAAACTCCCACTTATCTTGCTTAGTGGCGAGCTTCACACTCGACTGATCCGTAAATAATTAAGCGCCGCGCGGCAGAGAGTTGACATTTTCGACAGCGCAGTAATGCAGCAGTAGTGGCTAATTTTTTTATCGCGTACGCAAGCGCAGCTGTCATTCTGCAAGCTGGAAAATTAAGGAGCTTTCAGAATTTCCAGCCGATACAATGGAGTCAAGTGCGAGCCAAGTCAAGTCTGCTGCGCACCATCGAGTCCAATTCCTCGGCTGCGCGCATGTATACATATAATATACATGTATAAGCGGGATGTTGTAACCGCCTGAGCCTCGTCGCTGCAATTTCGCGAGAAGCCTGCTCTCTGTGCAGGGCGCGCGCATTTGTACATTATTAATTGGCACACGATGCCCGCGGGAACCCGGCCGAAGCCGCGAATTTCCCTCTTATGCCCCTGCGGCTCCCTCTACGGCGGCTCATGCATTAATTTCGAATACTCGCCGAGCACTGCGAAGAATCGCCTTATACTCGGGCACTTGCGATGAAATTTTCGTAGATCGTTCGAATTAATCGACAACCACACGAGTACCGGGGGGCCGGAAGCCATTCTTCTTTTCGACAATCGAGCGCGCGGTCAGACTACACAGCGCATCCAATTTTCAAACTTCCAAATCCCCCGCACAGCTGCACAGGAGCTGGGAAAATCTCCGCGTAGGCCGTACAGGCGCCAGCTCAATGCACGTCATTACACATGCAATACATTGCGCGCATATACAATATACATATAGGCAACACGCGGCAAGCCCAAGACACGGGAAACGCTTTTCGATGTATACCAAGGCTCACCCGCAACTCTCCGATCTAATGCATCGACATTATAGCGGAAACGAGGCTTATTACAATACGAATGTGTCCCCTTGCAGGTAATTTATGGAAAACGCACACAAGTACAAACACAATTATACTTTCATGGATACGGAAAACACGGCAACGATTTACGCAGCTCTTTACCGAATCGAGTTTTTTCAGGGAAAAGCATTATTATAATTATTCGTAATTTGCATGCACGTGGAACAAACGATAGCTCGAACGATAGAGAAAAGGTACCTATATATAGTATACACACCTATATAAGAGTCGCAGCTCCCGCGCAGATCGAGTTCCCCAAGAGATATATATATAGGTAAACGACACGGCAGCGCTCGCGAATCTGATGCAGCGCAAAAAAAGCGTGTCCCAGAAAGATCGGGAGCAAAGTTCATCGAGATCGAGGGGTCGGTCGCCTTTCTAACCTCGAGCATCCTTCACTATGCCCGTTTACTGCAGATTTCCCGAGACAAAGCATCGGCTTCCCCCTCATGCAGTCTACAACGACTGCCATGTCGTTTTTCCGCTTATATATCATACGCTGCAGATATCAATTTTCAATGTATATTTTAATTTATACGATGAGCCTTCTAAATAATTTAGCATTCATCTGGATTCATTAATATTAAAAAAAAAACGTGTACCAAACAATTTTCCGACAACAGAACATGCTGTTCTCGACCTATGTTATGCATATACCTTCGTTGAATAATGCGGCGACCGATATAATTCCGATAATTCATATAAAATCTGTCAACTTTGATGTTAACAAGATTTTTTTAAAAACAATATAATATGCTATTCACCGGCACAGCAGGGTTTCGCAGCTCTAGCATTAAATCAAACTTTACTCGTCACGTTATAGAGAAGCCATGATGATGGATACTATTGCGTAACTATAAAAGCACGATATACAGTTGGCGCTGACAGTTTGGGACATCATGTTATGGCGCATAATCAAGTAATTTATACTTTAAGAACTGCTATATTCTAAATTTTCCAAAAAGAAGATTATACAATATACTATACAATATAAAAACCAACCTTATAATAATACGAATCTATTATTATTATACAAAAATGAAGATGAAAACATATTGATTTATCGTTTATTTTGTACACATATTTGCTGAAAGAGCAATAATAACAAAGGATCGTACACAAAAGATTTATAAAAAAGCTGCAAAAGAAATCTAATATCTATATACTATATGTAAACCTGACTTCAACTAATATTAAAGCTCGATTGCTGCCTTTTTACTTTAGTTATCGTTAAGCACGAGAAGAAAATTTCTATCAATGTTTTTTTAATAATTGCTCAATACTTATACGGTGAATAGTCTAACAAAGTTTTGATCACTATACTTTTTTTCCTACATAATATTTTAATTTTTGTAGTTTTTTGTTAGTTACGGCGTGTTAAACGGTATTACTATGTAAAAAATGCTGTCTCGAAAAGAAAATGAAAATGAGTCTATCAAATAAAAGCTGAAAAATAAGCGTCGGTCACCTACATCCTTACAGACATTTTTCAAAAGCAGTGTATTTTTTAGCATATTACATAGCTTCCTGGAAAGGACAAAAATGCGCGATATGTGAATACGCGTATTGTTAAAAGTTATACCTGCTGGAGCTGCACGTTCTTCTTATTTCACAATTTTCAATTTGCAAAAAGTCGCTACGATGCGTTGTACGAGATGAATGAGCGTTAAACTGTTATACGTACTAGTATTGAAGCGGCTTTACAAAAAGGAAAAAAACTGTCCCTCACTATAGAGCAGTGCATTAAGGAAGGTTTTATTCAATTGGAAAGTAGTTCCGAAAATAGAAAATAGACCCGACTCTCGGTTGTCTTTAGAAAAAAGACCCCCACACATACAATGCAGAGTTGAACCGACGGGCAACAAATGAGACTCTTAGAAATTCCACGGAAAACATGTATGTATTTAAGGGGGAAAAAAACGAAATCTAATGGGAGAAAAAACGAAAAACTGGGGCCCTCTTTGAAAATGGAAGTAAATGTATCTGAATATAGTAATGTACAACTTAGTAACGTACAAATTCGAGACGAGAGAGAACGCATAGCCAAGAATAAGAGAAAGAAATTGGAAATTACGGATGATCGTGTGAGCGAGAATTAAAGAGAGGAAGAATAGGTAAGAGCCTGGAGGAGGAGGAGGAGGAGGAGAGGAAGAGAGAAAGAGAGAAGCCACCTGAGCCCCACTCTCTATAGAGTACAGTAGAGAGCCACAAAACACCCGTTACAAAACGTGAATTCCTTCTCTCAACGAGAATACACGGCGCTGCGGAGCTATCCGCGCCGGGGCCGACGGGGGGAAACCAAAAAACACGTCGCTCCGGGCGCATAAGCTAAACATACATGCGGTCGACAGCAGGCTGTGTAGTGTGTACACTGTACACGACTGTACACACTACACCTATACCTATATGTACGAATAGAGCGAGTAGATGTTGCGTCTTGCGTGCAGTAAACAAGGCAAGACTCAGCGCGTCCTCGCTGCATGCGAGCGACAGAAAAAAAAAACGCTGCGCGCTGGAATAAAGAAACCATCTCGCATCGGAAAGCATAATAGCCCTATAGTGCGTAAGCAGTGCCTCGGGTCTTTAGATCGGTGTAGATATAATGCGACGACGGCCGAATGCCGATCTTGCCGAATGCCGCGGCCGCGGTGGTGGGGGGAGACACTTTTCTAGTCTCGTAGCGCGACACTCGACAGCTGCTACCCGGAAAGCAGAGGACACCCGCTCTCTCGCCTTCACTCACTTCCAAGTCTCTTCTTCACACTCGAAAATCCACACGCGTCTTGCATCCCGATATCTATACCAAGAGACATCCTTAACTTTATCTCAAAGAGAGATGGTGACGATGCTCGTCGTGCGCGCGCGAGCGCCGATGAAGGAAGCCAGCATCGCCGCTGCACACTTTCACGCTTCCTTCACTATATTTCACCTATATATACTTCACACTCGCGCCATATTTTCCAAAGTCTATTTTTACGCGACGATATCAGATGGAATTTCAAATTGTACATACACTCGCCTTATGTATAACGCCGTCTGCAGACCTGCTGCGCAGAACACGCGCGCAAATGCTCAAGTCTGAATTGTGTGCGCTTGCGCTTCTGCGCTGAACGCTGAATGCTGATGTTGTGCAGGCATCTCAACTGGACGGACCTTCCAACTCGAAGCTTATAAGTAAGTGGGTCTACTCTCAAAAGAAAAATATCATGTTCAAACTCATGTGACTTATTGCCAAACGAGTATATTGCATATGTTTTCCACGCCCACACATATTTTTATACTTTTAGGCCAGAAAGGTCTGTGTAACATTTTCCTTAACGTGATCCAATTTTGTAATTATGTTGTTTGCTTTGCAGGTATGCTAGTAATTTTAAAAGGCCATACACGTATTGTATTACATACAGTTTTTTAAAAAATGATTTTCATAAACATGCGGCTCATTCAAATGATGCCTTAGTTCTCATAATTACACAAAGGAAGAAAAGCCATCATGCGCCGCGATAAACTTTCATGTCCATAGTACACAAGTAATATTCTATAAGCTGATTGCCTTCTCTCTCGAAATTCAACTGCAAACTGCAACAAAAGCTACCTACATAAATTAATGTATCAACTCAACAGGCTTCTAGACTAATAGTATTATAGTAACAATATTTGCGTATGTTTGTTGCTGGGTGAGCAATAGACAATTTTTTAAGTTTACGCGTTTTCAAAGTTTTTGGATCCAGGAAGTGGACAAAGTTCTGGTAGAAAACGTACGTTTAAAAAATCCCAGACGCATGCATGAGCCATTTTTTGAAGCGTCTGTGAATGTATTATATTATGTGGCGGAAAAGTAATTATCTTGGCATGGCGCCACATGGAATATTTTTAATAAAAATCCTGCTAGGCTTCAGATATTTGACTTGGCTCCCGTAGCTGCACCTTTTCTTCAAATGAAACGCACATTTTCGAAAGTTTTCTCTGCTTCTAATCCTTGTACGCTAGAATTTTATGTCCAATCCTTAGTTATGAATTTCAAAATCGAATTTCCCATCTTTAAATTTTCCTTCCAATTTTCACCTACTTTTAACTAAATTTTATTTAATTAATCTTAATAATAAATTTTAAATACTTAATTAATTAATTAAAATTCACAATTAATTCGAATTTTCAACCAATACTATATGGCTACAGCAATTATGCAATTATAATGAACCTTTTTTATGCTTAGTTTTTGTAGGTGCGAGAAAGCGGTAAACTTGAGGTAAGTAGACATATTGACTACCTACAAACTGTGCAAAATTATATTCACGTTGCAGCATTAAAATTAAAGGCCAAAAGTAATTACCGAGGCATAATTTTGTACAAACTAATAAATTATATGATCTGTATAGGTGTATGCCTAATTTAAGTAGTTGTTTTCGAATTTAGAATTGTAAATACAGTTGGAAGTGACACAAATTTCTGCATGCAGATGAAGAGTATTTAAAATTGGTTGAATATTACGATAACGTAATGCGCAAATTGAATAATTTTCGTAGCATCTGTACCTCTTTCCGACGAGCTGGATTTCTAAAAATCGATATTTTTTGAGATCCAATGATTTAGAAGTCAAAGTCTTAGATTTTTGGTGAAATCACTCGAATAGGTGTAAATAAGGGACTGCGCGTGAATCTATATAAGTGGATGATAACCAAGAAGTGTATAACAGAAAATTGTGATTTGAGTATAATCTCTGCAAATTTTTAGTGTTTTACAATAACTTCAATAGTACTGAATGTTTTTTCATTATTAATTAGAAAAACCGTTTTTCCCCGTTTGAGACTAATGATAATCTGCGTAGACTGTAGACCCGTGTGCATCCATATACAAGTTGAGTAAAGGAAGGATAAAAAATACGCAAAGTAAAGATGCACAAGAGATCCTGTCATAATATTATAGATAGATTAAAAGGTGCTGGCTGCAGACGTATCGAATCTATCAAGTATACCAGTATACGGTACATCTCCACGGTGCTTTCTCCTCGTCTTTATTCGTCTTTATTCCAAAGTGATTTTCCAAGCCAATACAATAGATTTTTCTCCAGCCAGGTTCGCAGATCTAACAAGTTCCGCCTCTACCGTGCGTCGAGCCACACCTGCAAACGCGAATTCGCCACGCCATTTCACTGATTTGATACTTGGGATGTTTGGATCGGAGACGAAGCCCATAGCATATAGCGTAGAAGCATGAAATCTGGAGTCTCATTATAATGGGCATCGGACTGATCCTATATATAGCTGGCGGTAGAGAGCTGCTTTCAAGGGACAGTCGGTTTTTCATCTCGCAACAAAAACATATTGGAGCAGCATGGCAGCGTGACTCTGACTGCAGCAGGCAGCATTTAGGCCCACTGCATCAATTCAGGCTGCATATGGATATTGGATATTGGATATTGGATATGGTTGGCGCACTGCACGCAGCACCAGAACGATTCATGCGTGTGGCCGTAGTGCCTATACTAGTATACTGTACATAGAGAGCGCGAGGAAGCGAGACAAGGACAGGGAAAATCGGCAAGAACGATTTAACAATGGACTCGGCTACTTTCCCTCCCTCAATTCGTTTGCAGCTTTCATCCCTCGATTATATATATAGGATCACTCTTCTGGTCGTCGTCGTCGTCGTCTTGGTCCCTTTGCTTCTCTTGGACTCGGAGGTTTTGTGACTCGCTATTTTACGTATTTCCTCAACATACCTGCAGGCTAGGCTCTATACTCTCTATTATAAGTCGAGCCCCGCATGCACTCGCCGGATTGCGACTCAGTGCTTGCCAACTTGGGATCCTCTCTTTTCCCTCCATTCGTCGAGGTCGAAGTAGGCGTAGCGCAGCTTTCCACCGCGGCTGAGGATCACTGCCGCGAGTAGTCAAAGGAGCAGGCCAGAGAGAGAGAGAGAGAGAGAGAGTGAGAGATGGGGGGGGGGGGAGTCGGAGCCTTTCTCGAGGTCCGCTGCACAATGCGGAATAATAGGATTACGTAAACAATGCCAACAAGCCATTGTGGCTAGGCCAAAGGGAGCTGGATCGCCTGTAGCTGGTTGTATATATACTCCTGATGTATACACTATAGACTGTACTACTCAGACGGTTATACCGAGAAGAAGCAGCAGCAGCAGCAGCAGCAGCAGCAGCAGCCGCCAGAGACACATTTGCCACGCCGCGTTCGTGTCTCTGCGGCGCTGTGCAGCGTGTGCGTGCGTGCGCGCCTGGGGACCGGGGGGACACGGCGGGGACACAATGAGCGCAAGGCATAAAAAGCCCACCTCTCGCGGTTCGTCGCTCATTCAAGTATCGCCGCACACGTGAGGCCAGCGACGCGCATCCTCCCAGGTATATCGACTGATTTTTCGGCAAGTTTACTGCTCGAGGCGCGGCCGCCTTATACGCTTATTCTCTCCATCGCATCTTTTTTCTCCCGAGGGATAAGTATACTGTACAGTATACATGCTGCACGGGGCAAGGAGCCAGCCGGGAACCGCTGCTGAGAGACATATATAAGAAGTTGATGCTATTGAAAATGCAGTAGAAGCAGAAGCCTCCGCTGAATGGCCGAGCGCTGTCAAAATATTGCGGCGATCGGTTAGCTGCGCCGCGGGCCTATTCTTCGATCCGTCCATGCGTGCGCCTCTGCAGTCCTCTGTCCCCTCGGGCTGGCTGCGTTTCTATAATATGCTCCTGGAACGTCGAGAAAATTCACAGCGAGTTATCGATAAACATAGATTTTTCTCGTTTTTTCAGAGGAAGGGGGGATAACCGATACTCTCATCTCTGCTCAGTCTCTGAGACTTTCGTCCGCAACGACGTGCAGCGTGAGTCAAGATATTTCCTGTGTGCAGTAGGCCACAAGCTGGCATGCATCCTTCCAACGTTTTAGACCGCACATGACGGCCGGACGTGTTCGGGAGGACAATTTTTAGTTGCGCGCACTTCCCCCGCATCAGGTGTCACACATCGGCTTTTTTTTTAGTCGCAAAAAAGCTTGTACTTCCTGCACAGGAATGACGGATCGACAAGATGAGCCGCAAAGTTAATAAATTGTGCAGCTCGCGGTGCGAGGCGGTGAGCCAATGGGGTTTCCTGCTGCGCGCGTTAGAGGGGACATGTATAATATATTTGTGCGAGATAGGGCCGCTGCGCGCACTTTATATAGTCTCCGCGTGTATAGATGGGGTGCTGAATTTATCGCTCGTGTTTGGACGATTGAAGCTCCGATATAAATTAGCTTGCGCCTATACCAGTGCGCCAGTGGTCTACCAGTCTGTACGCAGATGGCCTGCGCTGGCTTTCTCTCTCATCGCGCGCGGGTAGGGCACAATTACACCAGCTTTAAATGTTCCGGAAAAAATTCTCCTTATATAGCTGCTCGCCGCTCGGTGAATTTCGTGTTTCCTTGCTGTCTGCATTGGTTCTCGGTGGAAAACAAGAGGAACGAGGATGTTTTAGAGTGGTCGCAGCGGCTTTTCCTCGATGGATGAATGAAAGGTGACTCTCAGTTTCGGTGGCGGAAGTAGCCGATGACGAGCTCGCTCACTTTTTATCCGCAAATTAACTTTTATACATCCTTTCCAGTCTCTTTTCACACCGAACAGCGCAGCGCACAGCGAACAGCGCACAGCGAACGCGGAGCATGGAGAGAATCGAGTGGGAGAGCTACTCATTTCCGAAGCATTGTGCGCCGTTTAGTTTCCCTGTTTCGGCCTGTTTTTTCTCTCTTCTTCTCTTCGTTTTTTTTCGCCGCCGCACACGGCTTTCTTTCATTATCAATCGCTACCGCTTTTACGGGACGTTTGGGGGGGGGGGGGGGGGAACTGGGAAGGGCTTTTTTGTACCAGACAGAATACATGCACCAGTAGCAGCAGTATAATATAAAGTCGAGTTCTATTGTCCTCGTCAAACTGTGTTTCTGTCTGTCACGCGGTATATAATCTAACTGATGCGCTAAAGAAGAAGAGACATCTGTCTGTCTCTCTCTCTCTCTCTCTCTCTCTCTCTCTCTCTTGGTCTCTCGATCTCGACTACACAAATCGCGGGCAGTCGTGTTTCTCCAATTGCTTCGTTGCCTCTCCTGAGGTTGCAACACACAAAGGACGAGAAGTAGGTCTTCTGCCCCTACTTCTGCATCAGCACTTTTGACGTTCATGATTTAAATCGCACCAAGTGTAGCCAAGCCTTTTTTCCTACATAGCCGCACATGCACGATTTATGTGCTACACGTCCACGTGACAAGCCATGAAACATTTCCAAAATAACTGTTTCAAAGTCGAATAATAAATATTTACAAATGTTTTCATTATTCATGTAGATTATGAGTTGAAAGCTATATGCAGCTATATCTATCTCGATTATTATTACGATTATTTTCTTGGTTTCTTTAGTTGATTTTTGCAGGAGCTCGTTGCGGACAGAGAAAGCTTGTTCACCGACAGATATTTCGCGTGTTGGAAAGGAAAACTCGGACCGCAATAAGATGCAATTGAATTCGGATATCCCTTCCGCCGCTGTATTTTACTTTGCTCATCGCATAATGAGCACGCACCAAATTCGTTCTGTGTAAAAGTCATGTCTGTGGAATCAGTGGCATGTACGGCCTGTACGTGTGCATGGAAGGCCGACGAAAACGCTTGCGTTTGCGTGCAGCGAGGAGTCGGGAGGAAAGGATCCCCCGACTCGCCGAAGCCTCGCCGAACAAGTAGACGCATAGACCGCGCACGCGTATATACGCGGCGTATGAATCGTATACACTATGCAATATACAATACACAATATACAATATACATATTATACATATAATACATATTATATGCAGGCTGCGAAGAAGTCGGAGAAAATGATAATGTAGCGAGAGTCGTAGTATATATAGTGGAAGGTATAAAAGCGTGTCGCGCGCATGGCTGGCTAGATTTCCAACAGCGCGTAAGTATTGTAATGAGCTGCACGGGGGATCATCTCTATATAGGTGCGAGCCGCGTGTGCTGCCCTATAGACACATGTGTGCATTGTGCAAGCAGAATGCATATATAAAGCGTATAATCAGTCGTCGTTTGTAATCGGACGGCGGTCGGCGGGGAAGGGCCAATTGAATTTTCTTTCAATGCCGCGCGCTCGGCTACTTAATTGTCCGTTCGCTCGCGCTAAACGCAGCTCACGAACGCTTAGCTCAACTCTCCTCGAGCCCATTCAAGTTCAAGCCGCTGCGGCATGGCGAGCATTAGAGACCGCATTATTGTAATACCATAGTGCCGCCGTATGTGCTTTCGGCTTGTTTAACTCCCAACCCCCCAACTGGTGTCCCTCACCTCGTACTCGCAGTACCGCGCATGTGTGCAGCAGGCAGTATAGCACCTGTGACGCCGGCGAGTACGTGATGCGGCTTCCAAAGCAGCACTTCTTCCAATCCTCTAAACAACTTTTCTCCGAGTTCCGCGTCTATTGTCTCGCTAAGAGGAGAATGCGCGAATCCAACGGGATAAGCCGCGGCCATCCTACTGACTTTTCCAAGAATTTTACGTGCTCAACATGTGGGAAATTTTGGAATTTCCATGCCAAGGCGGCTGTGATCGATTAATTGTCTGTGAAAGTATGAATATCGAAGGTATTTGCTTGTTTAATTGGACACACTGCATAATGCCGCGCCGCATGCGACGAGGTTCGGCTCCGATTTATGCTGGCACCATCTCCGTTCGCGAATATAGGCCCTATACGGCGCAAACAAAGTCATTTCCAACTGGAAATTGTATCTGTATATAGAAAGACGAAAATTTCTAGGCCACATCCATAGTCAATGCGACTGCTTCTGCTGCAGCTCCTCCTGCAACTCAGAAGCCAAGATTCTCCTTGAGCACCGTGCATCCCGCGGCGATTCATGCCTACTTACGGCTCGGATTTCACTCTCCGTCCTCTTCTCCCTTTTTTTATGGCTATCTTACACGCGATACTGCTATTAATATATAAATAATGCTGCTGTAAAATTTCACATTACAATTGATCACTAAATCAGCAGCCTCCATAACTCAGAACTTGCAGCCGCACGCTGTTAATTTAGACAATAGCAAAGCATAATATGACACAAGTTACTCGTTCAGGACTATTTCTGCTACTGGTGCACATTGCAGGGGCGTGCATAGAAGGTAGACCCGAATCGAATGGAATTTAATGTTTTTCTCACGTAGAAAAACTGCAGCGAGACTACCCCGAGGTCAGACTGTGCCGCGCGACCGATGCTTGTGGTTTTGAGCCTGCAATATAAGAGGAGTCGTCGGAGTGTGCAGTATATCGACTGTTATATGGGATCTCGTTCTCACGAAGAATGCGCTGCGCGCTTCGACGATCGGAGAGATTGCTTCTAGTTGGCCTGCAGAAAATGAGACGGCGGGGAATCGCGTCTGCAGCCTAGCTCCATCCAACATCGTGAGATTAGATTTTCGCGATTTCGCGTTTTAGCCGCTTCTTTATACCGTTGTTTTCGCTTGTAAAGCGGAGGAGCTGGGATATGCTGCGCCTATACGTATACCTGCTCTCTTGCCTGCAGTCTCTAGCTCCTTTAATCTTGCGAAACGCCACGCAATTTTTTATTACCCAATTCGCAATATCGCGCTACACAATCCGCGCGCTCAGACTCTGATATTAGAAAATTTTCCATTTATGTAAGAAAAATCACTGCGACTCTTACGTCTGCACCACAATCGGCGTTATTGTTTTCGACAACATTATTATCGCTTTCACAAACCGCGCAAACAGCTCTTCCGGGATATGAAACCCCTATACACCTTTTCTTCAAATTTCAAACGAATTCAAGTCTTTTTTCGCGCCGGCAATCCAGCTTCGAAAAAACCCATAGACGCGCGCGCGCACGTTATACCATATAAATTACACTGCGTCTCCTTTACTCACTTTTTGTCGGCGTTTCATAATTATTTTTATTACAGTCTATTCCCCTTATCTAAGCAAGATTTATTATACGTGACCTTCGACGCGGGCAAATAAGTCTGAAACTGTAGGGAAAGATTCTTTCTTCAAAAATAATGCGATGTGCGCGTTATTGCGAATAATCGTCTTTATTAATAGCGTGTTGTTTATTAACTGTGACTTATTCACCTATTAATTGGCATTTACGATATCATTGTGCTCTTTGCGTTAATTTATTTTTGCGTTAGCATTTATATTCGACCGCACATATTCTCGAATAAAATATTTTTCAATAGTTATAGACTAAAATCTAATAATTATCATTACCAAGTATTCCACAAGAAAAGGCGAGACCCTTCGAAATATGACTTGCAAAATCATTAAAAAACAATTTTTCCAATAAATTTCTTTTTCCCGTTGGAAAATATTCGAAAAATTTGTTTGACGAACGCATTATTAAATAATTTTTTATGATTTCAGTCAATATTCCGAAAAATATAAAAGTTATAATAAAAATATCCAATTCCCCTTTTAATAACAAATAAATTTTGCTGATTAATTCATCTTTTTTCATTTATAATTATCTTAATACATAGATATAGACTTTTGATGTGGGTTTTAAAATTTATTCCTCTTAAAAAAAAGTCATAGCCTTTGTTGTGAAGCATTTAATACGAAATTCTGATTAGTTGCTAAGTAAACATGACTATGGTTACCATAATTCATAGTTCATGACTGATATATCGAGTGCAAAATATAACCCAAAACGCGCGCGAAGTGTCCTCTTTAAAAAGGTGACTAGAAATTCACCAAGCGCGCGTTGAGTTTTTGGAGTTTCACTTAGAGTTTTAATTCGAATCAATTATGAAAACAATTTAATTTAATTGTAAGAAATATCACAATGAACTTCATCGAGAAAAAAATGATTAACTTTTAATTAAAAAAGATTGTCGGCTTACAGGTCTGCAACTGGTATTGCGATTTAAAATATTTTATATTACCAAATTAATCTATACCAAAACAAGAACGTGCGGAGAAAAAAATAGCGACAAATCATCTTGTTAATGTTAAAGTATTAGAAATAAAGTTCTTTATATACATAGTGTGAAATGTTATTTTGATCAGATTAATCTAAATAATGAATTCCGAGATCGAACTCTTGATAAAGCAACATATCGTTGACCATGATTGAATACATCTTTTTTCACATTAATTCCAAGTTTTTCAAAAGTTTGTCTTGTGCTTTATATATTGTCATAGCAAAAACAACTTTCAAACGAAATTGTCTTGTTTTGAACGCAAAACAATAATCACACGTACATATACATAGATTTTTTAAAAGCATATTTTTCTTACCAAGAAATACGTAAACCGTGGAAATTAATTGAAATTATCAATTTCAAAATTTGCACCGTTACAAAGCTTTCTCTTTGAGAAGGCAAAATTTGATAATATTTCATAAATCAAAAAAAGATTTGTTTTCGTTGTCCAACATCATTTAAATTTCTTTTTAGTTGATTTGTCCTTCAAATAAACAAATATTTTTAACTTTATTCTGTTCTTTAAATTTATCTTCAAAATTGGCTCCTTATATTTTTGTAAATTTCCTTGAAAAGATGAAATGGATTCCTTAATAATCAGTCCTTTAAATTTCAAGTTTACTGATGATTTAGATTCTCAAACTCTATATATATATATATATATATATATATATATATATATATTGATATATCTATCTTGATTTGCTTTTGATAACACTCTGAAGTTGAAGTGATTCTACAATTCATTCTAGAAATCATGGCTAGAAATCTATATTCATTTCGATATTATATCGCGTTCTCCGCTTCACACTCTGAAATTGATTCTATGTTCATTCTGTATCATTCTATGATAACACTCTGAAGTAAATTTTTTGATAACGCGCTGAGGTTGGCTCTTAGCTACAATTCGATATTATATCGCGTTTTCCTTGGGTTAAAACGATGCTAATAAATTTGATTATGGTTAGCATAATTCATAGTTTATGATTGATATACATGGAACCCAAAAATATAATCCAAATCTTAATGTATTAAAATCGCTTAAGTATTAAAAACAAGATTTTATGTTTTAGGATTAAAAAATTTTTTAATTTATTTTAAAACAAGGGATTATATCTCAATTTTTTTTCTCGTTTCAATACGATGCTCCTTGCGACCCCATCGAGGCTAACAGATCTGAATGTTTTGCAGATCGTCCTGCTATTCTGATAATGGTAAATGAGGGAAATCATATTATTCATTCATTTAAATGTTCCAATGTAAGACTATTATACAGTGATTTGAATTGTAAAACACGAAAACGTGATAGAAATATAAGTAAAACATATTATAATATCACTTTTCGTTTAAGTTTGTAAAAGCTGTATTTGGAAATTTTCCACATCCACGCATAATCCATGATCAAAATGGGTTTTTCTGGAATGTTATACTGCTGAATACTTATAGCAAAGCTAAATTACAAGTGATGCCATATATTTATCATAGGATTAGAATTTGTTCATGGTATAAGTTAATTATCATGAGTTTCGAATCCTTGAATGTAGTCGAATTAAAAGATGGTGCGCTGAATTTAATTCTATAAATATAAGCGGAATTTCGAAGAGCAAATCTATCGTTGAGCTGGATTTTTCAGGATATTTCAGGAATAGCAAGGGATGAGCGAGGGGGTTTAATGGTTTTTGCTTTAAATTGGAGAAAGAATCGTTCTGTCACCGTAGACGAACGCGCGTCGACTGCAGGCGTGCTCGAGGCCGAAATGCCGAATTCCAATTGTCATTCGGAACGGAATAATCCTCCCGTTAAATAGCAAATAACGCGTAGCAGTTAGATATCCTCGTACATAATGTAATACATAGCTAATACTGTCTGTCGTTATACGTACACTGTACAATGTAGAATTGTATGTATGCATGTGTGAAATTTCAGCAAATCAGCGAATGTACCACATCGAGGACTCTCTCGAGCCATTAAAAGGCCGCCAACAGAATAGACGGTAGAGCATCAATATTTGGGGTGAATCTGCAGACGAGGCCTGCAATCACACTGGATTTCAGGTTCTGGCTCTGCTTTCCTTTATTGCTTGGGCAAGAGAGAAAGAAAGAAAAGCACTTTCCACGCTCGAGATCGGAAATAATTTATTTATAGCTCAGCGCGGGGAGTTGGGTCACGTTCGCGCGCATCGAGAGATCGAGAGAAAGAAAAGGGGGAGGGGGAGCGGCCTGCGTAAAAAAGCAAGGCCGCCGCATGCGGTGCGGCAGTAATAGTCCATCTGTCGCCGAAGCGCATCCTTCTGCGCGCCGCACACAGCACACACGCACACACGCCCCCTTTCAGCCCTGCGTAACCCTAAAATATATTCAAATAGCGATGCGAGCCTGGAGGACCGATAGGGATTACGGGATTAAAAGTTTTTCGAGGGAGCTCCGCAGCAAAAGAGTATGCGCTGCAGGAAAAGTGGGCGTTGCGGTGTTCCTCTCTCGACTTGCGCGCTCTTCCATTCCTGCAGTATCCCCATTCCCCGCGCAGTACAAAGGGCAGAGGCGCGCAGTGTAATTGCGCGCAACTCACTGCTTATACCTGCGAGAGCGGCGCGACCTGCGCGACAGTCGATATACTCTTTTCTGGTCCAGAAGCTACACTACTTTCGGACTACTTTCGCACTTTCTTCTGTAAGCCAAAAGGCGATGAAAAATTCCGAGGAACGTGCGAAATTCAGAATATGAAAATTGAACATGGGGAGGAAAAAGAAAAAATCGGCTATTCCGATTTTTATTGTTATTATTTTTTTTAAACGGGCATATTTTTTTTTTTTCATTAAAGCTCTTTTGTAATACTTTACTATAGTGCAATTCGAAACTTTATTGGTGCCTCGGAAACATTGGTAGTTGTTATTATTCCAGTAATTTGAGGCATTAATTTTTTGTAAAAAAAAACCGTAAAATGGCTCAGAAATATGTTACTAGTAACTTTTTCCATGTTCTTCTGCACTTTACTTCATTTCTTTATATACTTTATTCAGGAATTAATTGTACCTTGATTTTTTCATTTTAATAAACTGCAAACGAATTCAAATTGAAAAATGAAATAATTCATATACTTTTCTAGTAACATGCGCGCTCATGAAAGTCATCATATATTTCGTGGAATATTAGATTTTCAAACACAAAAAAATTCATGCGAAAAGGTTTTATTTTATTCTGTATAATAGTGACAGTTATACAGTATAGCAGCAATTTTCTCTCATTGATTTAGGCTGCAATTAAATTGTAAATGTAAGAGAGAGAGAGAGAGAGAGAGAGAGAGAGAGAGAGAGAGAGTGGCGGAGCGAGAAGAGACAGATGACAAATGATGTAAATTCAAGTTTTATGTATAGTTAAGAAAATAATTGCTCGATTGACTAAAGTTGTTAAGCGATGTAAAACGAGGAGGTGATATTATGTACGTGCAGGGCTTATTGGAATTTAATAGATATTCTTGTATAAATAAAAAATTTGTCAAACATGTATTATGGATGACTTGCCTACATAATGTAGAGATAAATATAATGAGCCTACTATAATGCATTGAGCATATTGAGTTTTTGAAATGTCTTTTTGAAAGAACCAAAATTTACTTCGAGTACACTTCGTTGAATCTCCCTGTGACTACGAAATGTAGATTTTTGTAGGCTGCATTTCGTCATGCGGACTGTCAGGGCCACAGAAGGCAGTATTTTTTTTACAGAGTGCGTATAGCGAAAAAGTAGGCGATTAACTGCGTGAGCGCGGAAAAGTGCTTTTTCGCAACGGTATATAGAGAAATGCGCGTCGGCGCAGTAAGAACAAATAGACTGTTTGAAGGGAGAGGCGTAATTATGGGAGGAGATGAATTCGGTCGATCGTAACGTATAACATATATTGTAAGCTCGCATTATAGAGGAAAATGCGGCAAGTCCAACAATTGGCCGTAGTCATGAATTTTCAACGAGATTTCCAACTGGCTGCGGCAAATAAGAGAAACCGTTGAAATTCGTACAGCAAGAAATTATCCTGCTACTCTGAAAGGGACAGAGAGAGAGAGAGAGAGAGAGAGAGAGAGAATGGCCTCGTTGGCGGTATATCCCATTATCCCCGGCTAGTGGCTGCCAATAAATAAGCTGAAAATAAAAAGTGAGCCTGCGTGTGCTGGGCTGCGCTTCTGCCGACAATCTGGATGTGTAAATGCGTAGGTATATACCTATATCCGAATTGCATTAGCACAGCCGCAAACAGCCTCCAGCGAGACTTTGCCCCCTTTTGTTCTCTGTCTCTCTCTCTCACCTGCTATGCAGTTGCGGACTCGTAGGAACGATGAAAATATTTGGTCGGACCTACTGCGGCGAATTCTCTCGGAAATGGAAGATAAACGAGCTGTGAGCGCGACGTACGTGTGCGCGTGGACCACCAGCGGCTGCAGTGTGTGCGTGCGTGTGCGTGTGCGTGATGCCCATTGAGAGAAGAGACGAGTCGTGGGCGCGTTTTCTTATTTGACACAATGGAAAAGTGTCGGCAATGAAGAAGGGAGGACAATGCGCACGAGGTGGAGGAAAGTGTCGCGCGAGGCCGGAAGCGCGCGCGCTGCATCGACAAAAGCGCCTGCAGCTTCGCGCGCTCACACGCGTGTCTTGTGCGCAGTGTCTACACTGTTCAATGTTCATTCATTTCTATTCCAGCAGGATTCGAGATTCGAGATAGCAGAGGCGTTGAGGCGTGAGCAATTGCATTTCTATTCCCCGCATACTTTTACACGTACATCGTCGCGCTGCACGACATAATGCACATTGCCATTCAGAATTTTTCTCCTAAAAAATTCTGCGCGCGTATTCAGCTTTGGCCGCTTAGGCCTGTTAACCGTCCGCGAGCATACGCATAAGCCCGCGGTTGCAATGAATAGTTATGAGCGCGGCGCGGTGCCTGAGATTAGCGATAGATTAAAATTCATAAGGATGGGAAATACGCGTATGTATAGCTCGCGCGGAGAACGAAGAAGACTAATGGTAATGCGTTAGCCGCGCATTTAGCACATGTTGTAACGTACGAATGAATCGGCCGTAGCTGCGGCGTAGCTTTAGTATAGCTTTATAGCCGCACTAATGCATATTAACTCAGCCATTAGCTTCAGCTTCAACTGCATTTATAGCTTTGAGGAAAATAGGGAAAAATCGAGTGGGTGCATAGTATAGCCTGCAGAGTTAATGAAGTCGAGGACACAGCCGGGGTGGGTGCGCTTTCAATCGGGCGATGCGCAGATATGTGCCAAGATACCGCGAGCCGGCGGGCTCATTTAAATTTCCGAGGGGTCGCATTTGCATGATCCGAGCTACACTTCCTTATTAATTGAGCGCGCCCGAGCTGTCTCTTATTTGGCTCCCAGCTCAATTGTGGATTTACGTATAACACGCTACGCACTAGCTGCGACACGCTCTTCCAATATCTGTCACCATTTTTTCCCTTCCAATTAATTCCTGACAACTCGCGAGTATACCCGCGCACAGCCGAATAAAAATTCAAATTTCCTTCGCTCATCCTTCACACTGACGCCGCACGCCGCATATCCGTTTCACCAGTCGATTTAACAAGCTGACCGCGCAGTGTACAACACCACCACCATGTGCGCATCCGCTTCGAAAGTCCGACAAATGTCCTCTGACAAAATATATACCTTTTTTAGTTTTTTCATTGCGCATATTATTTGAGCAAATTACAGCCGGGTGCGGAAAAAATGCGGGAGTTTGAAATCCCTTGGGCCGAGTTGGCAGCGGCGGTAGCTCGGGCTTTTCTAATAGCTTGCATGCTTCTTCCAAGTAGTGAGGAATAGGCAACAAATCATCTAGTAATTGGCCAGCTCTCGGAAACTCAAAGGTATTTTCGACGTCATCAAGCGGAACGAATGCCGCAGTGCCAAGAGCAGCAGGAACACAGCGTAGCCGAGTAATAAGCAACTAATAAAAAACTTTGCGGATCCAGTGGTCTTCGTTTAGTTGGCAAAGGAAGCTGCGCGCGCGCGCGCGCCGGGGAAGGAAAACTTTTTTTCATTACCGCATATACGCATTGGCATAATCTCGAAAATACTGTTTCTACGCGAGCGGTAAGTTGACATTTTTATCGATCTCTCGGCTCTCGCCGCGCCTTAATTGACGAGCCGTGAAGAAGCGGCGGCAAAGATTTCTGCAAACACGCGCGCGCAGAATAGAATGGGAGTATTGTATAGCTGCGTGCAGGCTCCCTTCGCTGCGCGGCTGATCGCCAGCTCTCATCCCGCTTATTTTCGCACGTCGGAGAAATATCGTAAAATCATCGCAGCAGCAGCAGCAGCAGCAGCCGCAGCATCAGCAGCTGACAACGGCCGCCGAGAGTGCAGGAAAAATCCTTGTGACTCGCGCCTATTGAGCGGCGATCGGAGAGTTTGTACTTTGTAAATCATAACAATCGCTCGGGCCGATCGAATGAGGCGAAATCGAGCGGCGGACTGACGGCTCGCGTTGGAATTAACAGCTCTACTCGCATCACGCGGAGCGGCATCGATGATTGAATTTTATATGACGCGGCAGAGAGAGAGAGAGAGAGAGAGAGAGAGAGAGAGCCGAGCGCGAGGCCTGCTTATTCCCGGGCATTTATCGCCGCGCCGCCGCGAGGGACGGCCCCAACAACGGGTTTTTGCCGTTTTCAAAGCCCACATCTACTGCAGTCCACACAGGCATTCGATGAAAATTTGCGCGTACGGCTTCTATTGTGCACAGCCACTAGCCATTACGTCGATCAATTATATCGAGCGCAATAACTCACTAAAGTGTCGTCGTCGCTAATTAATACACGCAAGATCGGAATATATATGAGAGCAATAATGCGGACTTTCATGGAAAATAAGCGGCAGCTGGGGACTATCGGGAGATTAATTAAAGGGCGTGAAGACGAGAACGAGTATATAATATGCAGGCGGGCGATGTAAAACTAATATAGAGGCTGCAGGAGGAGAGCTGAGCGGAGCGAAGGGCAGGCGCCTTAATTGGACATTTAACCTCGCGTTTAACCGGGCCAAGCCGAGCGCGCTGACTTGCTGAATTCCCATATATAAATAGCTGGACCGTCGATGCTGCGGCTGCGCGCAACAAGAGCTGCCCAACAGAGTCGCACCGATCTCGCGGATACACGCGGCTGATTAATGATATACGCACCAACTTGCTCAGACAATCCTCGCACCCGACATACAGCTGACAGGGCAAAACTTCACACTTTTCCGCGCCGCGGCCATTCAGCATTATTTCCTTTTTACATTTTTACTCTTTTTTCGGGGAACGCAGAGTCCGAGGGGGCGAGGCCTGTTATTAGGCGGTCTATTACGAAAACCAATATTTAATGCAACTTTTTCGATTATACGCAGGTAAAGTACCAGGACTAGGACAATAATTGTTTTTTTACTGCTTTCAAACGAACGCGCAGGCGGTGTTCGTGTTCCCCCGCGGAACGGGACTCGTTGCGCAATCCTGCCGCGTACAGAAAAATTGATTGACACGTGTGTATTAGCCGTCGCTCGTAAGAAAAAAAAAAACGATCGGCGCCGTGCGCGCGCACGAGCAATTAATCACTGGACTGGATAATAATTATTTTCCTAAACGTGTTTATCCGTTGGCCAGCGAAGAGCGCCTAATGAATTTCCGGCGGCTAATAAGCCGTGCTTGGAATTATCAATAATCCTCGCATTACGGATGGTCGCGAGGATGAGAAATCGTCGCGTAGAGAAATAATATTTTCTCGGGAGCGCGCCGCGGTAGCCGCAGCTCTGCGCGATGCGACTCGCCTCGCCACAAAAGCTATATCCAACTAATAGCTCGGAGAAAGCCCGCAGCAGCGCAGCAGCGCAGCAGCGCAGCAGCGTCTCGCATCGCTCGCACAGTGGGGGGGACACGAGTCGTGTGACGAGCGACGAGCCTCAATAAAACTATGTGTGCAGGCTTGCGCTCTCGCTGCGGAGCAAGGAGCTACTCTCAATGGGACGGCCATTTGACTGTTTGGAAATTCTATTTATAAGGCAACAATGCGCCAAGCCAAACACTGCGCCGCGCTCTCGAATTTTTCTCAAATTTATGGCTGGAATTGGAAAGTTTCGTACACGCACCTATACCTGCAGCGACGAGGTCCGACGACGACTCGAGGCGGTCTGGGCTTTTAAAAAGGTATCAAAATTATTTATGCCGCATCTCGATAAGGAGCTGGCAGCTGATACCGGCTTTTAAGCGATGCGCGCCACGCCCGCGCACGCTGCACGATCATTTATCCGCATTTCATTTCATTTCATTTCATTCCATTTGGAAAATCAAATGTGAAAATCTACACGGGTTTTTCACACAATGATTCGTGTTATTTAGCGGCCGCCGCGGAGAGACTATTTGCGAAATGCGCGTATAGTAGGGCTGCAGAGAGCCGAGCAATGAATTTTAACGACGAGGAAAGTCGATGCCGTTGCAGTAGTTTATCGTCCGAAAGCAATGGATGTAGTGTAGGCATTGAGAGGGGTTGGAAAAAAGGTGCGCAATTAGTTGGTCTTACTGCAGTGCGTGAGCATTATGCGAGCCTAGTGCTGCGATAAAAAAATCAAAGAATACGCGCAGAGAGCTCGTAAAAATGTTCCTTTGACATAGAAACCGCAGCCAGGACGAGCGGGCGAGCGAACGATATTTTACGGCGCGCGCGCCAAACATTGAATAATGAACTGCCACGCGGCGGCGGCTCACGGCGGTATACGCGCGCATAGTAGAGGTTGAGAGCGGGGCTTGTGGGCGCGATCACTCGGAGATAAGTAAGTCAAATTTTTATCGCGCGAAAGAAAGGAGCGGGCTCGCTTTCGGTTCGGAGAAAAAGCAGCAAGCCAGTCGGACAATAGGAGCCGAGTTCGATATATTCGAGGAGTCTCGCCCCCTTTTATTTTCGGCCCGTGACCGACGAGCCACCTAAACGCCCAATGCTTCTTTCATCCTCGTCTTCGTCTATAATTCATGTGCAGTCGCCGCGGCAAAACACCTGCTTCGCTGTATACACGTGTGTCCGCGTGTGCGTTGCGGTCCGGAGCCGACAGCCCAGAGCAGTATAGGTAACAAGCGGGGGAAAAAAGGAGACAAGAGAAGCCAAAACCAACAAATCGTTAACCATTTCTCGGCATTTGCTCCTTCAACGATCGTCGCGCGGAGAAATCGACGCTCCCAGCAAGCGCCGATTCACCGAGGCAGCCCATCTACAATTCATCGTTCTGTGCAGGATACTGGATATTATATATTACATATGCTCTACATCTGCGGACAATCGTGCACGAATCGAAATAATGCATTTTTGCCTAATTTTGTGAATGTCCAATGTCCATTGTCGAGCGATGCTATTAGTTAATGGCCACGGCCTTGGGAAAGAGAAATTTACAGTCGGTCTCGGCACGCGACGACGAGAGCGTCAATATTGACAAGGTTATGCAACGCCGGAGCTGCGAGGGCCGTTAAGCGCTGCTCATCATCGACGAGCGGCTAATTTACGGCGGCGGGCCTGCAATAAAAGTGTGGATTACCGATGACTGGGCTTTACGAGCTACGACATAGAGCTGTCGAGCTGATCAGCCTTGAGTCATCAGCCTTGAGCTGTACCTGCGCGCGTACTGCATGTCCGGCTTTTGCCTAAACGAGCGCTCCTTATGGGATATCCTCTCGATTCACGGCCGAAATGATCGTTTGCGCCCAAGCAACTAAACGACTGCTCCGCGTGAATTTTTCTCGGCAACGACGACAACGACACATTGCGACCCTTATACGGCCTCCAACGCGCCATAACGAGCCTGCTTTTTTCCTCTTTCTTCCCCCCGCGGTCCATTCCTTCATTCGCTCGCTTTCGGCTTTTCATTTACACTACGCTAAAAGTCTAATACTTAAGTAGCCGCGCAATTAACGACTGTCGCGCGACTTTACTTTCTCTTTACGCTCGCGTATCGGATATGTTTAAAGACCTATCATTAGTATTGTATATTTCAAGCGCGGCTGTGCTCAGCTTATTTTTTTCCCTCGTTAGTGCAGGCGGGCCGGCTTTAATGGCACAAGCTCAAGAGCAGAAATACGCTGCCGCAGTAGTGCAGTGTGTATAGCGAGAGCCGACGATCGTCGCGGCGCGCATATAACGAGTTTTTATAATGATTCATGAATCGTCTCGTGAATCGTAGATAAAGTAGAGATTGAAGGCGCGGACGTACGGACACGTATTTACCCACAGCGCACCGCGCGCTCGATTATGCTTTTTCAGAAAGAAAAATAAGACTCGCTCCTCCGTTTAATAGGATCGCAACAAGGAATCTGATTCAGCGGACGATATGCGCGCGATAAAAAAATAATACAAGCCCGCGACTACAGCTCATCCGAGAGAGAGAGAGAGAGAGAGAGAGAGAGAGAGAGAGAGAGAGAGAGAGAGCTCTGCGCAGCAAGAAAAATATTGACAATAGAAAGTGTTGCGCGCGATGTACGTTGTAAGAAATTTTTCTTGTGCGTCATAGTGAAAATTAATTTTAATAGAATGACTACGGACTTATTTATACAGTCAAAATACGCGCTGACCGTTTTGAATCGTCATTGTGTGTTGTGTGCTCCCCGGCCGCCCCCACCGCGTAAAGACCAAACTCAGCGCGCGAAGCGAGAGAGATCGAGCAGTCGGCCAGCCTCGCCTTTGAGGCTCGAAACTTTTCGACTTGATATCCCAGCTGTGTGTGAAAAAGTCTCTCGACTGTCGAGAAGTCGTCACGTTCCTGTTTTTCATAACAAATCATAAATCATTACGCCCACTGCAGCGCCGCGCGCACTTGACACACTCGAATATTTTCCTCGCTGCAGAGATAATAATCGATGAAGCGCGCGCGGCATTACCATTTAACGCCTGTCTCTAATCAGCTTACAAGGCTGTATGTATTCGTAGGCATTCCTCGAAATGACGAAGCAGGCAAAAGCAGAAAACCAGCGTAAATGATCGTTGCTGCGTAAAGTACTTGTTTTGCAGCGCACTCGGCTGACGCTCTTTGCAGGCATTTTAGGCGACGAACGAGGCGACGAACTAACCTGTCTTGTGGGAGAGAGTGTGTGTTGCGGGCCAGCTCTGGGAGAAATCACGCATCCTTTGTCGGTAAAAGGTAAAGGAGTATAGCTGGTGCGCAGCTCGGTTGCCGTATGTCGCGTCAGCTCTCCTATTCTCCGCACTGCAATGTCAACACATTGTCGACGCATGGCTTTGTCGGCACTGGCTTCCAGCTCTTTTCGCCGGCGCAGAGTCAAAGTTGTCTACTGCGTCGTATTTATCGCGACGAGTAAGTACAGGAGGATCAGGAAGGAAGAGCCGCAAATTCGCGCGGCTGTTGATCTTTTAATTTTGGCTCGGTGGTAGAGTTGGAGCAGTATAGGTATATGCACTGCGGTGTATCAGCTGTTGGCGTCTTGACAGTTAACCGCATTATCCTTGGCGAAAAAAGTGCGGCCGATCTCCGGGGCGAGAGAAAAAGAGAAAGGAGAAAAGGAGAAAAGGCGAAAAAGAGAAAAAGAGAAAAAGCCAGCAAATCGGAGGGAGATGCTCGGAGCTGACTGCGCGCATAATCCCGAGAGAGCGGGAGAGCGGGAAGCCCCGCAGGTAGACGTGGAGCGACGGTGAAAAGGGTCCGGCCGAGCCGAGAGAGAGAGAGAGAGAGAGAGAGAGAGAGAGGGAGAGAGAGAGAGACGGTCACGCTTGCGACGAGAGCAAAAGGGAAGCTGCTGGGAATAGCTGGAAAGCCGCGTCACGGCGTCAGGGTCAAAGAGCGAGAGCTGCTGCCTATTTTGACACGTTGCCCGTTGTATCCGCGGGGAGTTTTGCCTCGCTAGCAGCGGGGAGTCCCCGGCTGCATCGTACGTGAAAACAAAGCTTTTCTCTCGCTGATGCTGCTGCTGTCTGCTGTCCGCTGTCTGCTTGACTCTCCCGATCTCGTCACCTGCGCTCCCGACCGCGCACCGCCAGCATGTGTAATGCATATACCTACATACGCGCCGCAGTGCGCTCTCTTATTTGCTGTCTTTGCCGCGGCCGCTTTACGCGAGTCGTAAAGTACTTTATATAACGCGCCTCGAGCATTCCACCTCTTTATTACTCGGCTTATATACACTCTGTCTGCTCCATAGCCCCCATACAGGATACTTAAACTTTTTCTCCCCCAGCCCAACCCCCTCCTTCCTTCTTATTGCTTTTTAATCGCTCGAGCTCTGCTCCCGCCCCGCCCGCGCCTTCGCCGCATATTTACAAACTCAAATAAACATACGCTGCAGACACTCGCTGCTGCTCTTCTTCTCGGATACCTCGCCCGACTTTACACAAAAACGCGCTCTCCCTAATACAATAAAGCCTCCCCCGCTCGCTACATTCCGCCTTCCGCTCCTAGCCTCCTGCGCTCAGACTTGTTCTATTCGCCATTTATTTCATTTTAAATCATCAGTATATATAATGACAAGGTTTTGTTCATCACAAGGCAAAATTAACTGCAAGTATCCACGTCTTTTAAAACAATCTTAAAGCAGCTCGCTTCAAACTTTCTACGAAATTCAAATACTTCTTTCTCAGAGTTTCAAAATTACTTCCTATACCGCTTTCACATAATATTCTTCGAGAAAGCATTATTCTAGCAAGTCTAATTTCGTGCCACAGCTCCGAAATTTCAATGTTCTGCGCGGAAAATAATGTAATTTGATGTTTATAATTGACGCTCATTGCTAGGGAGTAAGGATTTTCTTGGTTTCAAAAAACTATGTAATTCTGCGAAAAAACGACTGAAGACGCGCAGTGTACGTCGAGCCATTTCGATTTCGTTGCAGACTGGTCGCACGTGTGTTTGCTCAAATGCGCGGCTGTATGCGCCATTGCGCAGGCCAGGCAAGTCCTGGCAAGTTCTCCTGAAAAATTTAACGAGTCGAGGATGACGTATAGTGATTGCCATCAGGTAGGTCGCTTTAAAATTTAAAAAAATCCGAGGAAAATCCCCAGCGTTTGTCTTTCATTCGAAAGTTTTCTTGGGAAAAATCTTAATTTTGCGAAAGCGCAAAAGCGAAGCGAAGTGGACGCGCGCGGCGCGCAAAAGTTTTTAATCAAGGGGAAACGGAGTTTTCTACTAAGCCGCATTCGCTGCCGGGGCTACACGTATTTGCGCACGTGTACTTGCACGCATACATAGCAGAAGAAACTCGAGAAATATTTCGAAGCGAGTTGCCGCAGCTCGCGGCGATTGGCTCGCGACTTGAGCTTTGAGCTGCGCACGTGTATAGACTGTAGCTATACTGCACAGAGTGCACAATGTACGTATAAAAGCGCAAGCAGTCTTTCTTTGCTCCGCGGCGGCTCTTTTATACGTGCAGTACGTACACGTTATACAGTTGGGAGATTCGTTGCGCGCCTAATAGAATCGGCCGCGCGCGAGTCCCTGCGGGCTCAGCTATTTCAAATAAGAAATGGGCCGCCGCCGATGCAGAGGGCAATCGGAGATATAAAACAATTATGTTCTCGTTGTACAATGCGCAATGTGCATAGCTGCTTTAAAAGGAAAAGGACAAAATGAGAAAGCGGAACCGGAAAAGCGACGATCGAGCGACGACTCAGCTGCGGTCAGCGTCGAGAGCAGCGTCGAGAGCAGCGTCGATATACCTACAAGGGATGAAGAGATGCGGCGGGCAAAGGGATCGAGTACCGCCGGGAATAGCGGCAAAGTTTTTTGCTGCTACAGCTCCCAAGCTATGCACAGCGGGACTGTGCGGGAAGCTCGTTGCTCGTTGGAAAGATTGCGCGTGGAATCCGAAGGACGCGTATAGGGTTAACCGAAAAATCTTACTGCCGCACCGGCTTTTTCCCGTAATTTCCGCCAGGCCGCAGAACTACTCTGAAAACTTCATTACCGGCAGCTCGAGCGATTTACATTTCGTGCTGAGAAATAAATAATAATAGAAATGCGCCCTATCCACGCCGCCGCTATGTAATTATCTGCGCGATTCTACAAAGTTTCAAGCCAACCGCACAACAATCTTTCGTAACGGCATTTGAATAATGTTTGAAAATCGTGTAATTTAAATCCCATTCGGCGAGGTATTTATATACGCAAGCTCGAAACTTTGTAAAATATAAGTGCGCGCCCGGCAGATAATTAGAGGAAGGAGGTCAACGGCGCAAATTCGTGCTTGTTATTTTTATTAGGATTTTCGAGTAGATCCTTATAGAAAAGTATAGTAGCATAAAATTCGAGGTTTCAAAGCTATATAGCGAGTAGAGAGAGGAAGAGACGGGATATACACCAGAGGAAATGAGCGCCAAGTTAATTTTTTGCGTTGCCTGCACCTCCGGTGCGCGCATTAATTTTTCAAACTTGTTCTCCGCCTCCAGCTGTTCCACTTTCTGCGCCGCGCGTTAACTCGACGTGATGAGAAAAAAAGCTATGTATGCGTGAGTCCGTAGTAGCTACACTACACAACACAGCCAGCTATGTATACGGGAGAAGTGCGGCCAGTAGACGGAGACAAAAGCGGTATGTATATACGGCGTGACCAGTCCAGCCCCATATCGAGGGCACAAAGTCAACGAGCAAATAAAAAGCCAACTTTTTTGGCCAGACTCCAAGGACAGTTCGGCAGCGCAGCTTTATAAGCCATTTGTAAATCAGCTCTTCCTCTCGGTACTTTGCGGCGACAAGCTCGAAAGAGAATAACACATCGTTGAATCTAGCTGCCTTTAGCCCTTTACGGCTCAATCAATGAGACACGTAGCGGTATCGGGAATCCCGGCGGCTAATCGTTTTCCGCGAGAGACGCGACAATGGAGCTTTTCATCGCTCGCCGCATAACTCGTCTCGAATTTGGAAAAATGCAATCGCAGACGGCGCGCGAGGACGAGTAGGAAAATGGGGAATTCCGTTTCCACGGCGGATACAAAGCCTCAAAGAGAAACATGAACGATGCTGTTGGCGCAGACTCTCGCTCAGATGAGGAGGAGGAAGGGGGGGGGGGGGAGCAAGACAGTGGGAAGAACATGGCCACGGCGGCTCGGCGTATCGTATATACAGTTAGGAAGCCGCTACGGTAACGTTGACCCCGCGTTATATTCCCTCATCGACGACACATCATCGACTCACCGGCTCTCTCTTCTCGACTCGACTACTCGAGTCGCACGCGCGCGCGCATGAATATTCAAAATCTCACTGGTCTCCCGCGAGTGAACAAGCGCGCTCGTTTAATTTCATTCGCGGCCGCATTGTTTCTCACTTGCGATCATACGCACGTGTAAACTCCACTGGCGGGAGCTCGATTTTGGAAGTACGCGGGATAGGCCAGCTCTCCGCTCCTAATCGCCCGGCGCATCTCTCGGAGCAGCGCCGAGAGAAGCTCGTTACGGCGCGCGCTGCGCCGCTTTTTCCCGCCGCGCTCGCGCCCCCGAGCGGATCAACGAGCTTGCCCAGAGCATTAGAATTTCAAATTGCCAGTGTCGAGCCCTCATTTATCAGCCGCAGAAACATAATCGAAACTCACTATTGTGCAGAGCATCGCTGGAATTCCTCCGTATGTATATTGTATAATGTATATATATAGCAATGTAGCGGCGATGTGCGGCGCGCCCGACTTAGGTGTACGCTACTCATTATACGCTTTATGATTTTCGGCTTTTACGACTTGAGGAGGGGGCGGCGCGCGGTGCCAGCCTACTGCACCACAAAGGATTTTTCACTCCTCGACTGTGTACATTTGTACAATTGTGTGTGTAATGTGTGTATACAACGTGTAAAACACGTGTAGACGTACTCGCGCGCACTGTAGTATATATAAATACTGCAGCGAGCTGCAGCCACTGTGCTTAAACGATAAATTTACTCCTTTTCTCTCTCCTGCGCAACGCTCTACATATAGGCGTCGTAGCTGCCCACGTACTTTTCACTTTTTTTGCGAGTCGCAGCTCCGTGTCGCTGCACGGAATATACAGAACCTTTTCTACTTTTTATCGTATCGAAAGAATCGAAGGTAAGCAGTTGTTGAATATCTAGCGGTTGTCGCTTTTCACTGATGATCCTGCACGCATATTACATATATATAGTCTTAGGCATAATTGCCGACATCCTCGCGTGCAGCACCGCCCGAAATAATGCACCGCTTCCTCCGAGGCCCGCAACGTCCAAAAGTCCAGCTTACATGCGAGTCTCTATTAGGTCTACGCCTCGGTCTACGCGGGCAAGCTCGTTATACTTATATAGTTTTCGGAAGAAAATTATTTGAAATGGATTGAATTGGAGTCCGTGTATACCTACATTATATACCCGTCGATGCAGGTAATTTGGCGCGCGCGGCTAGTATATAGACGAGAGAAGAAAGTCGATAATTTGTGCAGCCGGCACTTCGCTCCCGTGGACACGCTGCCTGCTGCTGCGCGAAAGGGGCGGTCTTGCACGCACCGCCATAATACATCCGCGACGACATGTATATATTGTATACCCTGTACATAGAGCGTGCACAGTGTGCACTGTGCACCATAAAGCCGCCGCGCGGCGAGATCGAGGCTCCGCCTATTCTCAACCAATTCCAAATTCACAACTGCACAAGTCAACGCATTTTCCCCAAGTATTTTCTATATAATACAAGGAAATAGCTTTTGACTGTGTTGATTATATCGACTGTTCTCCATAGCTCACCGAGCCAGAGCTGTCCGCGCGAGCAGTGTTCCTCCGCCTTTTTTTCCGCTCGTACAATTAAGGACAGCCCCTTGCCGTCGCTGGTCTGTCGCGACACTCGCGACTCTGCAACGCCGCGTATTGTATACAGTTGTCGCGTCGCGCAAGTAGGTGGGCCCTCTGCACGGGCGCTGCAGGTATGCTACACCCTTCCATCTTCCGTCTAATAAGCAGATTATTGAAAAATTGAAAAGTCGCGCCGATGCGTTGTGCGAGAGAGAAGCGAATTATATAGAGAAAAGAGGCGAGGCGGTGCTGGCTTTCATTTTCCCTCTTTTGTTTGACTTGGACGCGTATGGCAGAGCGCGCCTCTCACTGAGGAGATGCTCCTTCGCTTCGGCAAATAAAACGACTGCTCTTGTTTTTCGATCGTAAATAAACTGCACGAGTTCGTGGAAGTTGCGATGTAGCCCTTTATGCTGCGCGCAGTATAGAGGACGATCCTTTCGGCCTTTTCGGTCAAACGGAATTATGAAGGCAATTATGTTTGACTATTTTTGTATGCGATTCCAGACTTACGGCTCGGGACTCTCTCCTCGCGCGGCTCGAGCCTCGGCTTCAGAGTTACCGCCTGCATGGGTCCTTCTACTTGCATGCCGATGCCGCAATCGCATCGATTATTCGACTACTTATAGTAATGCTCTTTTCTTATATGAGAGATGAAAGACTCGCAGTCGTCGTCGCGCGCCGCGGATGCATTGCACAGAAATATTTTCATCGCTGCAATAATACACAAGTCTTTATTGCGACATTGGCGCATTGTATTGCGGCTCTATAGCATTGTTTTGTCACGTCTCGAAAAGTAAGCCGGCAGAGTCCCGTAAGCCCCACTTCCCCGTTGCGGCACTGCACACACATATATATATATTACATCTGCACTATAGACTTATTGCATCTCTTTGCGCACCAATAAATAATATTATTCTTGCCAATTCGTCCTTTATTATTGATTTGCAACGGGGCTGCTAATCCTATATACGTAATCCTTAAATCTACAATATAGCTTCACCGCTTTGCTGTGCAGGTGATAAAATTTTCAATTTTTCGAAAGATGCGAGTTGAGAATTCGCTATTGTCGGCAACTTTGTAAGTATGTGTGCGCGCGATGTAACACATGAGCGGCATAGGAGAAAATGCTTTTGCACTCTGTCGACAGCACAGCAGTTACGATCTCATTAATCGCGGAACTGAAAATTTATATAACTACCTGTATACTTAGTGTAGGCTTATATGGGGAGAAGCTTCCGCGCGCGCTCGCGCAGTCGAGAGAGAGATTCGAAATTTCTTGCCTTCTCGCGCGTCTGTAAGAAATTGCCGAAGCGCTGTCGTTAAAAACTTTCATAGCTCCTGCACACGTATATACAATCTATTAAAGCGAGCCCGAATTAAACTGTCCTATAATAAGATATATATATATATAAAAAACTAATAATTTGCTACATAGTGCGACCAATGAAAATGAAATCACAAGGATCGAAGCCGGGGAGAAAAAGGACGCTGTTTGCGGAGCGCGAAATGAAAATTTTTCTTTGAAAATGCTGTAGATCGAACGTGTGATCTACTGTTGAAAAGAGAGCATTAAAGCGGGATCGAATGCAGGTTAAATTGGACGTAAAAGTTTGGAGGTTCATTCGATGAAAGACATTGGCCCATTGAGTCGGTATATAAATAAGCCATGGACTTTACGGTGAATTGATGAGAGCGCGAGTAGGTTTGCTGAATAGGAGCCGCGGGGAAAGGGAGAAAAAAGCGCTGCAGAAAAGCGCACGCAGCAGAAGCTGAAAGGCAAAAATGCACGGTACGCAGATTGGATTTTGAAAGCGCGTGCGAGAGCTGCACAAAGCCGTTTTCGCCTCCGTGCTTGTACATTCCACATTCGTTCTTTCTTTCCCCGTCCCCGACGAGATGTTGCATTGAAAGCAAAGCTCCTTCCGCATAAGTATACGACGAGAATCGAATCGACCGTCGATCCCTCGTTAATACGCTCAAAATGGGCTCGCGCCACTTGACTGCAGCAGCGGCGAGAGCGATCGGTAGCGCGCTATAGCCGCTGCAGCGAGGCACTATAGTCAATCTCCTCGGCGCGGCGCGCGCGCGCACCTAACAAAGAGCTGAAAGGTAGAGGTATAATGCGCGGCGAGTGCAGCGAGTGCAGCGATGCGCGGACGCGGGCCAGGGGCAGAGAGAGAGAGAGAGAGAGAGAGAGAGAGAGAGAGAGAGAGAGAGCGAGATACCACGCGGCCTCGCGTATTCAAATCAGCCGGAAGTCCAACTCGCACGCAGCATCCAGACGAGCCGAGTGAGATTCTTCAGAGGAGAGTTTACATCGCGAGACGGATATGCAATACAAGCTCGTGCACGCGTATATACAGTCGAGCCAGCAGCGCTCCGCTCCAGAGTGGGGGGGCGCCGAGGAGTGGGGAGCCCACTCGCCTCTCGCCTCTCGCGCTCTCGCCTCGGCGTCAGTCGCTCGCCGCAGCTCGCCCGAGCCAGTCGCACAGCCGCAACAGACGCACAGCCGCACAGCCGCAGCAGCGCGTGCACCGCAACCGAGCCGAGATTCCAGCGTGTCCGCGAGTGCTTCGCCACCAGCGAGAGGCAGTGCGCAATCGCCTCGACCTATGCTTTGTGCGCCGTGAAGCCGAGTGCGCGTGCCAGAAGAGATCGCCGCAGCCGATCCAAGTCTCCATGAGATCGTGACGAGTGCGCGGCTCCCCCCACCAAGTCGAGCCGCGGCAGCAGCAGCAGCCATGGACTCGCTCCTGCCGCCGCTGTTGCTGCTGCTGGTGCTGACGCGGGCCGACGCGCGCAGCATCAGCAGCCTCGAGGCGCCGCGCGGCTGCGGCTGGCGCAGGGAGGACGCGCCGCGGCAGCTCGTCTGCAGGACGCGCGACCTGCCGGGCGCCGCCAGCCTGCTCGGCAACCTGTCCAGCCCCCAGGCGGAGAGCGTGGCCGAGCTCCACGTCGAGTGCGACGCGGACGAGCAGCCGAGCCCCGCCGGCGGCCTCGCCGCCCTCGCCGCCCTCGCCGCGCTGCCCCGGCTCGAGCGCCTCGAGCGCCTCGAGCTCGAGCGCTGCCGGCTGCGCGGCCTGCCCGCCGGCGCGCTGGCCCCGGCCGGGCGCGCCCTGCGCCGCCTCGCCGTCCGCGGGCCCGGGCCGGCCCTCGGCGCCGAGCTGCACCGCGACGCGCTGCGCGGCCTGCCCGAGCTCGCGGAGCTCGAGCTCGCGGCGAGCGGCCTCTGGTCGCTGCCCGGCGAGTTCCTCTGCCCCGCCGCCGGGCTGCGCGCGCTCAACCTCACGCGCAACAGGCTGCAGGACCTCGGCTCGCTCGGCCTCGCCGAGCCCAGCAGCGCCCACTGCGCCCGCAGCCTCGAGAGCCTCGACCTCAGCGGCAACGAGCTCAGCGCCCTGCCCGACCGCGGGCTCGCCGGGCTGCGCGGCCTCGCCGTGCTGCGGCTCCAGGAGAACGCGATCGCCGCCGTCGGGGACCACGCGCTCGCCGGCCTCCCGGCGCTCCGCTCCCTCAACGTCTCGGGCAACCGCCTCGTCGCCCTGCCGCCCGGGCTCTTCGCCAAGACGCGCGAGCTGCGCGAGCTCGTGCTCAGCAACAACTCCCTGGCCGTCCTCGCGCCCGGCCTCCTCGACGGCCTCGGCCAGCTCCAGGCGCTCGACCTCAGCCGCAACGAGCTCACCAGCCGCTGGGTCAACCGCGACGCCTTCGCCGGCCTCGGCCGCCTCGCCGTCCTCGAGCTCTCGCACAACGGCCTCACCGCCATCGACGCCCAGCTCTTCCGCGGCCTCGGCCAGCTCCAGCTGCTCAGCCTCGAGCACAACCGCATCGACAGCCTCGCCGAGGACTGCTTCGCCGCGCTCGGCAGCCTGCGCTCGCTCTCGCTCTCGCACAACCGGCTCGCGCGGCTCGAGGCCGCGCCCGGCCTCGGCCGCCTCGGCCTCCTCGACCAGCTGTTCCTCGACGAGAACGAGCTGCAGTCCGTCGACCCGGCCGCGCTGCGCAACCTCAGCCGGCTGCAGGACCTGCGGCTCAGCGGCAACGCCCTCGCCGCCGTGCCCGAGGCCGTGCGCGAGCTGCGCGAGCTCAAGACCCTGGACCTCGGCAACAACCGCATCGCCGACCTCGGGCCCGAGCCCTTCCTCGGCCTCGACAGGCTCTCGGGCCTGCGCCTCGTCGACAACAAGCTGGAGAACGTGTCGCGGCGCGCGTTCGCCGGCCTGCCCGGCCTGCAGATCCTCAACCTGGCGAGCAACGCGATCCGGCACGTCGAGCCGGGCGCGTTCGCGCGCAACGGCCTCCTCATCGCCGTGCGCCTCGACGGCAACCAGCTCACCGAGATCCACGGGCTCTTCCGCGAGCTGCCGACCCTCCTCATGCTCAACGTCTCGGACAACAAGCTGCTCTGGTTCAACTACGGCGACCTGCCGGCCAGCCTCGAGTGGCTCGACCTCCACGCCAACCAGATCACCGAGCTGGGCAGCGACTTCTCCGCGGGCGGCGAGCTCGCCGACCTGCGCCTCAAGATCCTCGACGCCAGCCACAACCGCCTCGAGGAGATCGGCGAGGCCTCGCTGCCCGACGGCCTCGAGAAGCTCTACCTCGACCACAACCGCATCCGCACCGTCGCCCCCGGCACCTTCATGCGCAAGCCCAGCCTGCTCAAGGTCGCCCTCCAGTCCAACGAGATCCGGCACCTCGACGCCGCGGCCATCGAGCTCGCGCCCGTCCCCGGCGATCGCGAGCTGCCCCAGTTCCTCATCGGCGACAACCCCCTGCTCTGCGACTGCACCATGGAGTGGCTGCTGCGCGTCAACGAGCTCGCCCGCAGCCGGCAGCACCCGCGCGTCCTCGACCTCGCCGAGCTCACCTGCGACATGGTGCACGGCCGCGCCGCCCCGCGCCGGCCCCTCCTCTCGCTCCGGCCCAAGGACCTGGTCTGCCGCTACCAGAGCCACTGCTTCGCCATCTGCCACTGCTGCGACTTCGACGCCTGCGACTGCGAGATGACCTGCCCGGACAACTGCAGCTGCTACCACGACCACAGCTGGTCGAGCAACGTCGTCGACTGCTCCAACGCCGGCTACCGCTTCGTCCCCGAGCGCATCCCCATGGACGCGACCGAGATCTACCTGGACGGCAACGAGCTCGGCGAGCTCGGCAGCCACCTCTTCATCGGCAAGCGCAAGCTCGAGGTCCTCTTCCTCAACGCCAGCGGCATCACCGGCCTCCACAACCGCACGTTCAACGGCGCCGAGTCCCTCGAGGTCCTCCACCTCCAGTCCAACGGCCTGCGCGAGCTCAAGGGCTTCGAGTTCGAGCAGCTCGAGCGGCTGCGCGAGCTCTACCTCGACCACAACGCCATCGCCCAGGTGGCCAACGGCACGTTCCGGCGCATGCGCAGCCTCGAGCTGCTGCGGCTCAACGACAACCGCATCGTCGACTTCCGGCCGTGGGAGGCCGTCGGCAACCAGCGCGCCAGCGTCAGCCTCGAGGGCAACGCCTGGAGCTGCGACTGCGGCAACGCGGCGCGGCTGCGCCAGTGGCTCGCCGAGCACCGGGGCCAGGACCTGGCCGAGCGCATGTACTGCCGCGACGGCGTCGAGAGCATCGCCCAGGCGATCCAGCGCTGCGCGGCCGCCGGCCCGGGCCCCGCGAGCGGCGCCGCGGGCCACGACCCCTCCTCCGGCGCCTCCGCCGCCGTCAGCGTCGGCATCCACGACGGCCCGCTCGCCGGCGGGCACCTGGTGCCCATGCTCGCCGGCGCCCTCGTCGTCGTCATCGCCGTCTGCCTCGTCGTCGCGCTCGGCTTCGCCTTCCGCCAGGACGTGCGGCTCTGGGCGCACGCGCGCTACGGCCTGCGCCTCGGCAAGCTGCCGGGCGGGCCGGGGGCGCGCGACGAGGAGCACGACCGCATGTTCGACGGCTACGTCGTCTGCAGCGAGCGCGACGAGGACTTTGTGTCGCGCTGCCTCGCGCCCGAGCTCGAGCAGACGGGCCTCGCGCTCTGCCTCCAGTGGCGCGACCTCGCCTCCACGCGGCCGCTCGACGCCCTGCTGCCGGGGGCCGCCGCCGCCAAGCGCATCATCCTCGCGCTCTCGCCCGTCTTCCTGGCCAACGAGTGGCAGCAGCCCGAGTTCCGCGCGGCCCTGCGCCAGGCGCTCGACGGCATCAGGCCGGCCTCGCGCCGCCGCCGCGTCATCGTCCTCCTCGCGGCCGACGTCTCGAGCCGCGACCCCGAGCTCCAGCTGCTGCTGCAGACCTGCACGCTCATCGTCTGGAACGAGAAGCGCTTCTGGGAGAAGCTGCGCTTCGCCATGCCCGACTCGCCGGCCGGGGCCGGCGGCGCGAGCGGGCCGAGCAAGCGCAAGCCCGGCCAGCACGCCCAGCACCAGCACCAGCCTCCGCAGCGCCAGCCTCCGCAGCGCCAGTCTCCGCAGCAGCAGCAGCAGCAGCAGCAGCAGCAGCAGCGGCGCCGCTACGGCGCCGCGCCGAGCGTCCTCGTCGACGCCTGGGCCAGCTCGAAGCCGGGCCCCGTCGTCGCCGCCGCCGTCCACGCGCAGCACCCCACGCCCACGCCCACGCAGTCCACCTACGTCAGCTCGGCCTCCAGCCGCACCGAGGACGAGGACAGCGGCCACGAGCAGCAGCAGCAGCAGCACCAGCACCAGCAGCACCACCAGCACCACCACCACCACCACCTGCAGCAGCAGCAGTACAGCGCGCTGCACCCCGGCGGCGCCCAGAGGCCCGCCAGCCTCTCCTCCAGGAGCAGCCACCTCTACAGCACGATTCCCGAGCTGGCCGCTCAGGCCCAGGCCTTCAGCGGCGCCGCCGCTCCCGCTGGAATGCCCATCAACCCGCGTACTTACTTTGTCTGAAACCCTCTCCTCTCTCGCTCTTTCAAAGTGCCATTTTCGCGAGTGCGTCGCTCAAAGACAAGTGCGCCGCTGCGCGAGCTCTTACGCGCATATCGTTCTCGAAACAAGACTGTTGTACTCCGCGTCCGCGTGAGAACAAAAAATGAAGAGGGAAAAAGGAGGAGCAGTGGAGGAGGCTGCAGCCGCGCGCGATGCTATTTTTATTACCTTCCTTTTGCTTGCCGCCTCTCTCGCTTCTCCTCCTTCAGACTGCTGTTATCTCTCAATTTTAATGCCGCGACCGGTCCAGCTCCAATGACCGCGTTCAACCGCGACTCTTCGCGCGAGATCTCGTTCCTAAACTAAACCTTATATATAATTATATATATATATATATATATATGTGGAGAGAGCAGACATGATATGCATCTCTTCCTTTTGTACATAATATTATACTTGCGCGAACTAGCGCAGTCTGCGTACTCGATACGAATTCGATATTTCCCGGCTGCAGCTGGATTTTGTACATAGCGGATAATCGAGAGCTCAGCTACTACTGCAAATGCAACTTTGTACATTTAAGCTGTACCATACGAGTATGAATTATTGGACAAGCGCTGGCAGCACGACTGCTGCGCCGATTGTTATATAAAATATTGTAATTATATTTTGTTCGATATGGATGAATTATGAGTGAGTGAGCGAGTGAACGCTGAAATTGTTGCGAGTTTTTGTACATTGTAGCTGCGCGCAATTGCAGTCGCGAGCGTCGATTGGGAATCGTTATACGGCGACACTGGCGACCGAAGAGTGTCGCTGCTGGTCGATTGCTCTCTCTCTCTCTCTCCATTGTAAAATACGAGACATATTAAAACTTTATTGCATTATAAGAATTTACGGAATCAGCTGCGCTGCCGCGAGCGAGCTGCCGACGAGTCACGCTCAAATGAATAAACAAACAGTTTGTTATATGAAAATCCAGATTTTTGCTTCACTTATTTACACATCACCGCTCCTCTTTCCTTTTCCTGCAGCTGCCGATTCGTCATCACGACAGCTAACGACTTTAATTACTATTTCCTACTTCGTTCTTCGTTGTACCCGTACTGAAAACTGCGAACTGCAGGCCTACAATCGAGTCACGACTTTCGCATATTCAGCTATCTACGAAATACACATTGCACACATGCAACGTAAGTAAGTATTGACACGGAGAGCTGAGAGCAAAAGAAAATTAGGGAGAATTCGCAGACAAGAGCCGCGGGAAGCGAGAAAAGTTTGAGAAACCTTTCTCCAAGCACCGCTATATATACCTACACGCACCGGCAGTTGGTTTGCATTCGACTGCTGCAGTCGCCTTGAAATTAATCGAAAGCCACAGTCGGACTGCAGCGGTAGTTTTCGGCTCGCTCGCAGCTAGGATCAGGAGTTTTTCACTTCCGACTGACCAGGGCTTATTTCCGTCGAGAGCAATCTGCGCTCCCCTTTCTGCTGCAAACTTTCCAGATTGTTTCACTCGCTGCAGCGGCAGCCAGTAAACTTTCCAACTTCCCGCCGCGGCCAGGCCTCGCTTTGGCTACATACCTAGCTTGCATTTGCGCCGTTTTATAATCGTATATTATTGATCGTTATAATCGACACCTTTGAAAAACAAGACTTTCCTTGCACGCGCTGCATGAATTTCGTCCAAGCTGGAAGCTCGACACTGCGCGTCAACGGAACGGAAAGAAGAGATTTTAAAATCGTAGCAGCTGTAGCCGAGTTGAAAACATTTATCGCAAGTATATTTGGGATAATCTATAATAAGCTGAAGAAGGGAAGGCCGCGCAATACATATATTACAGGTATAGGTTCGCGCAAAAAGCAGGTAGCAAAGTTTGGAATTCAGCAGGATTTGCTCGAGTGTATACTTTATCCTCTCTCCAACTCTCTCTCTCCGTGACGCAAGTTGCGGTGATGTAACTTTTTCTCGATCGATGCGCGTCTCCCGTTGCCGCGTGTCGAGTGCGTGCGTACGCCTTGACCGAGTTGGAATAAGGCGAAAAATTATTGTCCCGCGCATGGGACGTTTCGTTTAACGACGAGCATGACAAGAGGAAGAAGAAGGAGAAATTATTTTCCGAGAGCGTATAGCCAGTTCGTTGGACGAATAAATTTGTAAGCATCGAGGACAATGAAGTCGACGCGCGGCTCGAAACGCGAGAACGAGACGTGAACGAGAGGAATTAATAATTAAGCGAACATGCACGCCGTGATGTATACGCCGACAGCGCAGCCGTTTCAACGGCGGCACGAGAATAGCGTTTGCGTTGCGTTATAGAGCCAGCGCTGCGAGCACAACGCCCGCGCCTCGATCGATCAAACTTCGGGACTGTGTTTCTTGGTCATCTAGAGCGACGACTGCGACGAGTCCTCTCTCTGTCTCTCTCGCTTTCTCTCTCACCAGAGAGCATAGAACTCATTAATTTTATCCTAGTTGGAAATCGATGCGCGAGATGCCGCTTCGTGTACAGGGGAACGTGTAAATGCTAATAGAATTTCACGCGGCGCATCGACGCGCGCGCTATATCCTGATGAATAAATCAGCATAGCTATACTGCACACTATACAGAATTATACACGCGCGCCCGCAGAGCGAGCCGGGCGAGAAAAATGTGCGGAAAAAGGCTAGGATATTCGATCGGCCTTGATTAATTTCCATTTTCCGGCCGCAGTGCAGTACAGCACTTTGTAGATAGCTGGTAAGGTATATAAAATATGTGTGCCTCAGCTGCGCAGCTGTCTATTAATTCATCTGGAATCTCGACTTTAGCGCGCGCGGCAAACCGAAATCGACTCGGGTGACGAGGCTCTGCGAGTGACGTTAAAGATCCAGAGATATAATGAATTATCGATTGTATATTTACTCGCTCTGTCAAATACTGCTGCGCCGCCGGAGCAGACGATTAATGTGGAAGCGCACGCGTGTATAAATTCCTAGTGGGCAGAAGCTATTAGAGCTGTAAGCTGCTGTAAAAAGCATGACTAATTTGTCGAAGCGCGCGTCTACACTCTACATATAGGAGAGAAAGTAAGTACTTATGGGCTGAAAATTTAAATTGATGCGCAACTATTCCAAGATATGATCCCGCATGATATTTATATAGCCAAAGCCGGGCTCGACCGACGAGGACTGCAAGAGGCGCAAGAGAAATATAAACGACGATTTCTCGAGGAGCTTCTCCAATCTCGGCTCCAGCTCCAGCTCCAGCGGCCGGAGGGATGATATCTTTTCTCAACTCGCCTTACTAGCTGCGCGCGATACGCTATACGCTATATATAAGCTACGGCACAAAGCTCCCTATTTTCCTGAAAACTTCGCGGCATATATACAGATGCTTATTATTACTTACATATATACGCTGAAATCTATAAAAAACTGCTTGGTTTTCAAAAGGCTTGAAAAACGAGCAGCACAATTTCTACTTCTTCTTCTTCTTCTTCTGATATTAGTTGGTTCGCTAGCTCTTGCTCACTTGCTCAACTCCATTCATCTTCGAATAAAGTCAAAACATAATTTTCTCAGCGATGCCAAAATTTAATCACTTGTAATATAGTATACTCGAATTAGATCTGAGGGATATTCCTTTTCGAGTTTTTCCATATGCGAATTATTGTAACGTGTAAACATCTTGTAATATTCTCAAAAGGACTACATTTACATGGAATTGGAAAAGTTGCGCTTCATTTTGGAAAATAAAAAATGTTTGATCAGCCCAAGTCGCGACTTCAAATATGAAATATATAGATTTGCAGGCCATGTACGGCGTACGCAGCGCACCGATAGTAAAAAGTAATAAGCTTATGCGCGCTCGGCTCCTATAGCTGTACATATAGCTGGTATAGCCATAAATGTACGCTTGCGCGGCTCTACAATTTTCCGAGCCAGTAGGGCTGAGATACAAAACAAACAGACGCGCATAAAGCTCGAGAGCAAACTCCGCGCGCCCGCCCGTTCATATGCTATACTGCGAAATACGTGCATATACCAGCTATTTTGTATGTTATTATATATTTTATAAGAGTAAGTATCAGCCTGATGCGACGGGCGGCATTATGCGCAGAGACTCGCGAGGAAAAGCAGAGGATGAGTGACATGCCGCCTAGCTTTCGGGCTCTGCATATTAAACTGCAGTATATGCAATTCATACAGGCATATATGGAAGAGGAATGAAATGTTGGGCCGGAGGCAAGTTGTCGGTCACTTCTAATTCATTAGCTGTATCTTAACTTTCACACCAAGGTGATCAGCTGATCTTATAGGATTCGCGGCCGGCGAGGATTAATGAATGACTCGAGGTCGAGAGGAGCGCGTGCAGCAGCAGCGCACGCACCTATATACTATACACCTATATACTTAAATATACACGCTTGGCGCCGCGCGCTCACTCTCTCGTGGACGCGTTGAAATCTATTCGATTATATGGAGCAAGAGAGCCAAGATAAATGAAGCCGCCGCTATGCTGATGCACCTATATATACATTCCAGCGACTTTTTCCTTTTCTACGTCTCGAACTTTGTCGCTCGCGGCTAATGCTTCTTTTTCTTTTACGCGCGGACCAGGCTCTTTTCCTGCAACGGCTGAATTTGCACTCGTCGCTGCCGATTATCATCTCGCGAAACTGACCGGCCGCACGCGGAGTAAAGTTTCATCGCATCGACGATTCCTACAAACTTACCCTCTTTTTCAACGCACCGATCCGCACTTTCTTTTCTAGCTCATTCTAATTTCAAAGTCCGCTCAAAATTGCTTAAAACACTTGTATAACAAGCTGCGCATCTAAGTAGATAGACCTCCTGCCCTCATATACGCGTACACGAGATTAATGGTGCGGCTTTTAAAATGTCTACACGGGCCATGTCAGAGTATATGTCAACAACGTATAACTGTTCGATCCTACTCCCACAACCAATCTATTTTAATAAGCCAACTCACGGTATTTCTTACACCGAACTGTTTCTATTGTTTGTGTAGCAGTTAATTTTATACGTGTAAGAACAAATGTGTTTGTTAAAAAAAAAGATGATTCGGCACCTTGAGCCGCACTCATTGTGCTGTGTTAAATACAAGAGCGCCGCGCGTATATACGTACAATACATAGATAAGTATAGTCTGATGCATGTGCTCAATAATAATCCGTAATAAACTTACATTTCTATGCACGCAGTAGACTGTATTACAGGTGTACATATATATTTGTAGCACAACGACGATAAAATTGGCTGCAGTGCTGCATTTATAGCAATTAATGGTATAATTGTTCCGCGGATAGAAATTATAATTAGCAATAATTTAATTGGCGTTATCGCGCAAATCAGCGCAGCATAACTGTCGAATCATCATATCGCGATTCTCAAAATCGATTAGACGATTTCTGCAACATCGCAAGTATGTAGGATGGTACGGCGAAGGTTGACGGACTCTCGCGTAAGTGCGCCGGCAGCGCGCTGGCGGCACGCGATGTGGACCTTAATAGCCGAATCAATCGATCAATCAATCAGTCTCGTTCCTTCGCTATTCTCCAACAAGCGATTTGCTCTTTAACGGACTCGTTCCTCGCGCGCAGCTGTGAGACGAGACCACGAGACAAATCTAGTTCGTATACACTATACGCAGAGTGCAGGAGTATATAAGCTAGCGCTTTTCGCGCGCATTCTCACACTATCTTCAGTCTGTATTCCTGCAGTGTGCTGCACTGTGTGGTTAATGCTGTTGACTGCTTGCCTCGCGCTAATCGCTTTTCTCCACTTCCAGCACTAGCTCTGCACTTCTGCAGTCTACAGTTTACCCCCTTTTCTTCTCGCATTACATCTATCCCTATTGCACTCCTTCGGCGCCGTATAGACGATCAGTTATCCTTTTAGTATCTTAAAGTTATGTTATGTCCGATGTAAAAACGAACTCTTACAGGATTTTTTAAACATTTTAACATTATTACTATTTACATCCTTACACGTAAAATATGATGACCAAGATGTGGTTTCATCCTTTCTCAACTAGATACAATCAATATACCAGTTCAATCACCTGATCATCAGTACCTGATCAGAACCTTAAACACAAACCAAAATGATACGAATCCTTTCCTTTTATTCCTTGATGGGCAGTGCATGTGGACGCGATGAGGATGCTATCAAGCTTATCAGTCTTGATTGATCTTGCAATGTAAAAATGCGAATTTAAAAAGTGTAAGTGGACGTTCACGCTTCCGCTACAACGACAAAGTACATTATTTTTAGTTGTGTATTTTTTCGGTCGGATTATGATTTTGACACTACTTCTTTGCCTTTATATATTTATTTATTAGCAATTAGAGGCGATGCGGCAGGGGCGGGCGAGTCCAAGCTCGCCGCGCAGAGCTGCCTGCTCGTCTTTCTCGTCCGCGCTTGAGCTGATAATATATAAGCGCCGCGGCAATGCTGATTGAATTTCGCAAGTTTAATTGCTTTTTTCCTATATCCGCATTACATGCATAGAGAGAAAGAGGAAGAGAGCTGGATAGCCGAGTTTTGGAGCGGCGAGCGAGCGAAGTAGCCTGTGAGAAGGGAATGCGATTCCCGTGCGCGCAGAGTGCAGGCCAATGTGCAATGTGCATATCGACAGCAGCAGCTGCCAAGGTAGCTGCGATGCTCGCCGCGGCGATACGACGAGAGAAGAAGAGAAGAGGAAATTTACGTGTGCGGACGAGCGAAACGCGCCGCGCGCGCTTAACGATCGCGCGCGGCGATCGCTAAATAACTTGCGTTCTGCGCAGTGCGCGCGCCTAGATTTACGAGTCCGCGCCTCGGCGCATCGACTCGCTAGTCGCTGCAGCCGCCGCGGACGTTCCTCGACGAATCTCGCCTATATTGTATACGCCCGCCGCCACTGCTTCATTTGCAATGGAACTCGCTCCGCGCTCGCTTCTTTCCCATGCGAGCTACTCGCAAGCATGCCTGCACCGTATACCTACCCTTTCCCCTTCTTAATTCTCTGCACACTTTCTTCTCCTATACCAGCTACTTTCTCCATTTCTTCAATTCGCACTCTACTGCAGTTTCAACCAATTATATTATATTTGTCGCGGCTCTACTTCTTTTCCTACATTTTTCCCTATGTTGTAATAAATATTATTACAACATAGGAAAAAATTAAGCTTTACTTTCCATGCAATTAAGCGGTAATTTGTAATGGCCGCCGTTATATAGATACTGGCCAGAGACAATTGTAAATAACAGAATAATGTACAGTTGCTGCGCAGAATGCAACAAGAATAAATATATCTCAGCTATAATGAAGCTCTCCGCATTGTGCTGGACTGAGATAAAACGAGCCATTGAGCATTCTTCGTGGTATTATATACGATAAGGCTGCAAAACAGTGGAAATCGTCGATATTTGCAGCTTTATGCGCGAGCAACGGAGAGTCGAATGGCAAGAACATAACACAGCGGATTCCTTTCTGCGCTACGTATAATAGTGCATGTACAGCGTATAAGCGTATAAAGTGGGGAGACATAAAGAAATCGGTCTCGTAAAAACTTATTTATTCGTCGCACCAATCAAAGCGTTAAATTAGCTTTCTCGCCATTAAACGCACGAGTTTATATAGCGGCAATGTAATATTGATTACGGCATGCGCATTGCGCACGTACACCTAATAATTATATTACTCGATCGTCGTAGTATAATCTTTCGTTATACATTTTGAATGATAAATTTTAACAAGAGTATATTTTGATTTCGCGCATAGGTGCAGTATATGGCTACGCGAGCAATACTAGCTAATGATTCAATAAAATCTGCAATGCGATTAATAAATGACGTACGACGCGTACAATAATCAAGGAGTGAAATGTACACCGATAATTCTCGGCTCGCCTCTATATGTAATGTATGTATGTATCATTAAATTTTATCACCGCTCACTCTAAAGCCTGAAATGCTCATAATTGCAGTAACAACATCAGCTGCGCTATACTCCGCTTTCAAACTAATACAATAATATCAAGTATTCAATGAAACACAAGATTTGACAATGCTTATGAAAATTGTCCGACTGCAATTGTCACAGTTTTGATTTTGATTTGGTCAGCAGATTTTGAGCATATTATAGCACGTGTCGCATGTACAATGTACATTGTACAGTACATACATCCTCTTCTTCTCTTTCCGCATGTGTACTTCCATCTCAATAGGCTTTAACGGTTCTCGTCAATCAGCCTCTATCAATTGTCTCGCTCTTCTTTTCTCTCTATGCTGACTCTACTGTGACACAGCAGTCGCCTGACTGTCGCCGCCGTTCCTAATGCTCATGCTCTCAACACTGTGTGTATATAAGTAGTTGCGAGTATATAAGAGTACAAGGACTCGCGACTCGCTGCGATGGCTCGTCCTTTTTTCATTGTTTTATTATCGCGCTGGCCGTCTGACCGATGGCATTGACGAGCTTCAATGAATTGCCCGCGGAGGTCGTCGCCGCTGCTCCACTGCTTCATCGACTCTCAAAATTATTCGCCGGATTTGCGGATCGTTGATTCAGAAGCGTTTGTCTGTATATTCTTGTGTGCGTATAACACAGACTGCACAGCCTACGTACACAACCGACGCTAACAGCCGCCTCTATACGCATATAGTATATACTTACGTGGGAATATTTTTTTCTCGGCGCCTCGATCTTCCTAAGACTTCGTTCACATAATACTTGCAGTATATGCGTCGTTCGATTCTGTCTTCAAACGAATATTTATCCCATTACTGCAGCTAATTTTCTATTGCAATCGTAATTGACATTATAAATGCAGTATTATACTTTAATAACCCGCCGCCGCCGCGCGTATGTGTTATTGATTTATAATAATGCGTGAGCGTTGTTTCAAATTTCCCTCGACAGATTAGAATCAAATTCAAATCAATCATCCGTAAGTATATTCTGAAATAACATATTCACAATTCACATGTTGCAATCGATCGATCGTAAGACAATGACTTTTGTAATCTCGAGCGTTTGTAAGAAAGCGAACAAGAGAAGCAGCTCTTCTGCCCGAATTGGTGCATGTGAATCTCTATTGTGAAAGTGAATAGTGACGCGACGATCGCGAGAGAGCTGATATTTCTGGCACGCAATATTACACAACCAGCTAATGACAACTATTTTTAATTATGCCGCACTCTAATGTTCGCCTTGAATTTTATTGCATGTATATTTTATATTTTGCACAACTTGCATTCATTAAATACAAAACGTCGGGAGAAAAGATGCGCAGTGATGTGCAAACTAGTAATATGCATCAGCATTTGTAGCAAGCGTCTAAAATTCGAAACTTTGGCATTTAATTAATTTTGTAAATTTTATTGCTTTTGATAGCCAATCAATTGTGAGGCAGTATATGTAGATACAAACATTGAAATGAAAAGATTTGGAGAAATGCCAAGTGACGGGTATATAGAGCGCTCGATTTGACAAGGCTGCAAACAAAGAAAGTCTCAAAAGCGAGTCGTGTACAATTTTACATAACATCTATTACGAAAAGTCAGTGTGTCTTATAGCGAATAAGCGCAACCGAGTGTCGAACGTTCGAGTAAAACAATGTAGCCCATCGAGATGCTTGTGTATTGTGCAATGTGTTGTAAGGGACCCCCACTTAAATAAATACATTCATATACTAAACAATCACGCGGTGATCACGTGAAATTCCCGAGCTTTTAAAATCTTTATCCTATATACTAGCTATACTCTTCTTTATTAGCGTAAACGCGAAATCGGTTTATTTTTATATCCAAGTTCAGAGTTTCCGACAATTGGCAAAATTACTTTGAAATTCACGCTTAAATATTTAATTAATATAATGTGCCTTATATCGTCGAAGCGTCTTTCAATTGTCGTCCTCTAAATTCATGCAATTTCGGCGTTCGCTGCGCAAAGAAATAAAGGAAAACACTGTAAGATTTTATAACTGCTTTAATAGCCGAGTATTAGTACCTCATAACGAAGCCTTTTGCGTGCAGTTCCGCTCTTTTACCGCCTGATTGTCGCGCGAAAGCGAGTTTTTATCAGATTCGACCATTCATATGTATAGAAAACTTTCTGAACTAACCGTTAACCGCGATAAGTATATACACACAATACAAGATTAATAAACGCTTTGGACGCGAATTCGAAGGAAACGAAAATGTTGTGCGCGGCGTTGGAGAATCCGACAGCTATGAATTCGATGACTGCGCAAATACGTCAGTGGAAAAGGATAGGAGTTTTGAAAAGCGGTATAAGCACGCAGGCGTGCAGCTTCTCTAGAATTTCAAGTACGAAGAATGCGGTCGCTTTAACTTGCGCTCGACAGATCGCGTAAACTGCAATTTTAGTATATATACATAGTATATACTGTATATAGATATAGGCAGGTCTGGAGGCTGCGAAAATTGTAAAATTTTGAACTGCGCCTATGAGGTACAGCTCGACTCTCGCTCGCTCTCCCTCTCGGTATAGCTGCAATAGCCTGCACGACGCGACGTCTCGCGCAACTGCACGTACGACTTGCATTGTCTACAGCACTATATAGCAGCCGTTCCTCATTGTTATACGCGATCGGAGAGTTTCGCAATAAACGCTCTCGGCTGCAATAAGTTGCGCGCGCGCGGTGACTCGAGAGATGCGGGAACAGCGATACGCGAGAAAGCCGTATATATATACATATACGCGCATATATACAACATTGTACCTATACATCAGACCTATACAGCGACGACGTCACCGCGATTAGATGCAAAAATTCATTGTTGACCTTAATTCCTCCTCGCGTCTATAATAGTACCTACGCTACTGCTCTGCTCGCACGACTTTTTCTAATTATACATTATGCGCGCTTTAATTGCCCATATTCTTCTGCTTGGGCCAGCCAATATTCGCATAAATATACGCTCGTTACGTTCGTTCAAGTCTAATTGCAAATACTTTCTTCAATCCTTAATAATAATACTTTTTTTCCCTTCGAGCACGATATAGTAATGAGTCGACGCAAACGTCGGTCCGCATATCAGAAGCGTAAGACCCGCAGAATAACACGTGAAACGCCGCGCGTCCCAAAACAAATGACTGCTATTTGCTAAATAAATCGTGACGCGCTGCATTATGCTGCGAGCTATTAGGGGGCTGTTTGCCGTTTACTCCGATTCCTCGAACGGCGAAAAGCGAGTACGAGGAGAAATTTCGGCTCGGTTATAAATGACTGCCGCTATACCGACGCGCGGCGCTCTAGCCGTCGTGTCTCTCCTTATACTCCCGAGTCGGATCCCCGCAGACTCGAGTCCACGCGGGCAAGTATAAAAAAGGAGTCAAGCGATTATCGCAGGACCAACACTGCTGCTCGCTGCGTTGACTGTATAAGTATGCCTATAGCTATACGTAGTGCGCGGTGGGAGAGCATATACCTATATGCATAGAGCGTCGCGAAAGACGAGCCGCAACGATGAGTTACCACAAATTCATGAATAAAAGATAGCCGATTCGGTTAGTTGTTGAAATTCACTCTCTCCCTCTCTCGCTCGCTCTGTGTATGCTGCCTATAGTGTATACTGTAGAGCGTAGAGGTATAATATAAGGACACGACAAGTATTGATTAGACGGACTTAGAGTCATTTTTTTTACACTCTATATCGCCTGCGTGAGATCGTTCCTCGAGGTCGTTCAAGACTTTCGAGACTTTTATGTAAGATTTTTATTGTAGATTAATCAAAATTGTTTTCGGAACGAGAAGCGCGATCGGACTACCGAGAAATCGGAAATAAGATTAATAATCGTTGAAAATAGTTAATGTGAGCTGGCAATCGCATTGGATTTATTCTCATATTCCTCGGCTCTGAATCATCCTTCGATTCGATTTCAAATAATTAATGCCTTCTGCTTCAGTTGTTTCATCATTTTAACAATATTATATAATTATTAGCGCGGAGAAAGAGCGCTTATTTTCTGTAGAACTAGCAGTAAATTATTCCCTGTGCTTGAGTCCTGTAGGGTTGCGTATACTGTATATTATATGTGTAGAGCGTCGAAATAAAGTTGTCTCACGTTGTGCTGGCGGTGCAGGCAGCGCGCGGTGGCGGCAGGCAATGCGCCTATATATAGTATCTACCAAAGCAATGAATCAAATGCTTGTAAATTGTAAATTATCATTGAGGTATATAGCCAACTTCGGTAAATCACGTGGAACAATCTATTAGCTGGCGACGCAAATAATATTGAGCGCGCGACAAAGATTCCGAGCGGCTTGTTATAAAAGGGACCTTAACAATTACCTTTTCAACATTCCATTAAGATAAGACAAATGACCGGCTGCAATAAATAAAGATAGACAGGAGTGGTTGCAGCTGTCCAGAGTGTCCCTGCTCCAATTCCATGCGAATCGGGCGCGCGATCGACTCGTACAATGACTGATATATTTTGCACTCCTTCACACCTGACGCTTTATTTCGAGTGTTAGACAAGCCTCTGCCCTCGCCGTCACGGATCTCGCGCTCGAGAGAAAAAAATGAGCCTCGTACACTAAGTATAATACACACTCGGCATCAAATAAATCCTCGGTTGAATTACGTTGAACGTGATCGAAAATCCGATGTATGAATAGTGTCAATTCACTGAGCGCTTTGCCAACTTTATAGCAAACTTGAGCTGAGAGTCTGCTCGCTGATGCTTCTCGATCGATCGACACGCCAGATTATTAATCTCCAAATTAATCACAAAAGAGCAACGACTATTCTAAACAAATAGCTCACGGAAAGCATACAGTCACCATTATAATCCTGATCCTATAACGCCACTATCGCACTCGAAAATGTAATTATTGTTCACACGTACGAATTACAAGATTTACATCGCATCCCACGGCGATGATGATGATGATGATGATGATGATGCGCTTTCGTCTCTCTAATCTCTGTTTGTACCGCGGTTATATTAATTTAATTTTTAAAGAATCTACAAAATTGCAATTACTAGTTACAACTAAAAATCCTCTCGACATTGCAGAAGCTTGATTAAAAGTTTAAATTTTACATTTAAAATGCGCGTAATCGCATACTCTAAATTAATTGAAAATGTATGCTCCAATTGCAAGTGCATGCGGAATTCAGGTATTCAGCTGATGTGTTTAAGACTTATATATTGCAGTGAAAAGATTAAATAAAAAAAGCAGAAAAAGATCTGCAAGGGCGTTGAGTTCTATTATCTTGCGCACGCGTTATCCACCTCTTGGTTTTACTCCTTAGAACATATAAAGAAAAGCGAAAATACGTTTGGGAGATGTGCTCCCTACTTGAAAATCGAGCCGCATTATTGACTGTGACTTGCTTTTCACAAAGTACCTTAACGCGCACGATATTATTCTATTCAATGTTTGCGATTACTACTTTTTATTCAAAATAACATTGTTAATGCCGGAGAAGTAGCGAGAAATGAAAAATAGAGGTCTGCCGCGCGCTTGCCTGGATGAAGTTCGACGCGTACCAACGAGTATATATCGGCGAGCTCCCAGCCGAGATACAGACGGCAAGAGATTTGTAAGCGGAGGAGAGAGAAGCGAAACTGCACGACTCGCGGCAAGGACGAGAGAGAGAGAGAGAGAGAGCGATCTCAATTTAGTGTCGACAGCGTCGTCATGGACGTGGAAAAATAGGCGCAGATAAGCTGCGAACAGGGTGATCCAGTGGAGGAAGGCTCTCTCTGCTGCACGGCTCTGAGGCTAGAAAAAATTAGCCAACTTCTCGCCTGCTGTGCGTTTATATTGTCGAAAATAAAAGCAGCTGAATTAACCGGCCGATCTCGCGCTTATCGAGCGAGCCGTAATTAATTGGAGAAGCAGGCGAGCTGCTGAACTGCTGACTGCTCGCCGCGCGCGGTGATTCATGCGCGCAGCGTGCTTTCCTTCTTCTCACCCGACACCTCGCGACAATCACACCGCGAGCAAGAAACGCATATCCATTCGAGGAAAAAGGAATCCTGCCTTTGCTTGGAAAAAATATGACTTTCGTTCGAGCTAATAAGAGAGAGAGAGAGAGAGAGAGAGAGAGAGAGAGAGAGAGAGAGAGAGAGAGAGAGAGAGAGACTGTAGACTAGCGAAAATACAGGTATACACGTATATAGTTGCAGCAGGCGCGGTTAACCGGTATACAAGGATCGGGTATATAGAGAGCTATACGACGCAGCCTCGTTCCCGCGCTCACTTGGGCGGCAAATTCAATTGGTCGCGCTGGAGCGCGCTCGCAAAAAGCCCTCTCGCGCGCTCGCGTATCCTTACAGCCTTGCGCAGCAGCAGCTCCCTTCTTGCAGCCTTCGAAGAATTCGACTGAGCAAGCCTCTATAGGGGCTTGGGCTCATTCGCAGTCGCGTCTCATATTTTCGTAAGCATTGCCGCGCTATATTTATTGACCCGTCAACTGGCGCATTATTCATCGTTTAATCAAGCGCGAGCTGCGCAGAGGCCCCGTACAACGTCGAGAGCGAGAGAGAAGAAAGTGAAAAAGGAGAAGCGTGAGTGCAGCGCCCTACTCTCTCGAATATACTTACACGGAGCGAGAGAGATAGTCTATGTGCACTGCAGCTCTCGAGAGTCTCGCTGCTGCAAAGTGACGAGCGACAACAAATACTTGCAGGCGCGAACGAGCTGCCGACGTATCGCGCGCATTGTTCCCCGCAGCGCATCCTAATACGACAGCTCGCTACATTGCACACCGCGCACAATAAGGCCATCACATTTTTTAAGTCAACTTTTCCTCCGCTCGCGGCTCGTCGCCGACAAATAGTAACGCAGCCGCGATAACGTCCTTACTATATACAAAAGGGACAAAGTTTGCAACTCAAGCCTCGTGTAATTCAGTCGTTGCGGGCGTCCTCTCCCCAATTAACCCAATTACCGACAATCCGCGACAAACTTCGGCGCAGCAATGCTTTCGAATTTACGTACCGCTGGTCAAGGCTGTCTCTCTCCCTCTGCAGCCTGCAGGCAAAATGCATATCGCCGCAGCTTTGTCGTGTCTTGTTTCATGCACATGGGAGTGTGCATAAAGCATATGTACTGCGCGTTTAAGCGAGTGTAAATGAAGCGGGGCCCGGTAGCCTTTTTTTGTACGTGCATCGCGGCTTCGCCCTACGAGTCGTTCAGCCGTCGCCGCGATCAACCCATTCGCGGCGCAGCTCGTCTAGATAAATTGGGAGCGAGCGCGGCAAACAACAAACTGCTCTCGCGCCGCAGTCCCACCGGCTCAGATGCGCTGCAGCTCCGCATCTCTCTCTCTCTCTCTCTCTCTCTCTCTCTCTCTCCTCGTACTTTTATATCTGCCAAAGCCAATTTTATCACGCTCTTCTGGCCTCGGCAGCTACTCCCAGGCCCTTGCCCTTCGAAAGCTACCACAAATTAGTCCAAATTCTCTATTCTCTATTGCAACCGAAAGGCTCCGTAAACGTACCAACTTATTTTTACTCCTGTTACTCTCGACTTTGAGAGAAACGCTCAACCTCCGATGACTCAAATATCGAGTTATCGACCGATGCAACCACGCGCGTTTCTTAAACTTTTTTTCACGACTCAGACATTTTAGCGATTAAACATCATTCAAACATTCAAACATTTAAAAAGTCGCAAAGAATTATAATTTAATTTGGCCGACTAATCGAAAATAATGAAAAGTTTATAAGTATCTGGAAAATGGATCAACGCAATTTTCACGGATTAGGTTTTTTCTCCACAAATTTTATTTTCACCTGACGATTCGTGCTGTTATTCATTGTACAGCTTTTACATTTTCAAATAATACAGTAGGCTATATCGTCGGTCCTCACAAAATCTAGCGGAGCTAATTCATAGTGTAGGATTCTACTACACTCTCGTATCTAACAAAGTCAAAATAAATTCCTATTGTTGTAAAGGAATTTTTTCAGCATCATTAATGCTCGATTCCTATTGTTATGCTGAAACGTAAGGTCATACTAAGACACGTACAATTATACAAGTAAAACATTATTTTTGGGCGACAAATAAAGCCTTATACCGAAAACGTTGCGCAGCGATAGAGATATGGTTAATTTTTTACGAGACTCTGGTTATAAACGGACAGGAAAAGAAGAATCGATTCGAACAATTAGGGTCAGTAATTGCGTGTTAAAATTAGTGTGGCGCGGCTGCAATGGCAAATTAATTTATAAATCAAAAATGTCTTTCTTCGTCCAAATTCCCCGATGATGGATTAATAGTTGTAGAATAATCCCTATGTTTAAGCAAAAGGCGAGCATTCGTTTGGTTTACTAAGCCGAGCAGCTAACAAGTTGCAGATATTTTCTGAATAAAAATAAATATAGTTGGGTTTATATTGGGGAGCAGCTTTGCCGGAATTTTTTTTGGGGCTTACAGCGTTGAAAATAGAAAAGCTTAAAACGGCGACAGTGCATGGGACGCGCGTCACGCTGCTCCCCCCAAGAGGATTAGGAAGCTCAACGATTTTCTCATGACTTTTAAATAGAAGAAATACTGCTGCGCTGCAGCGCGAGAGCGAAATGCCGCGTTAGATTGGATTTTAGTTGAGCCGCCCCCGCGCGCATCACCTTCGAACAATACATTCTATTCTTGTCAGCGATTTTCAGAAAAATGAGTAAATGTAAATATTAATCGTGAGAAAATCGAATAAAGTAAGAGTCGATCGCTCCTCTAGACATTGCGCAATTTGTACGTTATATGGCCGTTGATATATCGCGAGGATTCTGCAGGAAAAAGAAGTGCTCATATCGCTATACTCTCTCTCCCTCAGCTGCAGCGACTCTAAATCTCGCTCGAGCTTAAACATTTGCTCGTCGAGTTGCTGCACGTCTGTCCCTCTCTCTCTCTCTCTCTCTCTCTCTCTCGGCCTTTTATTTTGCATTCCTGCGAATTAAGCGGGCATATATGGCGCGACTGCGTAATTAGAGCGACTTTTGCGAGTGCAACGGACTCGACTTTTTTCTCCCGCTGCAGTCTTCTTCTTCTTCGCGCGCTGTATTCGCCAAGGCATGTGTGTACAATGTACGCATACTTTATATGGCCTTTTCTTTATCTTTATCCTCTTTCTTTCTCGTTTTTGTTTTTTGCTTTTCCTTTTCTCGTTCTCTACTGCCGCCGCGCCGCGAGTTAATAATCACTTGACCGAGACTTTTGTTTCATCGAGGCTTGTTGAGACGAAGATTTATAGGCTCTGGGCCGAGTAGTTTGCGGGCACGCGAGCAAAAATTTCATTTGCCGATAAAAGCGCGATGATTATCTAGCTTCTTTACGAGCTGACAAAAACCGCGGCGCCCCTCCATCAAGTCCACACAATATACTGCACATATCCAGCCCAACTGCGCAACTCACAGTTTCTTCGCTCATCTTGCAGCGCACTTCACTGCATTGGCGCCGCTTTTCCGACTAAACACTTAAACAGTGTACACTTGTACAGTCTACCTGTACAGAAAATATACTCGTATCATCCGCGCGTAAATCAAATAATGTAGAGACTCGTGTTTGGGCCAAATACTTTGCTCTCGCACAGCTCGAGGCTCGAGAGCAAGTATTGCGCGAGAGTCGCTTCCTATCCGCGAATGATGCAGCTAGCGCGTGGATATCATGCAGCGGCAGGATGAGCCGATACTGTGGGCCAGGTGCGCAGTATTATACTATCAGTCTGGAGGGCATACTCATTACTCATCATGTTTGGGCGGGCAGATTACGAGACGAGCGGCTGCGCACATAAACAGTATAAACAGCCCCGATCAGAGTCAGTCGATCCTCTGTGTGTCTGCAGCCCGCTCGAGCAATTAGTAGCTACATGCGACTAAACGCTCGCTAATGGCTCTTCAAACTCGGCCGCTGATCTTCCTCACTGCGTGCGTGCGGTTCCAGCGGGATTCGGCCGTTTTTTAACCATATGCGCGCGTGCAGAGATCCGCCGCAGACCGCAGCGGTAGGTATACGCAACTATATAATACAGTATACACTCGCTCCTGAGCTCTTTGTAAATATTGAATCGCCGCCTCAGACCGAGAGCCTTTATTCTGTATACAGAGAAGTCATCCGCCGCCTCTCTACATTCGGCTTCGTCCGAGTCCGACCCGAGCTGCCACGAACAATAATTACGGCCGGGATTTATTTTTTACTTTATCGCCTTTGCAATAATCCTATCGCATTTCATTAGACCATTAGCGCCATCAAATGTCGCAAACAATCTCGTCTACCGCACATGTTACATATTTATACAAAGCTTAATCCCCGTTGGCCGCCGCTATACAAACAAATTCCAGTGCTGCAATTATCTTATATATAGGCTAACGAGGTTCCCTCTTTCTCTCCGATTCTCTGATGTCCCCATTTTTTTCTCGAGGCTCGCGGCCCGCAGATAAGAGATCCCTGCAACCCGTGCATGTATCTCAATAAAATACTAGTGACGCTCGGCGCTCGGCGGGAAAAACACCGGTTTGCATTTATCTCCGAGATAATTTTTTTCCAACTCCCAGTCACTTTTCGAATTATCAAGCTGTATACACAAAGCTGTATACTTACAACGCTCTTTTTGTTTCGATGCAGTCGAAAAAGAACCGATAACATTTCTACATTCGGCTCTGCTGCGGGAACGAAAGAGAAAAAAAGCGACAGGATTGGCCAAATATGCGGAGCCCGATCGCTCGATGCCCAAATAGTCTTCCACGAGTCATCAGAGAAAACATCGAACCGAAAAAGAGGAGGAGAAATAATAACCGTAAAATCTTGTAGTCATAGCCTTTTTACCGCGTGCATCCGACATTTCGAGTGAAAAATTTTGTTCTCATCACCGCTCGCATCTCGCTTTCTCCTCTTCTCTCCGCGGCTCCCGCTGCATTTTTGTTTGGCTTTTTGCTTGAGAATTTAACCTCAAAAAACGCCATGCATGAAAAACAATTAGTCAATGATATGTCCGGTTCACATGGATTATCATTGGAACAGGCAGTTTTAGCTAAAGAAAGAAAAGTTATTGAATCGCGTACTATAAAACGTAGTGCCGTGAAAGGTTGCTCGCGCCTCGTTAGTTGCGAGAGAAATGCCAACTCAAGTGCTGCAGCGACCAGCGACTAGCGAAGTAGCGAGAGATGTGCAGCTAGCTCAAGATGAAAAAGACGTATGGAGGTTTAGACAGCACGCGGAGCTCGCGAGCCTACTTGGGCTTTCATCGGACTTGCGCGGGCCGCGGCGCACTGCCACAAATATTGAATTATGACCGCGCGAATTCTGAAGAGACAAGAGCGAAGAAAATCCCGCGTCATCTCCATTCTCCACTCGCACGCGGCTTGGTGGCGGCTGGCGGCGGCTGGCGGCGCGCTGCACGAGTGTAGGAGCGAGACTCGAAACTCGAGAGAGGGAGATATGCTGCCTTTTGGGAAAAACTTGAAGCGAAGCGCCGAAGGAGATTCTTTTGATTTATCGTTGGAATGACGTCGCGCGTGACCTGCTGCTGCTCATTCTTGAACAATGCTCAGATCCCTCGCTGCTGCTGTACTTATTCCTCTTTGCTGCACGATCCAATATATGTTCCAGTTGTTCCTTCTGCACGACTTCCAGACGCTTCTACATTCTGTACTATATATATACCCATAACCCGACTCTTGCTCTCTCCTCTCTCCCATATACGCCGTGCATCACTGAGTCGACGCGCTCAGCAATTTTCGCGGCATACATTTCGCAAAACGCTTCAAAATGCTTTGCGCTATATCCCGTCCCTGCCACAGCATCTTTTAACCTATAAGCTCAAATTTTTCCATGGCCAAGCTTCCTGTGCTTCTCTGTCGCATTTATTTATTAATATGCGATATAGTTGTGAATAAGAAAGGATATAAACAATAAAATCATATTTTATTTATTATTCACTTATTCTCTCTTCGTCGATGTCTTTCCACGATTTGTTATACTTCATCGAGCAGATTCGATAATCCTAATAGGCGTTTGACACTATTCATTAAATCAGTTTTCATGTTACATTCCTGCTAATACATCACGTGCAACTGCGCGAGAGACTGATTGCTCGGAGCACGCGGAGGAAAAAGAGCTATTGAAACACTGCATAACACACTGGCAAGCTCCCGCATTGTACAGTGTTTACGATGTGCTCGACGGCATAAGTATAATTGAAGCACAAGTCGACAGAATACATCAACCGCACACTGCGGAGCGATTCATTTTCCATTTTCGGCTTTTGTTACACGCGCTACTGCTGCTCACCCAAGACAATAAAATTTCAATTTTTTAAACGAGCTCATCAACTTAATTACAATAAATAAGAAATTATTATAATTGCAATAGCGTGTCGCGTTTTACCGCGATGACAACTGCTTTCGCGCGACACACCCCTAAGCCAAAAATCAATATGGTATGCTAGCCATGTTTATGACACGGAATTGGAATTTTTATTTCAACTTGAAAACCCTTCGTACAATTCTTTCATTCACGAAGTTTGTGTGTACGTTTGTTCTATGACTTGTTTTACTGGGAAGACCTAGAAGAGATAGGAGGATAATGTAGTGCAAGCAAAAGGCGGCAAAAACAGGAGCGTCGGCTTGAGGAGCGAGGACAAAGTCCAGCCTAATCTTCAATTTATAATATAGACGATAGACATACTTATGTGCAGTGCGGAATGTGCATATAATACATATAGAGCGAGGCGTGCGAGAGACGAGAGAGTTAGTTCCATGCCTATTGTAATAATCCGATTGTACACAGCAATGAAAAGTCCATTTTTATTGGGGAACGCGCGCGGAGAGAGTGAGAGAGGAGAGCTGAGGGAGCTGACAAATCGGCCTCTTATACTCGCGCAGCCCGCGTCGTGCAGCATCCCCGCTTAATTAATAACGCGCGACATTTCTCAAATGTCACGTGTACGCAAACACAAAATAAATCAAAGAATCGTGCCCTTGTAATAAAATACGCGCTTAGCGCGTATACGCTATAAACATACCGCAATAGCCACGTAGGAGAATCTCGTCTCTCGCTCGCGCTCTCTCTCTCTCTCTCTCTCTCTCTCTCTCTCTCTCTCTCTCTCTCTCTCTCTCTCTCTCTCTCTCTGTCTCTCCTATAAGTAGTCCCGTGCTCGCTCACACACAATGCCGAGAATAAACTCGGCTGCACGAAAACACACGGAAGCACCTTAGAGCGGCTTTCAAGCGTAATATATATAGTTAGTCGTTCCGTCTCTCGCTCAAAGCGCGCGCACTGCTGCACAACGGAATGAAGCGAGAGGAGAAAAGAAAGAAGGAGAGCAAAACACATTAGCCGGCTGAAAACGGCTGAAAATTAATTTTCTCTGCAACATTCGAGAAGTTTCGAGGAGAAAAAAAAATAACGCTGAGGGATAGCCGTGTCGGAGGGTAAATCGCTAAACTGGATACTCGCTCGACTTTTCACACGCTGCATAGTAGCTGCTCCCAACATATATGTATATACAATTATACAATATACCTATATCTGCTCATGTGCAACTTACTATTTAGACTGCACTCTCCAAATTACAATAATTCATATTTAACTGCTTCCTTATACACATCTGCTTATTACTCAACAGGACCGTCAATTACCGCGCGAATAAGTACCTACATATAGAATTTTCATAAAATACGCTTTTCCAAATCATCTCGTCACTGTCCAGTGTCCATGAAATAATTAACAGCAATTTTTCTTAGATTTATTTTTAATTAGCTTGTGAGTTACTTGAGAATATAACGCTAAGTTATAATTAATCTACCTCTGGCTATCGCTTACTTCATATTCGATTACATTCAAATTACACACTTGACTAAACAGCATCAACATATTTTACGATGCATTTCTTTACACTGCACAACTACAGTTTTCCAAAAATTAATTTCAGTTTGTTGTATTAAACTTAATAATACTGCATTGCGGATCATAGCAAGCAGTGTGAGTGACATTGATTTGTTTTTCGTTTTTCGTTCTTTTTTCATCACAGTTTTCAATACTTGTCTGCAATACTGTTATATCGTGTATTTGAGTCGCCCTTTTTAGGCATCTCGAATCGGAGCACGTTTACGTTCAACCTTTATAAACATTGTCGATTTTTTGGAGAGACCGGGTCGTCAGCCATGCTTAACCTAAAAATGGCCTAGGGCCTTGCCTAAATAAACAAAGAAAATAGACAACGGACGGGACGGGGACGGGGGGAGTAGACAGGATGGATCGGTAAGTTAGAGGAGAAAAAGCAGGAGACGAGGCGGATAGTCGTGGTGACCGCAGTTTGCAGTTTCCCCCCGAGAGAGCCCGATGCGGTGCATGCAGGGTATACGAAAATCACGGTGGCGATCGTTTAACCGCCGCCCATAGCCCGCTGTCGAGTGATCGATCGCCTCAGGGAGGGCTCATCTGTATATGTATATACTCGACGTCTGCGTGATCATGCACGTGCGTTGCGCGTTATATACATAGCTATATACTCATTGTATATTTTCCCGTAAATAGGTAACTTGGGTATAGGCGTGTTATTCTAAAATTTATGCGAGCTCGCGCCGATCTGCCTTTCTTTCACATTCTACTTATAGCGCTGGCCCTGGCAAATTAATTTCTCAATATGTTGATGTGCTCACGTCTGATGCGCGCGTTGCTATTGCGTTTTAGCTCGCGTTCCAATTTACGCGCCATTTTAATGATTGAAAAAAATTACATGTAAAATTATATGAAAAAAGTTGGCTCCTTTCGAGACGCATATATATATAAGAAATGTACGTACAGAGCTGCGTGTAAGTAATCGCGGAGAAAAGTTTCATTTTGCTTTCAAAAAGTTGGAAAACCTCGATATATTCTATTACAAAGTTTTTAACAATCAATGTTTATTACACAGTTGTAAAGTTCCAAGTATGATTCGAAAAAAGTTTCTATACGATTATTCTATGCGAAGCAAGAGATTCTTTACCTGTTACTCAGCGCAGTTTATCGTGAAACTCGGTGAGATGCGAAGAGAAGCAATTTTCTCCATTCAGTTGTACAGTCGCAGAGTTGCAGAGACTTTTTCATGACGACACACGCTATAAAGGGATTAACTTCTTTTATTCTGACTGAAAGCAATTACAAACAATAATGCAGTTTTAATAATAATTTCAAATTCTCTGAGAAAAATGAGGGTATGCAATGCCAAAGCCGACACAGCCTGCAAGTATATAAGCAAAGCAGACTTTTCTACTCCACTGCGCTCCGAACACGCATGGCTATGCCGGCATGCACATAGTTGTACAATGTACATATTACGTACATGCTAAACTTTCTTTTCGCGTAAAGTCTCGTTTTCCATTCTGGCAATACATCATACTCTGCAGATATAGAGCAATAGAAAATGTATTGCAGTGTATATTATTAAATTATTGCAGCTACATCAGCCAATGAAAAATTTTGTCAAGCTTTCCAAATTAGTCCAATTCGCTATCTCCTTTTTATAATAGGTGAAGATATAGACACGTACTTCGTGCATGTATACGCAGAGCTTTTAGGATAAGGATAATTTGTCATCGGAGCAAGTTAAAGCAAAACTTTAAATTCAATTTTAAAATTTACGGAGGTCTGGACGCCGGTGTCTCGGTGAGTAAGAGACTTTTTTCATTAGATCTTCATGTATCTTGTTTCATTGTATATTGATATAAATATAAAAGTTGGAGAATTAATTTCGGTTTGTTCCAAATAAGTTTCAGATTAATAAACATTGTACGTTTTTTATTTGGAAATTTCGGATTTATTTATTCAGAAATAAGTTATGCGCGGGAATTAAAGCATTATTCCGGACTGATAGGTAAAGATTTTAAAAGGTATGCGCGGAAAAAACAGTGAGGAAAGCGCTTAAAGCTCCTAATGGGTGCATAGCAGGGTATATAATATAGAGGGCTGGACACATTAGTATGCAATCGAATGGAAAATAATAATTATAAAATAATTTGAGGAAATAATGGAGTTTTGATTGTTGATTCTAATGCGTAAGCAGAAAAGAGAGCAAGGAGCTGAGCTAGTTGGTCGTAAGGGCTGTTTATTGTTGAATAATGAGCGAGTGGCCGCGCGAGGAGTAAGTGAGCTGGCAAAAATAGTAATTATCGGTCCGGGGAAAAAGTATGTTTCCCTGGAGCGCAGGACTGGAGGACGGGAGAAGGCGCGGGACGAAAGCAAAAGCGAAAGCGAAAGCAAAAGCAAAAGCAAAAGCAAAGTAAAGGGGGATGGCTGCCGAGCTAGCCTCGGAGCTAGCCGCAGCAGCAGGACGGCCGAGACGAAGGCGGATTAGTCACGGGACGCGTCGGGAGTCTTGTGCTCGCCACCCGGCGGCCGCTGCGGCTCTATCTGTCCCGTGTCTGTCCGCCCAGCGACTTACCGCACGCACGACACAAACGCGCGCGGCTCGCCTCTGCAGCCAGAATAGCAGTGCGCGCAACTAAAGATCTGTCTCCGCCTACGACTTTTCCGAAACTCCAGTGCAGCCGCCGAGCCGCGCGCTCCAGCAGCTCGTCGCCGCGGGGCGTAGGCAGCTTTCTCTACTACTGCGGCACATTCATTAGCGATAAATTATTTTTCGCCCGTTCGAGCGACCCCCAGCTCTCCAACTGTTGCCGGTAGTGCACAGCCCACCGACTCGAGGACAAGCAGCTCCGGCCGTCCCTCTATTTTTAATATAACCCCGAGATCCTCTCTAGCTTCAGTTGCCGGAAAGGCTCGCCGGATAGCGAGTGCGCCGCACGTGCTGCGCAAATTCGGGAACAGCCGATCAAAAGCAGTGCAGAAACAGTACAGGAACAACGCACATACAATCTGCATTATATCGTCGCGCGACCCCAAACAAAGTTTCAAACAAGAGTTGAAACGGCTGCTTCCTATATGGCTCAATGGAGAATACCCATAATGAAATTGGTGCCGAAAACCACTTAGCAGTAGAAATTGAATTAGGATTCTCAATTAAAACGACGAGGTCGGTGGCGCCGCCGCCGCCGAAGAAGAAGAAGGAAAAAGAGGAAGAGGAACGCGAAGCCGCAATAAACTCGATATCCTTCATCCCCTTGTGCTCGGCGCTGCGCACAAGTCCTCTACTAACCCAGCAAACTGATGCCCGGGCAATAAATAATTTTTCAAAGCTGCTGCCTCGGCTTTTTGGTAGGCCGGCCCCAACTCTCTCTCTCTCTCTCTCTCTCTCTCTCTCTCTCTCTCATCATCTTTCGTATTTTTATATACAAGAGGCGGATCATCGACAGAGAAAGAGAAAGAGAGAGAGAGAGAGAGAGAGAGAGAGAGAGAGATAAAGAGGGGCAGAGATGATGCCCGAGTGATTACATTATACTGGCGTAGCTGCACTCTGGCTGAGTGAAAATTTTTCATAGCTACGAGAGAGAGAGAGAGAGAGAGAGACGAGATCATAAATGGTGATGTACGATGATTAATTTTTCACCCGAAGCGTTACTCCTACCGAGGCGGAGGCTTTGTCGCTTTAACAAGTATCTCTCAGCTATGTGGATATTGCGTACATTTAAATATGTCGAGAGTAAAGGATGAGATGAACGAAGGAGATAAGTTTTCAAAGCGCTTTTTTTAACTGACGTTCATGCGCATTTTTGTACTTTGCCCGTTCCCGCGTGTCAGATGCAGCATCACCAACACGAATAATGCATCGTCACATTGCGCGCACATCAGTCATCAGAATGACTAAAAGTTGAACGAAAATTCTGCGGAGTCCGTGCACGAGCCGTATTAGAAGTACAGGCGTAATTTTGACAATAAGCTCGCGCATTAAATTGGAAGGAGTGCGGGGGGTGAGCTTTAGAAGCGCAGTACCGCTCAATTTGGTCCAAGCGAGTGCGATTTAGCTGAGACGGTCGGCTGCAGAGACGACGGACGCCGCGGCGAGCGCGAAAAAGTAACGCTGAAAAAGGCGTCGGCGGCAGCGAGCGTGAAACCGCATTGCACAGCTGAATTTGCAAACACACAAGTTTCTAGCCCAAGTGTTCTGCGGGCACTCGGCGGTCCTCTCGCCGTCAATCCTCGTCGTAGCTCGTATAGCAGTAGGCGGCTGTAATGCTGTATAGTGTGTATATACGTCACATCGGATTGAAAGAGCGAAAGCGTCGCGCATGGCAGAAGCGGCAAAATGAGCGAGAAAACCACCGCCGCCTGTAAAAAAGGAGGAAGGATGAAGCTCGCGATGAAGAGAGGGAGGGAAGCGCTCGTTCTCGTTCTACTTTGTCCGCGCGACTGGCAAATTGCAGTCGAGGTTTTTAATTGAAGGCCCTCTCCATTGTAATGAAAAGGTTTCCATCTCCCTCCCGTCGATTGAAAAGTCGCTTTCTCTCTCCCCCCTCTCCCTTTCCTCCGGCCGTCCGCGGATCGAGCGACCGAGCGATGAAACGGTCAATTTTTTATCGCTCACCGACGAGAGAGAGAGAGAGAGAGAGAGAGAGAGAGAGAGAGAGCCAAGCGATCATCTTTAATTCGCGGCGGAAGGCTACTTCGTGTTGCTCCTCTTCTATTCCTTATTCTGAAGCTTATTTTAAGCTCGAGCGCCTTTCGACTCGTCCGAAAAAAATGGGAGGATCCTGTTTCAGCCGCCGCGAGCTTTTTTATACGCTGCGCTGCTGCTGCAGCCAGACCACTCTTTTTCTGGGCCTTCACGTGTGACTTAATTCTCCTTTTCTGCGGGCGCAACTCACCGCCTCTGCTTTATTCAGCCGGCGGCAGCGCACCGCGCACGAATTAGAAAATTACATTGGAAATTGAATCGTCAGCGGTCAAGAGCTGCCACCCCGCAAACCTGTCAGCCCACCACTTTTCTACCAGTCACCTCTACCTCCGTCCAAAACTCCAAGTACTTTACCTACGACGACCTACAAAGTACATTCGAAAAGTTATTCTTATTCTACAGGCAAAATCGTGCTACTATACTAGTAGTACAAGACTATCAACAAATTAGTCACATCTATATATGTGTCCTCTTCACAGATAAATTCGCTAAATGAATTAATTTCTTATTTTACAACAAATAATTTATAAATATGGACTTGTCTCATTTAATTATAAAAATATCAGAGGTGACTGGCTATAGAACTGAATTATCCAACGAGTCTCTTCTTGCATCAAGCTTCATCTCATTAAGAGCATTATTAATTTTTTTGCATAAGATAACTCGTTGAAAAAGCTAGTTTTATCATTCCTAAAGGCTAAGATTCTTTCAATGATGAATAGTTTGATGTATTTGCAATGGTTTAAATTACTTGTATACACAGGTGCAAGTGTCAAAGCGTCTTGTGTATAATTGCAAGATCGAGCGATCTTCTTGGAATGCTGCTTATTCATTTTTTGCAACTGCATTGCACGATCTATAGTTTCTCAGATATCAACTAGTTAATCAATCGTATCATATATCACTCTGGCTTTTGCTACACATTCATAGTGCTACACGAGCTGAGCATGATGGAAAAATATTTTACAAAGCTATTCTATTCATCTTGTCGTTATTCTTATATACCTAGCTGTAATTTGGATATCCCAGTGATTTCTCTTTATACGCAATTTCCGGTATTACATTCACTGTGAATTTTGTTTCCGAGTTATTGTCGGCTTACCGTTTCATCGAAAATAATAATTTAGTGCAAAACCGAGTGCAAAACTTTAGGAGAAGGATTCGCGTTGGTAATGATTACGCGGCAGTGTCACTTGGATAAGAGCAAACGCAGTAGTAGAACTAAATAGTCCTTAATCTATTGGCATCATTCCATTTATATGGATTATGAATACGTAAACTAACTTATGTTGTCAAATGTGAAAAACTATAAGGAAAAGAAGCGCGTTAGAGCAACAAACATTATACATTATGTACCTATATGTATACAAGCTCAAGTATTTAGGCAGTGATTTAATAGTCTGACATACCTGGCCTGCTGAAGGCATAATAATAAATAAAGTATACCGTTAATTATTTATACTGCATGAGTTGGATTTTATGCATTTTCTTTGTTCTCGATTAAATAATAATAATCTTACTCAGATTAAATACTTAGAGCTGTTGCTTGTTAACTGATTGCTCATCTTAAACATTCTATATTAATCTGGACGAGACTCTGGAGATCTCTTCATTCTTATTGGATTTTCCAATCGATGAGACATCTACGAATACAATAGATTATAGATATAAGCGAGCTTTCGACAGTTGATTGACGCTGTGCGGTAAGTCGCAGCACCCGATCAACTCCTATATACTTCGCTGCCGTCTAGTAGAGTAGTAGAGTGTTCGAAAAGCCCTCGATAATTTCTGCGCGTGAAGGGCTGCGCTGCTACGAGAACCGAATGATTAGGACTCCCAATCTATATGCGTTGCCTGCGACAGTTTGACTCGAAAATTGGCTTGTCCAATTCCCCAACAGACAGCCAGAGTATATATGTATTAGGAGGCGCACTCCCCCACTACTAGCTACATGTACATACTAGACCGCCTATCGGTGTTATACCCTGCTGCTATATCGATCTAATGCTGTTGATTGCCTAAATCATCTTTATTTGTCTCGAGTCGAACAGATGCAGTCGGTTAGGTGTCGAAGGAGCGACTCCACCACGCATGCGGCAAACTTCATGGGCTTGTCAACTAGGTTTGCCTATAATTTTTTCAATCAATTACTAACAAAACTGTCTTCTATAAGACATTATGAACTCGCTTCAGGCACAAATGTGTTCTAAGCTATTTTCAAAAAAAAATAAAAATAAACTTTTGAATAAATAGTAGATAAATAAATAACAAAGTACTTTTCTCCTGATTTTTTCAAAGTCTCTGACAGTGATATAAAATCGAAATCTATTTTGAACAATGTCAGCTTTTGCAATATTTATTCATAAAATAGTTGTTCTCTCTTGTTGCAATGAGCGTTTCTTCGGAACGTCTACTCGTGAAAAATTTCGGAAGAAAAACAAGAAGCGAGCGAGAGAGGAGGCGGGTCAGGCATTTTTCCGAATAGAATTGTAATGGGCACGTGCATTTGAGAGTCGAGCGCAGAGGCGGCGGGATTGGATAGATTCGGAAAATTAAAGAAAACATCCAAGGACGCAGAGCCTGGCATTGTTACCGTCAGCAAAAGCGTGGCGGGCTAGTGCGGCGCTGCAGTGGGGGCTGCATCGCGCACTGTGAAAGCCTCTTTCGTCCAAGTATAAGTGGTCGTCGTCCGCAAAGAGACAGAATAACGAGATCGCGCAAGACCGTTTTAATCCATTTGATAGGTATCCAACTATAGACATGCTGTCAACTAGCTTGAGGGTATAGATTGGTACCCAAACAAAACTCGAAGGTTTACGAAACTATGATTTACTTATGATCGAAGACTCGATCGCGCCTGGACGGAGAAAATATCTGTCGTATCTGTCCGTGTCCCCCTGACACTTATGTTCCCCGCGATGATGGGCTTTTTTCAATTTTTCCCTCTTGTTTTCAACACGTGCGCCGTGCGCGCGCGGGTGAAATCGTGAGCTGCGCGCCTCGGCTAAAAACGAGCTGTTAGGCGATGGGTTAGCAGCTTCTCTCTCTCTCTCTCTCTCTCTCTCTCTCTCTCTCTCTCGACTCTCCCGCTCTGCAGGGAAAAGCAGCGAGCAACAACACTCCCGATTCGTCAGGGATAGCGGCAAACACGTGTACGAGCCCCGTGACCAATTTAACCGGATACTCTGCCGCTGCAACCGCTGCAGCCGCTGCTGCTACTGCTACTGCTATACGCTCCGTGTTCGCGAACGCTCACTGCGCTATAATGTACACGTGTATAGGTGTATACAGCCACAGCGACGTGGAGAAGAAAGGAAAAATACCGCCGAAGTTCTTTCGTTGCAGGGCTTATAGCTTATATAGCATACGCTGCTGCTGCTGCTGCTGCTGCAACCTCGTGCAGCTTTCTTTCATTATTCACGGAATTTATCGGTCGCCGCTGCTGCTGCTGCTGCTGCTGCTGCTGCGGTGAAAATCGAGTAGCTGCATCGTCTCCCTCTCTCTTTGTCTGCAGAGTATAGGATACTACATGAAAAACTATACGATCTGTTTACTTGGAAGCGCGCATGATACCGCGACTGATTTTTTAATCCAGCATATATTCCTTGGCTTGATCCGCCCTCCTCTTCGTCCCTCCCTTGTCGGCGTCGCACAAGCGACTCTTTTATCCCCTTTTCTCGCTTTTCAGGATGTCCCTAGTAGTTAGTTCTGTCTCGCATAGGTCGCTATACCCACACGTTAGTACGTTACGCCGCTCAACACTGACTCGAGCAAAACTCTTATTGTCACTCAGAGTGTCAGAGTTGAGAGCGCGACGCGAGTGCGACGACTTATGCGGTAAACACGCACAACGAACAACACGACAACAAAGTGCCGCGACCAACGACCAGTCTTTAGTCGCGCTAAAACGCCTGGTAAAATATTTGTGCTCTGGCTTTTATTCCACCTCCAGCTTTCACCTTTATTTCGCTTCAAAGCCACACTGCACGCGCGCGGCTGCAGCTCTCCGCCTTCGCGCCTTTGACAATATTAGCGCGGCCAAAGATTTATGACTTTTCGCCTCCCTCCATTTACCCATGCGATCCTTACAGCTAGTCTCTCTCGCGCACCTATATATAACGTCCTTCACAATTCGTCGATCCCACATCGAATTTTCAATCAAATTTTACGCCTATACATATATTATACCTGCGAAAATGAAACATTTTTTCCAATTTTATCGTCTTTATCGACGCGCTTGCTCCCACTTATTTTCACTTGGACGACCAACAATAAGCTGAACTAAGACAATATTTTAATTTTACGGAGATTCTGACTTCAAATTATTGCAGGATATCTCAAAACAAGCTTTTTTTATGTGCACTTCACGCGACTATCTCGAGTTAACTCTGCCGCTATAACGCATTCTATTGCAAGTTTAAATGATTTTCGATTGCATATAATTTTATACAGAGAAGAATAGAATTCGCAGCCGTCTCCGAGCCGCAGTTATATAAAGATAAAAATATCCAACGATATGGTATTATTAAAAAGAAGAAAGAAAAAGTGGCATCGACAACGCCAGCATACATATGAGTAAGAGCGCATTTTTAAAAGACATTTAAATTCCTGAGGCGCGAGCTGTTGAGCGCAAGAGCGCGCCCGTATATTGGGCTCTTGGTCGCTCATTAAATTTTAATCTAGCAGTCGTTAAAAGCTTATTAACCGACTGTACCGATATAACTTCTCTCTGTATATGTATATATCCGTGGCCTGAAGGCCTACATTTGAACGCCTGACATTTTCGTGAAAATTCGGACAATTATATCAAACACATATCTAAGTTATACATGCTATAATGGGAAAATGATGAAACATTAGCAGTAATTATAGTATCAGGTGTGTGTAGCGTAATCGATTAAATCGTACTTTTAATGCGCTATTTCGCGTAAAAAATACTAATCTATTGCAGGTGCTACAGAGGTGTAGCTGAATGAATGTAGCATTGCAGAGTTCCATGCCATCGTTTCCTGCTCGATTTTTTGAGGGTATACCCCCCTCTACTCTACTGCAATGCATCGTACAATATACACACTGCTGTCCATCCTTATGAACTCATCCATACACGCAGATTACACTCGGTTCTACGCTTAGTCACTCTGTCTGCTGCACTCTGGAGCGGTGCAGCTCTCTGTTCTTCGTCTCTCGGCTCGTAACTTTCAACTTTACGTCTCCGCAATTTCAATCAGCATTTGCATGTTTTTGTAACGCTTTAACGGGACCAAACCCAACGTAAAGCCTAAGAAATTATAACTAACGAGAAAAGTCAAGTGCACGCAATTGTACACTGAACGTATTAGAAATTTATTTTTTAAATTTATGGTCGCGATTAAAAAAAATTTGCGTCCGTAAAGTGGCAGATTTAAGAGCAGCTCAAAATGCAATATAGAATAATTCACTTAGACTCATTGTTGCGCTGTCATCCGCAGCGGACTTATCAGGCTCACTTTCCAAATCGATCCCTCGACAGTCCACGCAGCAGCGCGGCCATAGAAAAAAGGTCGCAACAACATTGTTGCCTCCGACCGTCAAATGTACCTTGCACCGCGTCGCTTCCAAATCTTTTCTCACGTCGCTCGTCGGTTACATGCATACTCCTAATTCGTACCAAGTCGTCTACTTTAAAAAGCAAGTTATACAAGCTGTAGGCCGCATAACTTGATCAACCACAAAAGCGAACGACACTTAACTGTTTTGACACTTGACATATAACTTTTACAAAAAATTGTAAACATAACACGAGACAAAGACAACGATCAATCTTCAAATTCTATCCCTAAGATTATCGTCACTTTCACGGCGAATGCCGAGGTTATGTTGACTCTTTTTTCTTTCATCGATTAAATTTTATTCCAAAATTAAATCAGTTTATTTTCCAAACGACGCGTAAAGCACGTACTGTATTATACTCTCTACGGGCGGAATACAGCACACACACATTTTATGCTCCTCGCATAGAAAAATAATACATATATGAGGAAATCTACGGCCAGGAGTCAATTTTTGGGCGAAAAAGTGGAAGATTTGCAATTTTGAGGGCACACTAACCGGGCTAGGTTTTTTTTACTCGTTAGGGCATACAATACAAGAAAATTGACCGAAATACATCCGCGCCCTATGCCAATAAAAAGTTACGGGCCAAAAACTGAAAAAAAATACGCAAATTTTTTTCGTGTTTTTTCCATTCTCCTAAAAATTTAAGAGTAGGCCGTATGTTAAGTCAAATTTCTAATCAATTAAAATAAAGTACTTGAAAAGACCTTTCATTTGGATATAAATTTGTCTAAATCGGATGCACTGGTCAAAAGTTTTGCATTTAAGATTTACGAATGGATTTAAGATTTACGTCTTGGATTTAAGATTTACGAAAATGACCGCTCTTACCTTTTTTTTCTTAAAATCCTTCTAACTTTTGATCCAAGCATCCGTTTGCAACGTTCGATACGTCAAATTAAAGGTCTGTTTTTTTACTTTTTAATTACTGGGCGGGTTTTTTCTTTTCGCTTATGATGAGCTATATATATGCTTTTCAAAATGATCGTTCTTTGAAAGCATATATATGCACACTACGAAGAAAAAAAAATTTTAGACTCAATAGCATAAAAGTAGAAGAAGAGAGCTTTAATTTAAGCTATTGAACATTGAAAACGCACGACTGGATCAAAAGTTATTAGCATTTGAAGAAAGGGAAAAATCTCCGAATTTTCGAAAATCGATCGATTTCATGGAAAAAAAGCGAAATTTGCCATTTTTTACATCCTTGTGCCTTCCGATCCAACCGACCGATTTCAAAGTTTAATAGCTCAAATTAAAGCTCTTATCTTCTACTTTTTTACTAATTCAACTGAAGTTGAAGTTTCTCGGGGGGTAGGCTATATATATGCCTCTGAAAATCAGTAAAAAACGAACAACTTTAGAAGCATATATATAGTCCATGAGATTAGAAAATTTGGATTCTGATCATCTAGATTGAAAGTTGAAGAAAAGAGCTTTAATTTGCGGTATTAAACGTTGAAAACGATTGGTTGGGTCGCAGATCATGAGGTATTAAATAAAAAAAGAAAAACCATTATTTTAACGATTTCTTCCATGTCAAGCTTGACAAAATCCAGAGAATTTTACGTTTCTTCAAATCCTTCTCAATTGCGACCCAACCAATCGTTTTCAACGTTTAATACCGCAAATTAAAGCTCTTTTCTTCAACTTTCAATCTAGTTGATCAGAATCCAAATTTTCTAATCTCATGGACTATATATATGCTTCTAAAGTTGTTCGTTTTTTACTGATTTTCAGAGGCATATATATAGCCTATCCCACGAGAAACTTCAACTTCAGGTGAATTAGCAAAAAAGTAGAAGATAAGAGCTTTAATTTGAGCTATTAAACTTTGAAATCGGTCGGTTGGATCGGAAGGCACAAGGATTTAAAAAATGGCAAATTTCGCTTTTTTTCCATGAAATCAATCGATTTTCGAAAATTCGGAGATTTTTCCCTTTCTTCAAATGCTAATAACTTTTGATCCAATCGGGCGTTTTCAAAGTTCAATAGCTTAAATTACAGCTCTCTTCTTCTACTTTTATGATATTGAGTCTAAAAAATTTTTTTCTTCGTAGTGTGCTATATATATGCTTTCAAAGAACGATCATTTTGAAAAGCATATATATAGCTCATCATAAGCGAAAAGAAAAAACCCGCCCAGTAATTAAAAAGTACAAAAACAGACCTTTAATTTGACGTATTGAACGTTGCAAACGGATGCTTGGATCAAAAGTTAGAAGGATTTTAAGAAAAAAAAGGTAAGAGCGGTCATTTTCGTAAATCTTAAATCCAAGTTCATCCACTTCTAAAATGCAAAACTTTTGACCAGTGCATCCGATTTAGACAAATTTATATCCAAATGAAAGGTCTTTTCAAGTACTTTATTTTAATTGATTAGAAATTCGATTTAACATACGGCCTACTCTTAAATTTTTAGGAGAATGGAAAAAACACGAAAAAAATTTGCGTATTTTTTTTCAGTTTTTGGCCCGTAACTTTTTATTGGCATAGGGCGCGGATGTATTTCGGTCAATTTTCTTGTATTGTATGCCCTAACGAGTAAAAAAAACCTAGCCCGGTTAGTGTGCCCTCAAAATTGCAAATCTTCCACTTTTTCGCCCAAAAATTGACACTTGGCCGTAGATTTCCTCATATACTGTACACCGCACAAGATTAATCAAAGAATCCATCAAATCGCATATTTATCGCCTTTGATTATTATATACGCTTTGAGACATTTTTTATCATTACTCCAAAAGTACTATTTTACTATTTATAAGTTTTTAATTAAAACTTTAACTTTTTTCAGAACTTTTTAATATACCTAATCAATAATCAACAAAATAACAACCAAACCTACTTATACTTTTATATTTTTATAAATTTATGTAGGATGCGATATTTTTTAAAACCAATCGAAAACTTTTCTATCTTTTCATCTTTTATAGTATATACTACCCAAGGCCAGTAAAATAAGAAATGTCTCAGATCACATGTAATTGTCGGCCGAGGCGAAGCCGAGGTAGACAAACATGTGATCTGAGGCTTTATTTTTTACTGGCCATGGTTTGTATACTATTTTTCTTCTCGACGTTGCCGGAAAGCGGCAACTTCAATTCGCGCAGCGGCCAGAAAGTTGATGCTTTCCGGCCGGAGGGGAGAAAATATAATTTTTAATTTGACAGGTATTTTTTAAAGTATGTAGAAATTCAATTTGGATCTTGTAACTTAAAAGAACATATTTTTGTGATTATACAGTATTCAGTAGTCGTAAAAACAGTTTTTATTATTAACTGCAAAAATGTTTGTTTGTCACGTTACTCTATAATAACTTGCAAAATTTGGCTGGTGCACACCAATAACTTTGAATTCGTGACATGTTTTAATTCGTATATTTTTCAAAAATTAAGAGATAATAAAAAATAAGAAAAAAATTCTTGTTCTAGTTAAGATTGATACAGAATTTCTGATTGTATATTTTCACTTAAATTATAACAAAACATAAGACTACTTTACTGACGGATTCTGTGCGAGATTTTCTAAAAAAAACATTAAAAAATATTTGACGCGACATTGCCCCTGCATTAAATATAGCCTTCATCTCCCCCATAAACCTTCTATAAATGAGTCAACGTATATGTCGAATTTCACTAAAAAAATTACACTTTTCTTTGGTCTCGAAATCGAAAAAATTTTGTTTAAAGCTAGAGGGTTCGGACCGATCAGACTTTCTCCTGTGAGCCGAAAGATAGTCAAAAGTGCAGAGGAACATGGGAAAAAATAACCATATTGTTGAGCCATTTGACGCTTTTTTTACAGAAAATTAATGCTTCAAAACACTGAAATAATAACGACTACGAATGTTCGCGAGGCACCAATAAAATTTCAAATAACACTATAATAAAGTATTCCAAAAGAGCTTTAATTTAAAAAAAAGTATGCCAAGTTTCGATGCTCTGATCAAAAGTTATGCCCATTTAAAAAAAAGACTTCTGGCCGAGCAGAAGAAAGTCCCATTGGTCCCAAACCTCTAGCTTTAAAACAAAAATTTCGATTTCTAGACCAAAGAAAAGTGCAAAGAAATGTTTTCAGTGAAATTCGACATATACGTGCATTAGCTTATAGATATAACAACAAACAATTATGAATAGCTATTAAAATTGCATATATTATTTTTTACTCGGAAGTACCGCATCTACGTAATCATGCTCAATTTTTACAAACACTGCGATGAATAATAATAAAATAATTTTTAGTAATTTAATCCATAAAAATTCCGCGTTAAGATAGGTATAGCCTAATAATCGATGTGAGTGATGTGGAGTAAACTGTAAACTACAGCTTTGGGTGAGATCACAATCGTTCACATTGGCTACAATATCTCCTTAATTTAGTAATACGTTGTAGCACTAGCTATACATACATTATGTACCCGTTTTGATGATTGGATAATATCTATTCATTACTCATGACATTTTTTTTGCATAAATCCTTGCATACACTTATGACTTGCAAATAGAAATTAGAATTAATAAAATTATGTTCTTTATGACCCTTTTAAGAGCGGTCATTATTGACAAAAAGCACAAAAGCATTCCCACCACTTGCAGCAAATATGCAATTAAAAGTCCATTACGAAATGAACACCTATATTTGTTAAGCTCGTGTTTGAAAGCATAATTAGTGCAGATTTATACGTAAACTGAATAATGAAAAGGATGAGATAAACAATTTAAGTACAATGTACATTGTACATGGATAAAACCAATATAATATGTAGCATAGTTACACAGCTATTTAGGCATATTTTTTCATATAATAAAAATCGTGAAAACTGTAAAGGGGATTTCTTTGTTTAGTCCAGCATTTATATTCTTTACATATGATCCCTTACTCGAGGCTCTATTACCCTACTTCGTATCGTCCACCTACCTCAATCAACCAATAGAATTATACCTGAATTTGTAAATGCCCTTTTCTGAACTGACCGAGAATATCTTTTACCTCGACCGCAATAAAATGTAAATCAGACTTGTCGAAAGCTACTAACGTTAAGGTCCTCTTCATAGGATTCTTAAGAGAACTATCAAACTATATCATTCTTATATCGAGTTGTATGCAAGCGCTGGGTCTCTAACGTTAAGAGTTAATTTAAACATGCTTTGTTTGCGGTGGTGACAACGCCTGCAAGAACAGATATCAAATCTGTGGATGATAACACAAGAACAAGGTAATCACAATAATGATTATTATTAAATAAATGTCAATTGTTTTTAACGAAATTTTATTAAAATAATTTATGTCAGCAGGTGCCCCATGGCTTCAGTAATGCTAAAGCTTGCCGCTCGAACATTATTTAGATGGCGTGCCAAGACCTTGAGTACCGGATTAATTTGGATTCAAAAGTCAATGAATGAATTATTTAAGATGCTTCTATCGCTCGATGGTATACTACAAGGTCTCAGTCAAAATTAAAAGCAAGATCCAGCTATGCCTCGGCGAATTTTCCGTCCGTGTTCTGCCATCTCCATCGAGGGCATTGACTGATGATAACGTCAAAGTAATGTTAGTGCTTTGGTCGTTTGGACTGTAAGATTGTGACAACAATTATTTTTGTAATTAGTTTTTCCAGCGTTTTTATTAATTTTAGAATGGTTTTTGACATACTGGCGTTAAATTCCGTTGTGATGCGTTAGCTTTGTATAAGCTTTGTGAGGTAATTTCTTGAAATTTTTGCTTCTCGTAAAATTTGTAGTTTTATAGCACAGGGTGGCATAAATCCGCATTTATGCCACGGCTATCCGTGGCATAAGTAGTCCATTATGGCACCGTGTATATCACACTCGCTACGCTCGTGTGTTAACCTCACGGTGCCAGAATGGACAGCTAATGCCACGGATATAGCCGTGGCAGCGGATTTATGCTAATCTGTGCTATAAAAAATCGTACGATATACGCGTGTCATAAGCCGTTCTTCATGGCACGACTCTAACCTCACTCGCTACGCTCGTGCGGTTATACACGTCGTGCCGTAAAGTACGACTTATGCCACTAGTATCGTAATGTACTATTTCTAATTTTTGTATTTTAATGACCATTTTGTATAATATTGTTAGCCCCGAAGAGGAACTGTCATACAGTTCGAAAGGTCGGCATTAAAGTTTATTGGCTCAATGAATGAATTTTTAAAATACCTCGACATCGCACAAGGCAAAAGCCTTCGCACATACGAAGAAGGGGCGGCGAAGATGACGAGGCAAAAGAATTTGTTCTCGAGTTTAGAGAGATAATACGTGGCAATGCAACACACATATTAAAGACTAAGGTTTCATAATTTTCAGGACTGGGTTAACAACTTTTTTTACTACAGTAAAATCGGGATCATCTTTGGTTTTACAGCTTTTCTCATAATGACTTGGTTCCTTGGATGGTTTAGATAAAAACATTTTTTTTTTAATTTTCTTTACGTTTATGACGATTATTATACACAAGCTCGACTTGCCTTCCCTGTGGCGCCGCGACTTCACGAGAACTCTGTGACTATTTTAACTTCAAAATAAAGTAACTATTATTTAAACATGGACTTTCTACCTTATATCTCCCGTCACACCCATGGACTAAACAATCATATAAACTTAGCAGGTGCACTGAACTTGAAATCATTTTTTATTTTGTAACACAATTCACCGACAAAAGCTGTGATTATAAAGTATAATTAAGTATGCATGCGAGAGAGTTTGAGTTTGTAAAAGAGAATTGAGGTAAGTTCGTTGGCTCCGTTCTAGTCTGTGCTTTGCATAGTTGTATTATGTACATGATCGAAGTTTTGATTTCGTCGGCATATAAATACGGATTGGCTGAGCCAAGCTGGCCCACTGCTACCTTGAAGACTGCTACATATATTCTCGTGCACGCTATTTCTCTTGTTATGTAGGAAGTACGTCGCTACCTAGTGCCTAGCGGTCACTGGGTTAACCTATAAAAATAATGTTTTCGCGTGTGGGTGTGCGCATGTGCACGTGTGAGAGAGAGTGTATATGGAAATAAAGTTAACAGTAGAATGAATTTGCGGAACATCCCTTCGAGTCAGTGTGTTTATTTAAAAACCTACGTTTCAGACTCGTAGAGCTCCTTCTCAAGGTTAAAATTACAATTTACAGATGTTAAAAGGAAAAATATTTTATTATTTAACGTGTAATTAAAAATTTACAATACCTATTTATGAGAGATAAACTAAACAAAAAATTTCGATAGAGACTCCAAAATTAACTCTTAATGTAGTGATTATAGTAAAATAATCATACGAAACCTTTGAGGATCGAGCACTAGAGAACAAGTGAGTATTTTCAAGCCGACTTCAATAACATAATTTGTTCAGCTTTGGCCGCGCCTATCGGTTTTAGCTTACTTTAAGCTGCACTCTAATTACATCTTGGAAAAAAATGATTGAAAGCAGTATACGAAGAAAAATTTAAAGAGCTACAATGAAGCTCGTGCCTGAAAATATTCCTTTTCATAATTAGGAGTGATAGGTTTGGGATATAACTATTGAGTTGTACGCCGATGACAACATTAAACAGTCAAAATATTGCACTCGGACTATTTTGATTGCAAAATACAGAAATTACTGCCCTAGAATAATAAAAGGATAGATTCGTGGTGTGCGAGTTGGCTAGGACAGCAAGAGCTGAGACCTCGGCTGAGAATTGACGACGCGCGTAAATGTAAAAGTAAATTTATCTCGGATGCGGATAGGGGGTCTGTAGACGGTCGGTGGTGGCGAACGCGTAGAAATTCGTAAACACGTAGTCACAGCAGCATGGCTGTATAATCACGAAACAACCACGTCACGTCGTCGCTTATTTCGTCCTCTTCTGCTTCCTACTCTTTTTATTCTTTTCCTGGCAACTTCAACTGCTGCTTTATTGTAATGCAATGTGCGCGGCTAGGTCAAACTCAACAACTCCTGGCTTTTCATAGATCTAGTGCTCGCAGGAAAAGTGCTTTTCTTGGTACTTTTTTTTAATTTTATGGAACGGGAGACGCTGTAATAAGAATTATTTAAATATTTTAACCTGTTTTTCACAGTCCACAATTATTCTAATGAAATATTGTATCGATACATAACAAAAATGACTATTTAACACGCAACAGTATTATTACCGTATATTTTAGTAGGATCTGACTCCTCTAACGTACAGATCCCTGGTTAAAATTGGACCATTTTCGGAATGTTCAAACGAATAAAGTGCGTCAGTGGCACATGGCTCTGCAGACTGTGATATTTCGTAAAAATATAAAGAGAAGTCTCGTTAGCGCAAGCCGATGCAGTCGAGCGAAGGAGATAGTCGAGTGGGCTGCGGATTAGATTTTTCGTGCGGCGCATGGTGCTGTTTGTCGTTGAAAATTATTGTCGAATTAGAAATAAAACGCAAGTTAAAATGCAGTGTTAAAGGAAGAGCAAGGAAATGTATAAGGGCTAACAATGTAGAGACTGTAAGTCGCGGAATAACAAACTGACAAATTATTTATGAGCCCCGAGATAGCGAAGGTATTTCTCGGTTCTCCACTCGCGGACGGTAGAATGAACAAATTAAAAATAACGCGCGCGCGCGCGCGTTTCATCCCATGTACGGCCCCGCCGCCGCCGCCGCCGCCGCCGCCGCCTCGAGAGTGAGAGCTTCACTGCAATGCACATGCATCTTGTGCGTGTACACTGTGTACTGTACACACTACACGCACGGCTTTATAGCTCTACGTACTAACACAGCTCGAGATAAAGCGACCAGTTGAAGCTTCCCCCACATCGATGTAAACGCTGCAGCGCGACTTGTTAAAATTTACTCGGATTCTTCGTCACAACCATACGAATACGATCAAATAAACTCGTGTGATTTGTTTTGTCGGCGGCGGCCAGCGCGCGGACGCCCAAGGCACAACGAGGCACGAGGCATGCGAAAATAGCTCGCGATCCCGCAGAATCATGAATAACGATGAGAACATTATTCCCCGCGCGATGTTTCTCTTTCAATTTTTTAGAGCCTCGCGCTTGAAATGCTCATTACTTCTTTTGCGCCGCACCGTTCCCCACACCATCTTTTTATCCACTACATACAATATATAATATATACTATACATCATACACATATCACAAGTACAATTAGCTTCTTTCACTCGCTGTTTCATCCAAGCTGTATTATACGCTGACTTAACTGTAATTATAACTACCTCTTTATTCCAATTATCAGGCCAAAAAAATTACACCGTTTTTCTCTCTATATGCAGCTATTACATATCTATCGAAATCTCTCTGGTTCGACTTAACATATTTTAGAAAAAAGTTATAGCATACTTTAATAAGTACCCGCAGAGTTTCACAACAAAATTTGCGGGTAAGCTCAAAGACCTATATATTGATAACAAAGTTTAATTCTTTCATCAATATACATTATATCGATTTTCACAAAAGCATCCAATTTTAATTTCAACTTTTTTTGCATTACTCATAATTCTGTACCAAAGCAGCCGCTTGAAGTTCATTATACGTAATCTAATGCAAGCACTTTCAATCAAATTTCTATTTCTATGTTACATGATAATTTTAAAATCATTTATATAGTTCCTAAAATGAGAAAAAGATAGTTGAAAATTTTGAATTTGAGCTCAAGAATCAAAAGTTGATCTTATTTTCATTTGAAGATTATTGCAATTTGTTGATATTTTTAACTGCTTTTAAGAACATTTGACCCAAGTAATCGTTGATAAAGTATTTTAGTCGACAAAAAGAAGCTTTTTCTGACCTCTAATTACTTATGCACAGTAGTTGCTACTCACAGCATTGAGTGTATTATAAAAAGTAGTATTTCAATTTTACAAGTGGTACAGCAGTGGGTTAAATATAATTTTGAAGCATAGCCGGATAATTGAACTATTTTGCGAGTATACGGACAGACTGCGAAAGTACGTTTTCCCACTAACAAAAAGACATGACCGGAAGTTTTGAAGCCGCTCAAGACGATTTGTGATTGACTCATATTGTGCGCATGTGTCAAGAGCTATATATGTTCGTGTATGTTCATATATTTTCATAGTTCATATATTTCTGGTGAATGCGTGTACGTTAGTTTGAGGTTAGAGCGCGTGGATCTAACATTCTAGCTTAATATAATAGCAGAAAAGATCTGTGTGCAAGCAGAGGCCAGGTCTTTTTGTAACAATAAATCGAGAAAAAGACTTTTTTTTTCAAAATTTTATGCACAACAGAATCGACAATTGGTTCACGAGCTCTTCATGTATAGGTACACCTGAGTACAGTTCGATCTAAGTTCGTTTTAAATATACAGATATAAACCAGGATAAACTATACTTTCATTTAAAGTTTTGAATAATTTTAAAACTATTTATTTTGATTAGTTGATACATTTTTTTATAGAATAAAATAACTTTGCTATCAAGTTAAAATAACTACAAAAAGATAAATAATTCTTCAAAATTTTGAAAATAAAAATCGACTTTGATATTATTTCAAGTATTTTCGAATATTGTTAAATTACAAACAAATCGCGATAAAAATTAGAGAGGGTGAACCGGTGAAGCGCGCTGCTCTTGATCAAATCAGATATGAATGTGTAAGATTGGATAGGTATTGCATGTCTACCACAATGAGCCTAGTTATGAAGTTTCCATTCTGAATAGGCCTTGCTTCGATGAAAACATGTAAATCTCATTATTTCTCACAATCATTATATTATATCCTACCAAAGTACCAATCCTATACTAGTTCCTACCAAAAAAATTATAAAAAAATACATTTTATTAAAATTAACAACATTTTACATTTCAATGCATAGATAATCTTTTTAAATATTACTTTCGATATCGTGATTCATGATCGAAACAAAAGTTAAAAAATTATTATTTTTGTCCAATAAATTAAGAGCTAAAAGAAAACCATTTAAACTGGGTAACAGTTTTGGAAAATTCGTAAGAACTACGTATCTTTTATCCATTGATGCAATACAAGTAACTTTTTAAAATTAACATTGGATTTGACTCAGGCCAATTTTCATTTTTATACTGATGTTAGTTCAGAGAGTGAAATAAATTTTACAGTTTCAATTTTCATCAGCCGTCGAGACACTTTCTTAAAGTATACACAGATGCAATCGTACATACATTATGTAGTTGTACAGTACCCATACGAAGTTTTAAAAACCTAACTAGAGAGGATAAAGAAGTAGTATATAGAGGACAACTGATCAACCTATACCTTTTGATTTCCCAAAGAGAAAGCTTTGTAACAGTGCAAATTTTGAAATTGCAAATTCCGATGATTTCCACGGTTTACGTGTTTCTCAGTGAGAAAAATATGTTTTTAAAAAATATATGTATGTATGTATGTATGTATGTATGTATGCATGTATGTGCGTATGCATGTATGTATGTAATATGTATGTAACTATGTACGTATGTACGTGTGCAAAATCTGTCCAGACCATATTATCTTTGGAACGAATCGATAGAATAAACTCAAATTTTGTGCGAATACTGATTTAGTCCCAACTTAGATATCCAGTTAGAATTTGGAGATAATCGGCAACTATTTACCGTATTTTTTTAAAATTAAAATTATTTTTTTCAAAAAACTACATTTTTCGTCCATGTATTGTATACCATAGATATATACAAAATCTAATATCCCATATTCTGAAAGATTATAAAATTTCCTTCAAAAATCTGTTTACTTATTACCACTTTATTGTATTATACACTTAACTCAATAACGGCCATGCGGTCATTTCGCAATCGATTGATATTTTGATCTGTACAAGACGTAAAATTAATTAATATTATAAAGAGCAACATATTCTTATGTAAAAAAAAACCCGCTGTTTCCGAATCTGAGGCCAGGGATGAAATAAATACACCTAAAATTCAAGCATCGACTATGCACTTTTTAATTTAATTGTGCCTGCAAAATTGTAACTCCAAGCCAATTTCATATATTTTTAATTCACAATAGTTTGCAATAGTAAACAGTAAAGGAACGCACTTTCTTTGAGAAAGCATACTGCTACTCAGTTATTTTCAAATCATGCGTACATTATCCTTGTACACTATTTTCACATAACTTGTATCTTTTCAGTTATTTCACGAGCCTAGCATTTACTGCCTAACCAAAGTCTAACTGCACGCCCGAAAGAGCTGCGTATTTATCCATTAGCCTTACTGAATGGTTCTCCCCTAAAACGCTCGTAAATGGAAGCTCCGAGTGAGGGATTCCCGTAATTTAATATTTGCAAACAGTAAAATCTATTATTTTATCGTACGTTTCTAATGGTGAACGAAACCTTTGAGAAAGTGAGTAAAGACCACCACGATCTGTCGAAATTGAGACGAAAAGCTGAAAGATTGATGGGGGAGCGTTGAATAGGGGACTATTTACGCAGTTATAATGTGTCGTATAATGGACAATATCAACGATAGATTTATTCTATACACCCTTTCGTTAAATATAAAGTAAACGCGCGTGACTTCAGTAGTGTTAGTCATATACGCTCAAATCCTGATTTTGTTTGGTCAATTCCAGTCAATAGCAGTCTCAAGCATGACAACACCCGGAAGTAGACTCATTTATGGAAGAAATTCTCAGATATTGTTCACACACCCATGATATTCCCACAACAAACTTCGATTATATTTACCTGATACAAGTAGCTTGACTATACGGGTTAAGCATATCATATTATAATATTTTATTTTATAAATAAAAGCATTTTTTCTAGTTATTTTCTATTTCTTGATTTTATAACTAACAAGTATAATTAAAACTTTTTACTTATGCATCTTTTTTATAAATTTACATTTTCATAAACTCAAATAAAGTCATAACTTTTTTGTTTCATAATATATTCTAATAAAATAAAATTCAATTTTCAAACTATAAAAATACCTATATTTTAATATGGTATATCTAAAAATAGTTTTTAGTAAGCTATACAGTATACAATATGCATACATGCGATTTTATTAATATTAACAAATATTTTATTACAAACTCGTCAGCTAATAAACGGCAATAATAATAAAAGATAATAGTAAGCTTGAAAAATCAGATATATACTTGTTTACGGTTCTGTAGAAATCGCTTGAATGAATGGATCTAATATTTTTACTGTAAATTCTAGTAAGAGTTTAAGATACACTTATAACTCTAAACAATAGATACATAGTTTATTTTTCATGGATATATATCGCTTTTTTGTAGTTTATTTTTTGAAATTAATAATTATTGTTTTCTAGTAGGTAAAACCTACATCCTTCTATTGCATACGTTAACTATAATTTTCGTTATGCTTACTTAAAATACATTATAATTTAAACAATATAAATATTGTGAAATGGATATTTGCACAATAAATCAATTCGGCACTATTATATCTACTAAATTATTTAATTTCCGTAGTTTAATTCATATAAAACCGCATTATAACCTTTATTTGGAAACATCTAGTTTCGTTTATAGTAGTAATCATTTCGTCTGATAACATTAATCTTTTTTAATTAATTTTTTGTAAGCATTCATTTTCATCTTCGTTTATTTTTGGTTTTTTCTGATTACATTCCTTTCTTATTTTGCATTCATGCAATCAGCATCAGTTTACTATCTAATCATTTATATTTATTTCAGAACTGAGTTAACTTCATTTAATGCCAATTAAATTAAACGTGGATATTGAAATTTGCTGGGTGAAATTTTAGTTTAGTTACTGATCATTATGAGTTTCATCTGATAAAATTAAGTTTCGTTTGATATTTTTCATTTATGTGATGATAGCCAGTTTGTGGAGGGTCTACCTTTTTTCGTAATTTTCCGTTACTTTTGTTATCGATCAATTTCGTCGGGCAACATTAAACCTTTTTTTACATAGCTTCGCCTGATGAAATGTAGTTTCGTCGGGGACCGTTTAATTTTAACTGGAGTGCTTAAAATTATACAAGATGTACCTGTACAGTTTTGAAAAATTTTTTGTAAAAGAATAATTTATGTCTCATTTAATTAAAATGAGAAACATCAGACTTGGTGAATAAATAGAAAAATAATGACTTGTTCCATAGATTTTGTATATTTGTTCAAGGAGTTTTACGGCATTCTGTTTTACATTCGATACGTCGAGCGGTGTCGGTTCCAGAATTTAGCTTAATAATATATATATATTCTCGTTAACACTTATAAAAAACTATCTAAAGAACTAGAAGTTTAAGACGACGTTGGGATTACCTACCATTCTTCCGAACGCCACATTCGCGAAAATTAATTTCTCGAATTAATTTTTCCCGAATTCGTTTTCCGATGTCGGAGATAACGTGACTCTCATCTCAATCCAAAGATCAAAAATAAAGAATGTCTCAAAGCTCATATAATTATAAGCATGCAATTTTCACGCATTCTTTATTTACTCCCGTGGTGCATATACCTCCTGTTGTTCTGCATGAGGAACGTAAAATGCGTATGCAGCTGTAGAGTTCCACCCGCACGGGATACAGTACGTACTTTAGGCCCCATCTCGAGAAAATTTCCCATTTTCCGCGTAAATTCTAAATATTTTCTATAATACAACTACCGTATTAATAATAACCAACAATATAAAGATAAATAATTATTGATAAATAAGTACCAGATACAGTAATCAGAATTTACAGCTCAACATTTTCTTTTTACAAATCTATACCTACTTGTAAAACTGTAAAACAGTTGAAGTTTCTTTTAAAAATCCACTTTAACATTTATTTCTAATATCAATACTGATTATTTACTAATTTTCAGGAACTGTAAGAATCAATGAATTGACGGCGGTTAACTCGAGGGTTTACTTCTGTTACCAACACTGTAATTGGTAAAAGGAATTAGAAAATCCCTGTGAATTGCATATTGTACTCTTTATTATATTTTATACATCAGGGGATACTGTTGCATGCAGCACAGTTAAAATGTTTGCAATAGTAATTTATAATAGAAGATGTATATTGTATATATATAAGAAACTCAAGACAAACTTATACGAATTTTCAGCATTTTAGAAACGTCAAATATTTTTGCAGGATTGATTTCTTGGAATTTTCATTCATTTTCGGAAAGTCTTGCTCGAAAAATCTTTTTCTCTGTGACACGGCGCCTCAAGGAAGGAAATGAAATTTTAACGCGAGATACATTCTCTCACTTTCTGTGTTGGAAAATCCTTTTCGATCCGCCTTGAATTCGTGGCGAAAGAGATTTTTCGAGCGTCCCTGCTGTATCAAAGACACATCCGCAATTTTTGGTAAGCGAGCGGCGGTGCTCGCCGAAAAGTCGAAAGAAAACAAATCTACCAAGTTCTTTCTTTTGCCTTCAACCAATCTAGTCTCGGAGAAAGATGCTGATTGCTGATATTGCCGATTAAAGAAGATTCTGTGAAACGACAACAGAGACATACTGAGAGTCAAAATAAAGGAAAATCTTCATTTTTTTCCTCTCAAATTATTTGAAATTTTACAGGACAAAACTTCTACTAAGAAGATACTACATTATACGTATATTACGTCAGTTTATTTGCGTGTCAGACGACTCGTGCAGTAGAGCGTCGAAAGACTCCTGTACTTGGTTTGAAAGCAAAGTCAAGTGAAAAGATGAGTGCCCTTCGCTTTGATACTGTTAATTATATCAGCGAATAGAGTTTGAAATGAAATTATTCAAGCTTTAGTGATAAATCTTAAACTGCTTTTGTCATGGAGATCACTACTAATTTTCGAGCGAAGCGACTTCTTAAAATATAACAACGTCGAACGACAGATTCTCAAAAATTTCATTACTTCTTGTCGACGCGTATGAATAATCGAATATTGTGAGTTTAAGCTTTACTCGCGCACTGATAAATTATATGTTGATCGCGGCCTCCCTGAAAAAATCTCCTCTGCCCATGTTGTGGCGCGGAATTGGAATTTTGAATTAGCTTTGACATCTTTTTAAACATTCATTTTCACTGTACAACGATGACGCAGTGTATAAATTATGATGTTTTTTGCATTGTAAAAAAGTAAAATGAATATACTGCAGCGCGCGCAGTAACGGCGTTACGGCTCGAGAGGCTATATAGGGATCCGTTGTGCGAGGAGCGGAAATAGTGCGGTGCTGACAGAGAGTGATTTGTCCCGCAACGATCCAGCAAATGATTTCGGGCTTTTGGGCTTTCATTAGCACCAAGCGCGGCTGAAATATTGCAGGCCGTCGAGCAGTTTTTTAACTCGGATCTCCCGCTCCCTGCGCCGTCCGTGTCCTGCAAAGCGTACATGTTTTTTCATTTCGATTTGGCTATATATTGCCGGCCGCTCTGCGTTTCCAAGTCTTTATTTTAAATGTCCTTTCTCTATCGACAGAATCATTGGCCGAACTTAATCTCCGGCAGCAGGTGCAGAATAAAGCATTTTCGGCGGCATTATCACCCTTTGGATAAATGTAGAGCACGACGAGACAGACAGCTGACTAAACGCAGCTAACGGCTTTAGACGCACCTTTAAAGCTCGCAATTCATTTGAAATGAGGCTTTAGGCCATCTACATTCTACACATTATACGATGAGGCAAACTTAATCGCAGTGCAGCTGACATTCGTTTATTATAATGCGTTTTATTCGGGGAATTTTGAATCTATATAATACTTGATTCACACTAGACTCTGCGCTGCACAGAAATCATTGAAAGAGGCGGGAAAAAGGATGTTTAAATTAAAATGAACGATCGCTAAAATAAAGTAAATCTTTTTATAAATCATGCCGACAGCTACTTTTTGGTTTCTCGCAAGTTTTTCGGTATCTCGATGACGAGCGCCGAGAGCACATCTCCACTCTCCAGTGCGAAACGTACAAGCTTGTCGTGTCTCTTGTCCTCGGCTTTTATTTCTCGAGCGCAGACGGCAACAGAATGCGCATGTGAATCACCGACCTCCATTCGAATGAATTCGCGCGCGACCACCATGTGGAATGCATAAATAATCGCTTCCCATTACTACTCTATTCTCTTCGAAATTTCCGTTTCTCTCCTTCTTGATTCTCGCGCGCCTCTGGCCGCCTTTTTAGTTTTTGCGCTCAGCAGGCAAAATAAATTTGGCGGCGCTCGCACACAGAATCGCTCGATTACCTCGAAAAAAAGCCGTCCTAATAAATGACACCCGGGCAATATCGTCGTTAACACGAGCCCACGCACATATGCTGCGTTCTAACCCTGTTTTCGAACCTCATCAATTCATACGCTTTTTTCTTCTTCATTCTTTTACCGACTAGTTCTACCCGATGAAATTGAGGCTCTTGATTATTTTGAAGAAAAAAATATCGTCGTTATGGATATTCCAAGAGATATTTATAAGCTTCCATATCCTCACTTTTTTAAGCACACTTAAAGTATCGAAATTATGCAAGGCAACAAATTAGCCGATGAGTTAATGGATAACAGCTAGTATAGATATATATAGGTATTATATCTCTATTATGAATAGATGAAAAAATTATTATTAATTGTTCCCGCTCGTTCGTTCTTGTCACTTGTAGTAGTGTATAGACCATTTCATATCTATACTATAGTCTAGTAGTATAACCATATTATATCTGTAGCATTTATTTTCTCCATATATCCTGTTTGGAAGAAAGTATGTACGTACCATCAGGGGAGGTGAAACGGTGAGCCCTTAGTAGGCGCTTGCTACCCTTGCTTTTGCTCACTCGCTTTAATATTTTGTAAAAGAACATAATAATTAATAAAGTTTTGAGAGGAAAATAAATGATTGTTGCATGAGAGCTGTGTAGAGTAGGGATTTTGGGCGCGCTTGGTCGGTGAATTTTTACCTTATGAGATCGGCAGGTATTCGTGCTTACGTAAGTACTTGCGATCGAAAAGCGGGGAGCCGATGAAAATAAGGCGGGAATTAGATCGTTGCAACGATCGCAACGAGATGAAAAAGATACGAAGTGGCGCATGAAGCGTCGTCAGCAAATACGCAGGCAGGACTCGCGCTCGGCCGGCAGCGAAAATCGAGGGGGGAAGAAAAAGAAGCAAAGCCTGCAAATTCAAGCCCGTAATCACGTAATTTTTTAAGACGGATTAATTATCTGTCAATAAACTCGTTGTACAAGTCGAGTCCGTGAGCTCGTTACCTTTGCGTCGTCAAAAGCCTCGTGCACGTTCGTTAAAATTTGGTAAATCGCTGCAATTTCGTTCGACCACACATGTGTGACGGCAAAAAGAGCTGGCCGCAGCAGCTGACCGAAAAAGTACAAGTAGACCCAAGCCAACTCCGCGCCCCGCGCCTCTCCCCGATCCATTGCCAATAAGTGCCTCGTAAAGATAAAAAATGCGTCAAGTTTGCGCTTGATCACTTGCTCGCTTATTCTCATCCCAGCTTTCTAGAATACACACAAACACACACACACACACACACACACACACACACACACTCTCTCTCTCTCTCTCTCTCTCCACCTTTCTTTTTCCTCTTAAAGTCAGAAGCTATCGGAGCCACGCGCCAAAACAAATTGTTAACACCGCTTCTTCGATGACTCTCAATGCCAAATGAACATTCAAAATTTAAACCCGACACCACAATGAAAAAGACAAAAGACAACTATTACAACAAACGATAAAGCTAATAAATCACGACTGTGTTTCTGAAATGACTGAATGATCTCGTAAAATCGGCAGATTTGCGAGTTACATATGAAAAATGTTGAGAAAAGTAATGGTCTTAAAGCTTCAAACTTTGCAAAATGGTAAAAAGTTTATGTATTTACTGATACTGTAAGAAAGACTACGAGCAAAATCCCCGCTGAATCATCATATTATATAGAGTAGCACAGGCACTAGTATGTAGCCGAGGATCAAGAAAACGTATACTTGTAAGACAATATCCCCATCTGGATGTAGAGTAGACAGCACATTATTATATTCTCTTTTCGCTTACCTGTCTCTGTATTACTTACCTTGTCACATCATGTCTTATACCTGCACAGTGCACACTGCATAGCCAGAGCTACTATGCCCATTGCCCATGTTGTTAGCGTGAGATAAGGCGCATATAGGAGTACTCAAAAAATAAATTTCACATAATTATTTAATTATAAATATTATAAAACTAGCCCGGTGCAGTATGCAGCTAGATCCATGTTTTATGTATACAGTCGCAATACAGTTTTCTTGTGAACGTTTGTTAACGCGCATTTTACGTACAAGCCTATAGAGCCAGCATTACATCAATAATAACATTTTTGTTTTCCTCTTACAATGCCCTAGAAACGTGCTTGGGGTTAGAATCAGATGGTTTTCGAAAATGTAATACGTGCAGGCCTTCTGTTTCCCATGTCTTTTTTCTCTCTATCTCAAATCTCACACTCTCGTATACATTACACTCTTGAGCTTCTTTGAGCATTCTAATGAGTTTCCGAGTGCAAGGGAAAATTCAAGTTTTCTCTCACTTCATCTTGTGCGCTTGCAGTTAGTCCAATTGTTCCTCATACTATATAGTATAATTATACATATTATACATTTGAAAAAAGGGTTCAACTAATTTAATTCATTGTTCAACTAATTTAATTTTTAATCTGAAATCTGTAATCCGCTCAAAGATCTTGCTAATACGGCCTGAGGAGATCCTCATAAGGCTCCAACCAATAATCTGAATTATTCTGCGAGTATATTTACAAATAAGTGGGGAGTTTTGAAGATTGAAAGAGCGGCTGCAAAGACGAGCGGCGAACGCAAGCGAAGAGCTGACTGCGGCGGAGTTGTAGATTGCGGCTGCAGGCAAGGTAAGGCGGAAAAGTCGGCGGCATTTACCGCATCACATGGTGTGAGATTTGCGCAAGCAACGGCGCGGGAGGCGGGCGGCGCCCACGTTCTTGTCGACCACCGACAGCGAGCCCGTGAAATTCTATATGTATACATATGCGCGCGGCACTTTGAAAACAGAGAGTGACGACGCGAAGCACCGCCCTTTTCCTCTTTTCACTTGCACTACGCAGTCTTCTGCTCTATTGCAATGTACCCGCGTGTTTTCTTACTCGCAAGCTCGTGTCTTGAGCGGCTCTGCGAGTTAACTGATATGGCGAGCTAGGGGCTAGGCGCTTAATCCTCGCTCGCGCACAGGATACCATTTTTTACCTCCCCTCCCCTCCTCTACTACTATCCCACACGCCACTATTGTCTTTATGAATTCTAACCCGATAAACATATTCTCCGCCTCGCTGCAGTATTATTCTTCCTTTATGATACTCGATCAACGTCATCTTTCTCGCCGCAATTAAAACGCAATTAAAATTACGCGTCACGGATGAAATTTGAATCAGTAAGAACGTAACTTAATTTTAACAAGACAGAGACAAAGCCTAGCACCTATAGTAACTGAGATTGCTATAGAAAAGAAAAGCGCGGCCTACATCACCAACGAAGAATAGCACAATACAGCTTTTCACGAATAATTGCTTCCTTCCTCGAGAAGCTTTGTATTTTATGAAAAAATTCTACTTTCTCAAATAAAAAGAATAAGAATCGGAATTTCAACGCAGACTATATAATAAATATTGAATATACAATCCTTCTCGAGTATAATCTGAACAAGCAACAAACCTTCGAAGTTTTAAAGTATATTCAAAGACGTTGAAAACATTACAAAATCATTGCTGGATCGAAAAATATGTGCAGTTTCAAACTCACTTATGTTAGCTTCAAAAAAGACTATCTAACTCTTACAAATAATTTTAATATTCTTTACACATTTGTTTATTCAGTGTGAATGCCTGTAAAATATTTCATTTTAAATAGAAAGTGAGCCAACAATAAGAGCACACGTATAAACTGTATATAAGTATTTATTTGTAACTATTGTCATTTACTTTACTTGAGTCCGTTGGTTATAAATACTAGACATTTTCCCATAGTATGATTTATAAGTACCATTATATATGCGTGAACGAGAAATTTAAAGTAATTTCATTTGAATGGATCGACGACCGTTAAATTGGTGAGGAACCGAAAACTTCGTTTTTTCAGTACAATAAATTTGCGCTTTCAATTTTGCTTATATAGATTTTACAGTTTGCAAAGCAAAAGGTAGGCTTCGCGTAAATATGACCCGAGATTTTTCATTTTATACAGCAGTTCGACAGGCGTTTTTTCGTTAAAAAAGCAATTTGATTAAGAGATCAGTTTTGTGAGCGCATCATTTTAAATGAATGCTAGTTATAGCCTTTTAAAAATTCTATACGTCGTATGGGAGCGTGAGTTTTGCTTTTGCTGATCTTTTCTCTCGTACGTTGTTTACTAAATTTTCAAAATTTTAATCAACATAAAGAATGAACATAATGAAGAGTTGGTTTAATTATTGAAGCCAATCAATTAAAAATTTCAAACTTAGTTTTTCTGAACAACACAAAAAAAAAACTTTCTTTAGTATGTGATTCCAGGTGTGCACGCAGTAAAAAGAAAAGAAAGAAATGACTTGAGATTTTTGTGGTTAGTTTTTAATTACTTATTACTTTTAACTTAGCAATGTAACAACTATTTAAAAAATGAATAATGGAATGAATGGTGCAAACAAAGTACTAATGCATCACACATTTTATTGCAAGTATATGAGTACGATAATAGTGATGAATATTGTTTTAGTAGATCACTTCCGTGTTCCGTCGTTCACTGTCGAATCGTATCAGAACTGCGCACTGCATTAGTTCGCGCACATCATTACCACATGATTAACGATGTTCGCTGTCATAGCCATCATGAGTGACTATATTCTCAACATATAAACAAATGAATTGCCAACTTTTAATGATCATGCTTTTGGCGAATGTGTAGAGCAATGAATCCTTCGAATCTGAACTGATTCCTCGCTGTTCTCCCTCCAGTTGCGCGAAGAAAGAGAAGGTGTCCACTGTGCGGTAATAGTGCATCATACTTATTATACCGTGTGTCCCAGGTGAAACTGTCGATGCTGGGAGTGTGGGTGGAAAAAATTTCAGCATCAAAAACTATGGTGAAAAAATGTATGGAGGTGTAGGGTGAACCCGGCGGCTGAGCGTGTGCAAGCCACATGTTTCGTATTCAAAAACGCTGCACTCAAAAAATTTAAATTTTGCAAAATTAATATTTTTTGAACAGGCACTTAATTCTACAGAAAAGGCTGAATTCAACAGAATTTGAATGATAAAAATCGAATGGTAACTTCTTGAGATATCGAGACTAGTTTGATTATTGTCACTTTTAGGATTGGGAATTGATAAAAGTGAAAATGCTCCGATTTTTGTGATTCAAGTTTTGTAAGTATTAGGGAGCTTTACACATGAATGTGAGTACGTTAAAAACGATCTTTATGTAAAAATTATTGATTTGAAAATTGCAAGTGCAAACTTTTTTCTAATGCCGTGCAACACGTGTACGAAGTGGAAAAATTTTGTTTATGGGGGGTAATTACACGGGTAACCCTCATTCGACTGCTCTAGGCAAGAGTCTGTCTACCGGTGTAATAAAAAGCTAAGGTTCCTCTCTGGCATTTTTCAAATCAACAATTTTTACATCAAGATTGTTTTTAACGTACGAACATTTATGCGTAAGGTTCCTTAATACTTTCAAAACTTGAATCACAAAAATCGGAGAATTTTCACTTTTATGAATTCACAATCCTAAAAGTGACAATTATCAAACTAGTCCCGATATCTCAAGAAGTTACCATTCGATTTTTGTCATTCAAATTCTGTTGAATTCAGCCTTTTCTGTAGAATTAAGTGCCTGTTCAAAAAATATTAATTTTGCAAAATTTAAATTTTTTGAGTGCAGCGTTTTTGAATGCGAAACATGTGGCTTGCACACGCTCAGCCGCCGGGATCACCCTACACCCCCATAAATTTTTTCACCATAGTTTTTGATGCTGAAATTTTTTCCACCCACACTCTCAGCATCGACAGTTTCACCTGGGACACACGGTATACAAGAGGGAAATTCGGATTATGAAGATGGTCGAAGAAAATGAGTTTCTGAAGTCAAAACAAATGAAGATTTGTATTTACGCATCGCGCGACAAAAGAACTGAATTTGCAAATGAAGACCGGTAGTCATTGCTGCTGTTAATGTCCCTCGGTCATACCATTTATCTATAATATACGTAGTACGCATAAATAAAAACGTATAGAATCTGAATAGAGCAAACATATTTGATGAAGCAGACACTTTTGAAGTGTGTGTAATGAGCTTGCCAAGTTTATAGTTTTGCCGAATTGAGTTTGCGTATGCACTGCTTCGTTCTGTCAACTTTTCGTTAATTGGAGGCGCCTCAGCTTAAAGAGATCTCAGATATGCCATACAGTTTATTCAATGATGCTCATTTGCAGGTAAACTTTCAAATTGAATTTAAAATAAATGTTTGAGCGTGCTATCTAGGCAATGCTTCGAGTATATTACAAACTGCAAATATATCTCATTGAGAGTTGAAACAGAGATGGTGCGCGAACTTTAATAAATAAAGGTATATGTTAAAAATGTACGTAACAAGCGATTTGTGTATATTTTCGTCCAATGAAAGAACAATAAGATAAAGTGTGTGGATATAGTGTTGGAATAGCATATACAATATACATGCAAATTGCAAAGTATACAATATCTGATAGGCCTATGCGAGTAATGTCTTTGTAAGTAGCCATTGGCGAATAGCTAATGAAACAATTAATCGTCACAGACTGCGCAATATAGAATAGAATAGAAACGCAGGAAAGATCTATGCTAACTGTGCGCGAAAGCTTGATTATTGAAGTGAGATGTGAAATGCTCGGAGTAGGCTGCAGCAATGGAAATGCGAGAAAAGTCATACGGGATTTGGAGGTGGAGAGGGAGAACGAATGAAGTGAAATAGAAATAGGCGTGTGTGTTTGCGCAAGGTAAACATTTGGGATGGAAAGATTGGTTTGGAAGAATTGCAAGTTCCAGCAAGTTGAGCTGGAGGGAGAGCAGAGTAGTATAAATTATGCTTGCTCTGGGCTCTCGTCGAGAGAGACTCGCCGCTGTATAGTGGAGCAGCGAACGGGACCGAGAAGAGCACTTTAATTGTCCGAAATTAAGCGAAGGAGAGCTGAGCTGCGCGCGTGTGTGTAGCGAGCTGCTGTAACGCTCTCTCTCTCTCTCTCTCTCTCTCTCTCTCGCTGCAGTCGGGCAGAGGCGCGCACCTGCACTCCGCGGCTCGTTGCTCGTTCCTTCCCTTCAGCTAACAAGCCGGTAATAACCCGGTTCCGAAGCTCACGATCCCCCCCCCCCCTTCTCTCTCCCTCGTTTCTTCTTCCTCTACTTACACTTACTCTACTCGTGCAGCAGGCTGCAGCGCGCTGCTCGCGCAGAGCGGAACGCTCCTTCTTTCGCGGCTATCCTCCCCCTACTCCCCGCGCACATAAACTTGATTGTATGTTGGATTTATAAACGCGAGGCCTCCTTCGCGAATCGCGAACGAGCTCGAAGCTCGTGTCTTCTCTGCAGCAGCGCAGCGTTTGAGCGTTCTCACACAGAGCAACCGCAAGCAGAACAACAGGTGCGCGCTTCTTGGCTGCTTCCCAAATCCAAAGACTCGTGCGCTGCGTTTGCACCTTATTATGCCCCCGAATTCCTTTCAACGAGCTTCAACATCGATCGTCCTCAATGTCGAGAGACTTGTCGAGCCCTTCGGCAAGCGCTTCTCCTCTTTACGCTCGCTTAACGCTTATCCGCGCTCTCAGCTCCTCGAGCATAAGTATAACCTCTCTCGAATCAGCCCTGTGTGCCGATCAAACTCCAATCGAGCCAATTCTACATTTTACATCTTAATCATATACCAGCTGCTCTTCAAGCCAACACCTAGCGCGGTACGGCAATTAATTCGCTATATAGATATTCTATATACGTTACCGCGCTCTCTCATCATCATTACAATTAATTATTCAGTTTTATCTGACGAGTAGCTGGACTTGCGCGCGTTATATCCAGGCCAACACCTATAGATACACAAATATTAAAATATTAAGAGTGTGCGAAAATTGAAAGGTCCTCGGACGAGATGGCAAAGTTTGCAGCTTAGATAAACAGGCGAATGCCGGTGCAGGCGGAGTGGAGTGCTGATGCTGGCTGAGACGACGACGACGACGACGACGACGACGACAGTGTCTTTGTCTGGTCTCGGTCTCTCGACCTCGACTCTCGTCTGTGAGTAAGTATATTTTCGTGTGGCGATAATAGATATTAGAGCCGACGACTGGCATGAGGCTGCATCGGGGTTTCCATCGCTCTCTGGCGTTCTTTATTCTCTGTTGAAACTAGCGGTTAAGGAGACCCGCCGCCGCCAGGAAAATTCAAGGATGAGCCTCAGTCACGAGCTTGACTTTAACCGGCCTTCGAAGATCATAAACGAGGAGAAAGAGAATATAACGAGAGAGGAAGCAAGAAAGAGAATGTGCATCTCTCGAGCTCTCTCGCGCGTCGGGCTGTGCAGCCGCTGCAGCGCATAGCGTAGGAAAAGAGAAAGAAAGCCGGAGAGCTGCGGCTGAGAGCAGAAGGAGACGGAGACGGAGTCGGAGAAGGAGAAGGCGAAGGCTCTCATGCTCATGTAATCTGGTCCCAGAGTAATTGTACGTTATACGTCAGGGGCGAGCGAAAGACGTCGGCGAAAAATCACGGCTCGTTCCCTCGGATCCTTCTCCTCCTCCCGCTTCTTTCTTTTCCTTTTCTTTTCCTCCTCCTCCTCCACCAGCAGCACCAGCAGCTCTTCCTCTTTCTTGCGCGCGCGCGCACCCGTTCCACGGAATATTTTCACGAAATCGACTCCCCCCAGCTCTCTCTACGCATTCGTGTCGGCCATCATTTTTGCGAATTACAAAACAAACTCGATCCGCCCCGTGAGTGATCTGTCTCGGATTTTTCCTCGGCTCGCTCAATTCAAGAAAGAGATACGTATCTGCTGGATACTCGCGGCGCGGCGCACCTGTGCGAAGCGTCGCCGCCTGTGCAGCCGTCGCTCTTCATTATTTATTTTAAAGCGCGCTATGAAATAACACACGTATTTTTTTACTTATTCATTTTTCAAGTCTACAATCCACCATGTACTCTCTGTAGCGGTGTCGAATTGCAGAAAGCAGGTACTGCAACTATCCAAATATAGCTTTACACTCTATCCCATCTATCAAGCTACATTTTTCACAATTATAATATACTATAACGAATCTATTGTTTAAATAGATTTTAATGTTTGCAGTTAGAAAAAATATTCGAAAGATCACGTGATTCTCACACAATATGACTATTATTGTTCCTACTAAAATTTCTTTTTGCAAAAGTGAAATAAAATAAAATATTTAATAATTCCTATAGACTTGTATGAAATTACCTTTTTTGCGTAATACTGACAAGATGCTATTTTATTAGACGTTCTACTGATCCGTTATGTCAATCGGTCGCATATATGGGGAATTTTTTTTTAAATCGGCACTTAGAGGGGTCAAAAAATGGTCGATTTTCAGAAGGGGAGCACACCTCCCAAGTGCGATTTTTCTTGTTCTTTATGTCATATAGAACATAAAAAACTTGGGGTACAACGGAATTGAGCTTTGTGACAAGGTTTTACAAGCGCTTGAATTTTTAATAATTGAGCTTCTTACGCCAAAAAGCTAATAACTTCAAATGCTTGTACAACGCGTTTGCGGGGCTCAAAAGTGAAATGTCTGGGCATAAAATTGAAGAACAAAAACAGAGCTTTAATTTAAAAAAATGCCCGATCGGATTGGTTTCTTAGCTTGAAAATGACAAGCATTTGAAAATAATGCAAAAATCTGATGTTAAAACTTTGTTGTGAAAGTGTTGTTAAACATGATTTTTTTTCTCGAGAAATATCACCTTAACGAAAAAATGTTGTAGAATAAAAAATGCTTAAAATTACTTAAAGAATACGTATGAATTTTTTCAAAAATTTTTGAGCCATTTTTTAATTTTTCAAAAATTTTTGAGCCATTTTTTAATTTTTCAAAAATTTTACAATTGGAAAAATTCATACCTATTCTTTGAGTAATTTTAAGCATTTTTTATTCTACAACATTTTTTCGTTAAGGTGATATTTCTCGAGAAAAAAAATCATGTTTAACAACACGCTCACAACAAAGTTTTAACATCAGATTTTTGCATTATTTTCAAATGCTTGTCATTTTCAAGCTAAGAAACCAATCCGATCGGGCTTTTTTTTAAATTAAAGCTCTGTTTTTGTACTTCAATTTTATATCCATACATTTCACTTTTGAGCCCCGCAAACGCGTTGTACAAGCATTTGAAGTTATTAGCTTTTTGGCGTAAGAAGCTCAATTATTTCAAAATATTAAAAATTCAAGCGCTTGTAAAACCTTGTCACAAAGCTCAATTCCGTTGTACCCCAAGTTTTTTATGTTCTATATGACATAAAGAACAAGAAAAATCGCACTTGGGAGGTGTGCTCCCCTTCTGAAAATCTAAGTGCCGATTTAAAAAAAAATTCCCCATTTAAGTCTAACTCTTTCCCGCAAAAGGAACCCTACATATTATGTACAAAATCTGTTGGTTGCGTGCAAATTCCCAAAGATGTTTCCTGCAATTGTTCGACTTAATTGTTTTGCACAAGAAGAAATTAAATTTTAACCGAGATAATTTTTTTTTTTTTTTTGTAATAAAGCTAGGATTGTGCATAGATACGAACGCATTTTTTGCTGAAAACGAGAGAAAATAAGATGATTGATTATTTTCGATGAAAATCATAAACTTGAATAATTAAATGAAAAATTGTGTGAATTTTCGTAACGATTTGCAGGCGGGAATTAAGGAAAGAGAGTAGTGAGCGGGAAAAAAGGGACGACGGTGTGAGGAAAAGAATAGGTATAGGTCACATAGGTCGCGCAGTGCACTGCACAATGCACATATAGGTGCACACGGCTTGCCCTCGGCGTGCGCAGGCATCAGAGTGCAGAGTGCAGCGGAGAGTGCGGGCCTCGCCGCTCGCGTCACGACGTCACGCGGGCTTCGCCTCCCTGCAGCATGCAGCAGGGGCACCTCGAGCAGCAACCCACCGATCTCACCGCCGGCAAGTGAAATATCTCGCTCGACTTGGCTATAAATCAAGAGCGCTGGCGGCGCAGCGCAACATTCTTCGCTCGAAGCTCACGTTTTCGCGTTTAGCTCTCGGACGAGCTGAGCACAGCTGGGTTACGGGGTATGTGCACCTAGAGAGAGAGAGAGAGAGAGAGAGAGAGAGAGAGAGAGACAGGGTCCGCGCACATTCGCGCATCGATTCTCATGCAAATTTCGCACATGTCCGTGTACGTGTCTCGCGTGTGTCGCGTCTCTCGCGTCTCGCGTCTATGTTCTCGTCCTGCTGACCCATAAATAATGGCCATTGGCCGGCGCTCGGCGGAAAAAGCGAGCAACTGAAATTTCCAAAGAGAGGAGCCCATCGCGACGCGATAAAGCCCAAAGGATAATGTAGAGTCTGGAGACGGTGGCGGCGGGGCACGGGGCGTCGAGAGAGTAAGAGAGAAAAAGAGCGGAAGGAGCTCGCGGCGGCAGCAGCAGCAGCAGCGCTATCGTCCCACCAGCTCCCTCCTCTCTCTCTCTCTCTCTCTCTCTCTCGAGCGCCCGGGGGACCACACTGCAAGCGGACCACCGTGCGTGCACTGCCTTTTCTCGCGCATCGCATGCATGCAGCAGCTCGATATGCTGCACCACTCCCATCGACCAAAATTTCCTTTTTCTTTATCCCATCGCGCAACACATCCATTTTTCTCCGTTTTGCAAAGACCAACTCTTATATTTGCACAGTCCTACACCTTGCAACTACCTACTCCACCGCTATCTGCTCTACGTGACGCGCAAAATAAAAATTACTTCCCCCCCTCTTACACAGCATTGCAATTGTTATACTCCCTCGCATAATCACAGTCTTACTATAAATAACAGCCATTTGCAAATTTGCAAATTCTCAAAATTTTTACTCGCGGACCATTTTTCTCACTAACCTCAACTCCATCTCCATCCAAAATATTTTTCTTCCTAACATTTTTAAGGAATTCTCACGTCGAAAACTTCGCAAACAAAGCTTGAACTTCATGCAGGATAATCTCGCTTATGGAATTGACTTTTATTTTTCGCTGAATTCAAACTATATTGCGAATATACAAGTGTGAGTTCTAGTTCGCAAGGAAATAACTTGAAATTGGAAGTCAAAAATTTTATGTCCACTTGCATTTATTATGTAAGTCTAGACAAGTTCTGAAGTTCATCTTATCAGTCCTAAAAAAATTTCTTATCTGTTGTGTAATTAAGCAATTATGCGCTCAAAACTGTCGGCCTCATTAGAATAATAAATTATAAAATACTCACGCGGATTAGTGATGCATAAGTTTCTATTCCTACATTAAATTCTAAAAGATGTTTGAATGCCATGAAAAATTTTCATTCGCGCCATAAAATTGGGCACATCAGGCCAATATTTTACCGACAGTTTTAAGCTTATGAATAATTAAATTTAGGCGATTCAATGTACACTTTTCTCATGGACAATCGAGTATATTTCGAGGTATATTTTACCCAGACTATTTCTATGCAGGTAATTGAAAACCTGAAAAATTAAAAAGTAAATGTTATTCAGTAATACATTATCTTAAATAAGTATGAAAAGGATTTATTTATGTTTTTCTGTAAAGTTTGGTACAGTAGTTTTTTGTGCTAGAGCTGAAAAAAATGAGTGGGCAAAGTGCATTCTGGAGAGTAGAGAATTAAAAAGGTATGAAATTAACTTATCATAACTATAACACTCTATTAAAAAATTTTCAAATAAAAATTTTATGTTTACACTTGAATAATAAATGTTTCAAATACTTTTGAAAGCATCTAGTCTAAGTATTTCATCAATTTATTTGTCAGAACTCATACAGTTTTACGGTTTTAGCAAGCTTGCCTTTAAAGTTAAGGTAATACGTAAGGTTTACACGTAAAAATCACTACTTTTTCAAAATTCTTTTAACTTCATTTTGTATTTCTGTTTTCGTTTTTATCAAGTTTGCAATAATTGATGCAATATTTAATTTGTTTGAATATATGATTGTACGTTAAAACACTATATCAATATGATAATATTATTATCGTTCATATACTTATATTTTATCTACTTGATGCAATATTTAATTTCTTTTAATATATGATTGTACATTAGAATACTTTAGCAATATGATAATATTATTAACTCAGGCAAAACTGAACACAAAAAAACACAAAATAACTGTGCACAAACATTTCTTGTACAGAAAAACCATGCACAGATATGTATTGCTCAAAAAAACTCTACACAGATATTGTCTGCACGAAAAAACTATGCACAGATATGTAAAAATACTGTACACGATTTTTTTGTAATTTTACCACACCGAAAAACTTTACATGCTTTATCTTAGAGTTTTACAGTATAGTAATAGCATATTTCACAACTAGGGGCGAAAGTTTTTCCTACGGCGCCCTCGACTCTCCCTCGTGCTCAATCATTTGAAAATTTTGAAATTTTTGAAATTTTTGAAATTTTTGAAAATTTTGAAATTTTATTATTTATACACATATGGATATAGTATCTTATTTTTATTATATGTATTTATGGATGTATACGAGATGTATACATATGTATATCCCGCTGCGGGAAGTAAAAATTTTTACCTCCCGCTCCGACACTGCATAGAAAAACTCGACTTTCCACGGAGTTTTGAGGCAGCGAAAGGAGCCCTTTCGATGCATGTGTTATAAAAAATAAATTGTGTACAGTTTTTCAGAGCAGATAGTAAAGTTACAAAAAAATTATTTACAGTATTTCAACGCAGTAAATATATGTGCACAGTTTTTTCGTGCAGATAATATCTGTGCACGGTTTTTCTGTGCAAACAATTTTTTTGCACAGTTATTTTGTGTCATAATATTATCATTGTTTACTCAAATTAATAAAATTAAAAAATGTTATAACAGGGAGCTAATTATATTTTAAAAGTACATTTTTCAGTATTAAGTGGAATGACTATCATTCTTTAACAATAACGCATGGCATTCCATTTGTCAAGAGTCTATAACTTTAAATTCAGTAATTCCAGAAAGTTTCGGGGCTAGTTTTTCGCCTCAACTTGCACTACTTGAATAGAAAAGCTCTCAATAAGCGATAGCAGCGTAACAGAGAAATAAAAATGAACTGGACAAGTATTCGCGAAAATAAATCATAAATCTTCATCGAATTAAAAAGAAAATTTGAATACACGAGCAAAAAGCAGCAAAGGATGGTTTTTATCTCGATTTATTATTTTCAGCAGTAGATTTTTATAGAAATTGATAATTACAATTGAGACTAAAAATTGAAAGTAGGAATTTTTCACATAATTTGAACAAAATTAATTTTAATTTAATACAATAAAGGAATAAAGCTTCTTCAATGATTCTATCCCTCGGAGATATTGTAATATAGTAAGTTGTAGCTAAGTCTCTGATGTGTCGGTAAACATTTGTAATAATAAAAGCTTGTAAGTCTTCTCTCTTCTTTGCGCTATAGTAATAAAAATAGTAAATTGCGCAACGTGGGACCTGTGTAGCCCATTATTACACGGCGTGTAAATAGCGCCTGAACAAAGCGAGTATCATATACAATTTTATAACACATCCTACCTAAATCCGCAGTCACGATTATTCGTGATGTAAGCAGTTGATTAGTTCATCGTAAAGTTAGCTTACGAGTGTGGCGAGTGTGATATTCACATAAACTTAAATGCTCGTCCAGGTGGGACTGTGTGCTATAAAAATAACTTTTACTCAACTCGAATGCATTATGCCGTTATCACATATTTATTTTATTGAAATGAAGACGGCAGCGTTCCGTCAAAATGTTAAATAGGTTTTTTCAACTGCCTCGCGAAGATCACTATAGAGCCTTCTTTGCTATATTAATTTTAAGTCTACTTAACTCAAAATTTTTGTCGACAATATACATGGAAAAGTGGAACACAATTGCTGGAGGGTGCAATACTAACTGCTAACTGGTAAACTGCTACTGGTGCCGTATATTACGAACTTTCGTTGCACAACCGGTATACAGAAAAGTATCAATATCCATCGCTGAGGCACGAATTTGAATATCATTTGTTGTGTTTTCGAACTCTTATAACTGTAACCTAATCCAAAAGTATATACGTTTATAGAACAGTGTGATCTAAATCCGCACATGAGTCACGCTTAACCGTGGCCCGTGATCCTGATCATTTCACCCTGAATATCACACTCGCTACACGCATACTTGTGCATGTAGGTAAGATACGTAGTTATAAAATTGTATAAAAATGTTTGCACAGTTACGAAATTAAAAGTCCATTTTGGGGGAATGATTCCGGCTGTGAAAAAAAAATATTTTATGCAATTCTCCCTATGTCCGTTTGTGTATTAGGATGTCCACTTGTGTTGTACTTTTTACCTCCCCGTTCCCTTCCAATCGTAACAGAAATTCGATAAGACTTAAATCTTGGAAAAAGAGTTTTTATTTAAAAATTTGCTGAAATTAGATTTTCTGATTAGAAAGGCGATACGAGGTATTCATGCTTTAGAATCATATAGAAAATGTATTTTAGCATGCTAAGTAAATTTTGTTTTTTTTTTTTCAAAAAATCAACTGAATTAGTATTTTCGTCGAATGTATGCTCATAACTTTTGACTCGAGTGATTTTTAAGTAAAATGATGAAGATCATATTTTTCTGTTCACTGATCGTAAATGTTTGGTACGATATATATATATACCTACTTATAATATTAAAATGCAATTTTTTCTAAATGTCAAAAGTGCAAAAAACTTTTCTGTCGTTTATGCTTGCGAGAAGAAAAAAAAAGAGAAAGACGAGAAACGAAAGCACACGACGGTTAGCGTTACAACGAGACGAGTCATAAATGAGCCCGCATTGTGGAAAAAAAGCTGATAAAAGTAGCGAGTAAAGGAGATACACAGGCAGAGAGTGAGAGTGAGAGACATGCATCTCTGGGAGCTCGGCATTGAGCAGTAACAAGCTCTCGGCTAACCTCCCACATGCGTTCAGTACAACAATAGTACCTCCAGAAAATCCACACGAGAGAGAGAGAGAGAGAGAGAGAGAGAGAGAGAGAGAGAGAGAGAGAGAGAGTAAGCGTGTGCGGCTACGGCCGCGATAAATAAAGAAAAAAGGCATCTTCGCTTGAAACGGTAGGGACGTTCCTTAAGAAAACGTAATCGCAGCCTTGCGCCGCTGCAGCTGCGTGATTTCTGTGCAAAAGCCCGCGCTTATTTCCTCCCTCCCTCCCGCAGGCGCACACGGCGGCGGCGCGTAAAAAAGAGTTGCACGCGCGAGCGCCCGATCTCTTCGAAGAACACATAACAATGACGTCGGCCGAGCAGAGAAAGAGAGAGAAAGTATCTCTTCCTCCCGAGACTCGATAAAGCCCAGCCTACACATGCGCGCAGGCCGAATAAGAGCTGAAAAAAAGCCGAAAACAAAAGGAAAGAAGGCGCGCGATCGCTATCTCCGCCCGATATCGCACTTCCCGATCTGCTCTTGCGCTCATCGTCGCCGCCGCGCCGCCACCACTAGACACCGCTTCCTCGCTCTCCTATGCTACCAGCTATACTACGTCGGCAGCTACTTTCTTCACCAACTCGCAATCATCACCCGTTTTCAACTATTTTTCCGCAATTTCTTTCTGCGCTAAATGACAAACTTGTTCGGAAACTTTGCATTTTTGCCGTAAGCCAAGCAAGCGCGCCCCGCAACGAACTATACGTGAGAGCGTTTAACGCAGCTGCAGCCGAGCTATTTTTTCAAAAAAGCCCGGCAGTCAGTTGATCCTCGAAAAACAGCACCCGAGCTCGTCAAACAGCGGCAAACAGCAGGCAAAAAACAGGAGGGTTCAACCCCGCAAGGGTTGCCTGCCAAGGAAATCAGAGGAGCCATCGAAACTCGATGCCGCAGCCAAACATTATGTACACGACAAATTTGTACATCTCGACTACGCTCCCTCGGTTTTCCGTTGTTTTTTTTTTCTTTACTTCCAGCGTTTATTGTTGTGATTGAATCGAAAGCTGATGGAACGAACTGATTTTATCGAAAGCTGAATTATATGTGTACGATTGCACAATGTTATACCGCATGAAAGTACCACATATTATATATACCTACACAAGTGGGGGAATTTGAAGCTATATATGCGTGCCAGGTATAAAGCATCAACTGCTTGCAAATCCTGAGAAACTAATTCTTTCTATTTCGAAGATTTAAAAAAAAGATAAACCTGCATCTACCTATTCTATTAAATGTTTTTTTGTTTAGTCAAAGAGGAAGAGGGTGCCTGCCTGCTCTCGAGACTTCGCTCCAGACTGTAAGATTGCGAGTTTCTCATTCATGCATGACTCTTATAGCTTAAACTAAAAAAGCTCCGACTTGGAGCTATTATAGTTAGCTACGTCTGACGGCACCTGTATAGCTGTCGTTCCTTTATTACTATATTTATTCTTCAATTTTGGTTGTTCTTCGTAAGAATGTTAGACTTTAAGCTTCTTTATGAATTTTATTTAATTTATTATATCGCAACGTAGTTATGATTTGCAAGCTCTCGTAGCGTAATTGTATATTGTTAAAAGAGATGAATCGCATGAATAGAAGAATTAAAATTTTCAGCTGCGTCAAATAGTTCAGAAAATTTATCCGCATTCAATTGACGCTAATGTTATACGCCAATACTCACACGAAACACGCTTTTCTACTTCATGCTAATTAAATATCTCGATATAATTTAAGTTGAAGTTTTTTCATTAGGTGCAGCTACAATTATTGTTGATTACTATTCTGGATAACTTTATACGGACAGCATTTTGAGATATCGAGATAGGACACCGGTTTTTATGTTTCTACAAAAACTCATCTTTGAAAGCTTATTCAATGAAAAAAATCTTTTATTTGTAAAAACTTTTTGTTTGGGCCATCAGCCCAAAAACGTAAAATTCAATTTTCTATTTCTTACGCAAAATTCAATTTTGAACGAGTTTTATCTCTACCTTCTTTTGAATTTGCTAATAAGTGCTTTTTTAATTATAATTTTCATAATTTGTCGCAGAGACCTTGAAGATAGGGATTGTTTAAATAAGATAGATCCCAAGACTTTGCGTGACAGTGTTTATAATTCTGAACACCATAATTTGTTTGAGGAAAACACGGAAAAGCTGAGCGTACTCGTATACTGATGAATTGAAGCCCGGATGTTCAAACAATCAGAACAAAAGATCCCTAGACAAATCAGAGTGTGTTTGGGCTAATTTACTTTCAGGTATATTGTATTTTGCGTGAATAATTGTAATTTGAAAGCGATTGATATTCAAATTTTTTGCAGTATCGAAGAATGGCCTAAATAAATTCAATCGATTGGCAACTGTTATCGACTGAATTTTATATCCATACTTGTTATATTCTCTTCCCGAAGGTCGTCGTCAGACTTATTGAAATTTTATCAGCGTTTATAGAAGTAGCCTGCAGGCATCTTTACGCAAAGGGAATTCGGGATGGACAGGCTGGTAAATAAGTCACATATTGGTATACGTTGGTATACTTACGTGTTTAATGTAACAACATTATTACTATTGAGATTTGTGTATTTTTACAGGTAGAATTAATGAAAGATTCAGGGACCATCGTAGATGCAAGGAAGCAGAGAAATATCAAAAGTATGTGCTGCAAGAATGCCAGGGAGATGTCTCGCAAATTGATGATACTGATTATTGGGGCAAAAATGTCCATTTCACATGGACATGGAATGAGTTGAAAATTCGTATTCGGTCGTCTAGATGAAATGGACGAGCGGATGAGGAAGAGAGCTGGGCTGGGAGAAAAATTTGTAGAGGGAATTTGTTGAGGGATGATCCGCTGTGTAGGAAAATGTGTATTGTGTAGGCAAGTGAAAGCTGTATTTTTGTAGAGCGCAGATAGGTGTATAGCTGCGGCCGCAGCGGTGTTTACTTACAAATACGGAATCAAACGTCAAGAGAAGCAGAGAGCGTTCTTGACGTTTCCGTGCAGCGCAGCGGCATCCTCGGGCCTCGACAGGGGCAGACAGTAGCAAGAGCTTGTTTACCCATGCCCCCGCGCGCGGCATCTCCGCGAAAATCCAATACAAGGAGAAAAAGGCTCGATGCTTCGGAAAGAGAGAGAGAGAGAGAGAGAGAGAGAGAGAGAGAGAGAAAGGAAAAGCGAGCGTAGCGAGACCAAAGCAAATAAAGCTGCAACGCGCCGGTCTCCTTTGCCTGTTTATCTATAGACTGTAGATATACGTAGCTATAATAGCTGGGCAGCCGCTGCTCGTATTCGTGTGGGATCGATGTTTCCTCGATAAATAGCTAATTTTCGTAGGAGCACATCTGCAGAGAAATTGAAAGAGGCGAGCCGCGAGTGGCCGTGTAACCGATTGATTCGGAATCGAGAGAGCATGAGAAGGGAGTTTTGCGCGAGCTCTGACAGCTGCAGCTCGGACAGACGCTTTGTTTACCGCATTCGTTTCCCGCATGCAGTGGCTACCTATATAAGTATGCGTACAGTCCGATCGATAAGATCGCGTAATCTCCCGCGAAGGTACATTATACACCTATATGGCTGGATTTACCTGCCACACGCCGCGCCTTTCAATTCGATAAATTCAAATGAAAACATTTAGATTTGAAATTGAGCAAGAGCTCGAGCTCTTGCTCGCTCTTTAATTGAATGGGGATAGCGCAGCGAGGATCCATTTCCTATCTTGAATCGCGCGCCATGATTTTCACCTGTTTGCGCGCCTTCAGCAAGCGCACGCTTTTCAACGGCCGATCTTTCTTTCGCGCTCTTATACGGATAAACGAGCTGCTACAGCTGTGGCTACTCTCTAATAAGTGCGTGTGTGCCTTTCTTATTGCCTCTCTCTTTCACCTTATCATTTCTTTCGCTGCTGCTGCTGCTGCTCTCCTATACATATATCCTATATACCGCTCTACACCAATTCTCACTTCATCTCTAAAATCTAATTAGCCGTTTTAAAAACCCTTATGCATTGCTTGCAGCTAATGTAAAATCTCGCGAGAAATAGAAATCCAAATCTATTGGTTAAAAAAAACATTTGCTTTCGAGATAACTAATAACGGTCAGTTTTCTTTCATTATAGAGCATTAATATGATGCAATGATAAAATTATTATAAAATTCGTGCTGCCTAATAAATATAAAAGCTCATTTCTGTATACTATATAATATAGGCATATTTCAATTCTCAAAAACTTTCGCTGATTTAAGTATATAATTAGTATAATTTACTTCCTAATTCTTCTCGATTTTGAAAGCTCTTTTCTTCTACTTTTTTTAGTTAATCCAATTTTTTCATAGCACACAGTGTTTTATATATGTGCTTCCAAAAAATGATCTACTAGCTCACTACATTAAAAAATTTTAATTTAGACTTATTGGCAGAAAATTAGTAGAAGAAAACAGCTTCAATTCAAGCTACCAAGCGTTAAAAACGAATGCCTGGATCAAAAGTTATAAAGTTTGTCCTTAAATGTGCATATCTTTTGATCAGTGCATCCGATCCAGACAAATTTAGATGCAAATTAAAGGTACTTTAGTGTACTTTAAGTCTGTAACCTTATGAGAAAAAATCCAAAAAACTTTAATACTGTAGATAACGCCCATTTCTTAATTTTTAGAGCAAAAATAATCGCCGTCATGTTTTTTCGGTCTTTCGCCTGTAGCTCTTTGTTGGCATAGAGTTTTGACTACTAGTCACATACCAGTTTATTGTTTGAAATGAACTACCAAACAAAACTAGCATGGTCCAATAGGTGTGCCCTGAAAACTAAAAAAGTGCAACTCTTGGGCCGAGTTGTGTGCCACTTTTTGGTGGATTTCCACGTATAATAATGCGATACTGATATTGGAAATAAAAAAGAACTGAGGCGAAATTTGTCGATGCGGTAACTATAATAGTCGCGTTGCCCGCATGCGTCACGCAAACATACATAATATAGACTGTGGATTATAGGAATTCGCACGTCTTTTTGGCCATTGAACGGGGAAAAAGAATACAAGCGCACAAGCGTAATTCAAGCATTTAAAGTACTTTGAAACGAGCAGTTTGCGCATACTTTCCTCTGCAAGAGGGATATCAGTTCCTCTCTTTCGCCTCTTCCCATTGTGCATTCAAGTTTCGCCTGGCTGCGCATCTCTCTCTCTCTCTCTCTCTCTCTCTCTCTCTCTCTCTCTCTTTCTCTCGCTTTCGATTTGCAATGCGCGCCGCTTGTTCGCGGAATGCTCATTTTTGCCGAGAGCAGCTCGGACATTCGCCCATGCGCGTTACGCGAAAGAGTCCGAGCGCGGCAAAAGGGTAGAAAGAAGAAATAAACGAGAGCGAGAGCGCACTCACGATATACCTATGCACCTATATACCTGTGAGTCAGAGAATATACGTCGGTCTACAGGTATGCGAATTATACCGCAAAGTACGTGACACCGATTAGTCGCCCGCTCGTTATGCGAGCATAGCCGACGATCCTCGCGATCTCGCGGCTCAACAGTAAACTAAAACAGTATCGCAGGATAACTATGTACGGGAACGGGGCTCTCAATTTTCTTGCATATGTTCTGCACACGTATATATTTCAACCGATTTATTTTTCCATCTGAAACTCGCGCCGCCAATTACAAGTTATTTTACAGTCTTGATTTTGTCCAGACCCTCGACTCTTCTACAATATTTTATTTCAATGCTCTTGTTCTTCTAACAGCGTTGCAAGCACTATCAGAAATAAACAAATTTCACGCTACACTTTATAACCTAGATTTTTTGTCTGGCTTAAAAAACGCAACTGACTTTTATGCAACTACTGATGCACCACGAGATTTGTCGCGTAAATTGAATAGTCACCTTCCGAATCCACGTATTGAAATGTGCTTGCGTTTGATTTGACAGGTATATGAAGGTCTAAGAACAATGTTGCCAATGAAGATTTTTATCAGTTAAACATTTTCAAGTAAGTTTAAATGTGAATCTATCGCTCGATGTTGGAATATTGTAAATAATTTACTATGCGTCTCTTCGAGCCAAATCGTTTTCCAACCTCGACCGGTGCCATATTGCCATCTAATGGCACCGGTAAAAAACCGTACTGGTTTTCTTTAATTCTCGAGTCAAAATCCTCGCCATATGCGATATTCCTTGTCTCTTTACTATGTGAAAGATGGAGGTTTTTTACATATTATCCACTGAAGGGGATATATATATCCTGAAACGTTTGGCAAATTTTGTATAAATAAAAACGATTTGGCTCGAAGAGACGCATAGTAAATTATTTACATTTTCAAGTAAGTATGTATGTTTACGTGTAACTAATTTCGATGTTCATACTATTTAAGAATAATTACATTATAAATAATACATGAGATTCTCACCCAAGACAGCAATGATCAAGAAGGAATCAGCGCATCAGGTTTCATCACGACCATCAATGTTATACGTATAAGAGACATAACCTGTAATCGAAAACTTGTGTTTTCTGCTGGAACATTACATATTTGAAAGTAGGTATAATTGGAACAGGATTAAAAGTTAAAGATTTTTACACTTGGCGTGATCCTTATCAGTCGGCAATGCATTTTTACTCTTTTGGGATATTGCATATTACGATATGAAGCAATAAAATGACGAATAGCCGCAATTCGCGGGTCGTGCAAGCGAGAAGACTGCTTTTTTTCTGTTGTAAGTATAAAGTTGGAAGAGTGAACCGTTCTGCGACTGGACCGATATCAATACCATGAATGGAAATGAAATCGGGCTAGTTGTCGTAGTAGTAAAGGCCTTTATTATATCTGTGGCTTGCTGGAAGAACCGCACTTAAGGGACATTTTGCGAAAAAATTTTTTATGTCGAATTCGAGGTGCTCTTAGTACCCTTTTTCATTGTACAAGAGTAGGATTTCCGAAATGCACAAATATTTTAAATGCCAGCCGATTGCATAATCACTTAACTGCGTCTCTCGTAAAAATGTTACCGCAGAACCACTTAAGTGCATTCGTTTTTTTTTATTTTTGTGCGAGATACACCGTGTGGAGTACATTAAAGCTGTATAATATATAATTTTTTTAAATTTTTTAAAATTTTTTTAACGTTTTTAAATTTTTCAAAAATTGTCAATTTGCAAAAACAAAAAAATTACTGGAATCGCTCTGATAAAATTCATACGTATTCCTTAGCTGATTCTAACAAATTATTACTCTTGAAAATTTTTTCCAAAAGTGTGTGGTTTCTGAATAAAAAATTCGTAAAAGTCTTCGTGAAAAATTTTCAATTATAATATGCGCCTGCAGTTTGACCACACCGAGGTTCAAAATCAACCCCCAAATCACGTATCTTTTAGGATTGGACATTTATTCCATTGGTTAGACTTAGAGGGTTTCCAGATACATAGCAAATGAAAACGTTCTTGAGATCTCGAATTAAAAAAAAAAATTGTTGAAAAACCATGCTTTTTTCCTTTAAGCCGTTTTTTCTCATAGTTAATAATATATAATTTTCGAAAATTTTACTTACACCATTAGAAAGGGCATGAGTTAAACTTAAAAAATATAATACTACGGTTGTAAAAATGTAATACTACGATTGTATCCGTATCAGATACCTAATCAAATGAGCCAATACTTAGATCTTTTCTCTGACATTTCGATCTTACGTATTACTGGAAACATTGAAATCGCTTTTTCTCGAAAACACGAAAATGTCACTTAAGTGGTTCTTCCTGTAAGCCACCGATATGTATCACCTGAATATTACTTCAGACATGAGCCTGGCGAGGTATCATGGAAGTTAAATTTTATATCTTACGCGCTTTGTTTCAATCTTTCAATATAGTTTAAATTCTATAAATGTCTACTTTTGAAATAATTGTAATTTTTGTTTTTTAGTCTAAGGCACGGATGAGCAGCCTGGATCAGAAATTCAGAAGATCTCGAGCTTGAAGATATAGTTGAAGGAATTTGAAATTGGTGTCTGATGTGGTTAGCTGGAGCGAGAATCGATGCTTCGACGGTGGGAATAGCACTCCGAGATTCATGCTTCCAAATACAAAACATTTGATTTTCACAAAACTAAGATATGTGCTATAAATATAGTCTCAAGCGCTGCGCATAATAAATAATTTTATAATAATTGTAATAATTTCTGCGAATTTCATGACGCAATTCCCGAAAAACCACATGGAGAATAATCATTACTTTTGTGCAGCTAGAAACGAAGATCTTAAAAAGCTAAGCGATCTATGGCACGTACAAAGAGGCCGCGGCGAATTTTTAACAAGTTCGCTGTAGGTGATAATTTTTCCGTTAGAAAAGAAAGCGCAAAACATGGCGGCGCTTAGTTTTATTAACATTTTATTAACACTAAATTAGAGTAATGCAGTACGCTAACGCATTTCTAAGCGGGTTTTCGCAAGTTGAAGGTGTTCGTATTTTTTTCTCCTGGTTATTGGATCAGACACGTTTATAAGGCAATTCTGTGAAGAATATTCTGGATTGGTTCCAGGCTGAAAATATAAATGATTATGGCTACAGGTATTTAAGAATGTGAATATAAGAAAGAATGATTTAGTTTCAGTCGACATGCGAGTTTGCGGGGTAAAAAGTCGTGTACTTACGCAACATGAGATTAGCCACTTATATAGATAGCGGATATAGGGAGCTGTGATGTATTAGAGGAGCCGATCAAGCCTGCAGGAAATTGAGAGTTGAGACTTGAGACGTACTCCGCCGCGGCAGTCGCCGCGCGCAATCTTGCTCGAGTTCGGGAGTAGCGGCTGCTTGGCTTATAAGAGTGTTATATGCATAGGCGGCGTTAGTTACGGATATTCCGCCAGCTCGTTCTGATCTGACGATCAAGTCCTCTGAGAGTGTGCAGCAGCCGATGAGTCGAGTCAGGTGAGATGTTTGCAGGGATAGTCGATGGCGCGGCCAAGTATCGGCTATATAATAGCCAAACTTGCATTCTCGCCGGCGGCACTACTAGCAGCTTCTAAGCTTCGTTAGCACGCTGCCCGCCGCGCATATTATATAGCCTGGCCCATATAATACTGCGCCTCTACGGATCGCCCGCTGGCCGCTGTACACCTCAAGCCCACGTAAGTACTTACTTGTGTAGTTAAACGCACACGACCAAACAATACGCCGCAAACCTGTAGTGCGCTCTGACCAGCAGGAAGCCCAACTTACACTCTCGCACAGACACTGCGCTGCAGACTAGCTATACAAGGACGGTAAACTCATACGAAGCTTTAATGAACAATCTCGTACGGAGGCCCTTAATAACATTGTTCCGAAAAATCCACGCGGGCCCCTTGCTTCCGATAATAAGGCTCGAGATCGATTCTCTCGATTGAGCTCGGGCTCCGCGCTGGCTCTTTTTTTCGCTTTTTTTTGTTTTTCATTTCTTTTTCCATGCCAAGCCCGTACTGCAAGTACTTAATTTTAAGTAGCTAGAGATACACGCGCGATCGAGGCTCCTCTTCTCGGCTCGACTCGCCGAGGTCCCGCGGAACATTGACTTTTACTTATACTGCTACTCGCAGATAACAATGAAGTCACCGCAGCTACTACCGCAGTCTCAAGCTTCTTTCTTTTGCTTTATCATGCAAGCCGGTTTTACAAAAATCTCAACTAATTGCATCCCTCATTCTGAAAGAGTCACTGGTTTCGTCAAATCTCTTTGACCGAAAATTAATATATTATTAGAATTGTGGGAATCGTTATTACCGATCCTTCAAATTCTATGTGGTAGAATAAAGACCTGCGGTATCATTCGAAAGTCGTTGGAACAGATCATTGATAATCGTTGTATTGCGAAAAAATATTCATTTTTTAAAGGTATACAGTGTACTGCATTATAATATGATGAAGCCGTTTCTCCCGTCACACAACGAGCTTAGCAGCATCAGTGTAAAAAAGACAAATTCCATTATATAATCGGCGATTATTTGGATGTTCCACTGAAACGGTATTAGCCACGGCGCGCACTGCGGCGTATCTTGCGCTACAAATTGTTTTCCGCAGTATAGATTTATGAAGCATGACAAACTATAATGTTCGACGAGGTGCTCGCTCAGATAGTGGCGTTTTTTTCTTTTTCATTTATTAAAAATTGCACGAGCACTGGAGCACCATAAGATCTGATCCTCGGAAAAAATCTAATTCAATTTCACGGTCACCTAATTACTCAATCGGAGTAATTCTCCATGAATTAATTAATTTTTTGTTATAGACTGTCCTTAGGATTCCATATCCCTACATTTGTCACCATTTATTTTACCAGAATGAAAGGTGTTTAAAACGTATTCCAAAAGAATCATCGGACCTTTCCATTTCTAAGTTACCTATTACAAATAGAGATCACTGACCTTCACTGCGACTTTTCTTTGGAGAATCAATCTCGATGAAGTTGAAATTTCGTTTCGAGTCTTGTAGATTCGTTCCATTTTCCACGAGATTGGCCTCGTCTCATCTTGATCCGATATCGCGCATTCCTAAAAAAGAATAGTTTTTTTTATTTGCAAATCAAGTATCACATACAGAGATGTGCCCTTATTGACTTTTTTAGAGAATCAAATATGTTGTTGTTAATACTTTATGCTCTTCAGTGTATTTTTAACATTGGACAAATAGAATGGATAGTCTATACCCTACATTGATTCCACTCATATAGTCTTTTAAAAATTTCCAAAGGTAGTACTTATAACGATTCGATTCGAATATACTTGAAATAATCGAGTCGATTTTTATTTTGAAAATTTTGAAGAATTATCTTAATTTAAAGTTATTTTCAACTTGATTGCAAAGTTATTTTATTCTTTAAAAAAATGTATCAACTAATCAAAATCAATAGTTTTAGAATTATTCAAAACTTTTAATGAAGAGCTCATGAACCAATTGTCGCATTCACCGGAAATGCATAAACCATATGATCATGAACTATAACTCTTGACGCATGCGCACAATGTGAACCAATCACAAACCGTCTTCAGCTGCTTCAAAACATCCGGTCATCACTTTTTATTAGTGTGGGATTAGTGTGGGATACTTAACTATCAAAGCGAATTTTTCGAAAATGAATTTAGACGTTAATGCTATGGACTTGTCAGGTAAATAAGACTTATGTGTACAGAATCTGGAACGCCTTCTGAAAATACTTGAATAATTGACACGGATCCTTTCGAATCTTCATCGATCAATTAAAACTCTTGTACGAGCCCTTATAGACAACAAAGAGATCTACCCATGCTGTTCAAGTACAATGAACATTAATTTCTCCTCTCACGGAGCTATGTCAAGCCCTCTGTCATTTGATTTTTAAGTTAAAATAATCTCCTTTATAAATTATACATTTTATTATTCAAATTATGCCAATCAGTATATAATAGAAAGCTCGAGCAAAATTTAACAGAAAAAATGACTCTATCAATCTTGCCGAGGTATTTGAACTTAGATTAAGGACCATGCACTTATACTACTGTTAAAACTTATGGATTGATTTAATTTTCTTTCACTTCCCTGGAAATCAATAAATCATTCAATCGCCACCGAGCTTGCAGAAATGTTCAATCCCAGCTTTTGGAATATCTGCAAATCCTGAAAGACTCACGCAGATTCTTTAGCCCAAAATGTTGAAAAAGACTTGTTGAAAAAGATTAATGTACACCCTTACTTAAAAATCTCTAATCAACTAGCTGAATAACATTTATAATGCAGCAATTAAAATTGGTGTTACACTCCGAGAAAGTAATTCCATACTACTAAAATAATTTTCAAAATATCTAATTACTCCAAACTACTTCTAAATTTACTCTCTAATATACTTACATTTATCAGGCGTCATTTTTCGAATTTTCTTTTCTGTAAACACGTACATGTCACCAAGGAAAAATTATTACAAAAAAAGAATGAGAAAATCTTCCTAAAAATATTAAAAATATTTCCTTTCTACAATCACTGCATACTACAATAAAAACGGTTTCCACGCTTGACTTGCAGGAATCCGACCCGATCACAATTTACGATATTTACGATAATTGTGATGCATTTAAGCATTTGTTACCTGCTTCTAGAAATGACGTGAATGTATTCTGATTGATTCTCTTAACTAGCTCTTTCATCGGCTAGGCTCTCGCTGATATCAACTCAGAAATGCATTACTTTATTTTTTAAGCTCGATTGTCCGTGCAGTACAACCAGCTTATACTATCGAATTATAAATTAATATTTGTATTTATGTTATGCTAGATAGTATAATAAATGACAGGGGCATCGTGATCCATGCTGACGGCGTGTTTGGTCACTTGTAGGGAACAGAACACCTCTATTATCTGAAAAATTTCAGTATGAATTTTTAAGACATATAAATCATTTATACGTGTTTTATCCATGACAGCTATAAGTAGTTGCTTATTTCAGCGTGAGTATCAAATGCTTCAAGGTGTGCGAATCTCAGACTGCTCATATCGTGAGAACGAGATCATAAAAGTGGCTGCTGACTTAGGTAGGCTGTGTAATATGTATATTGTATATTATACAAATTTATAGGATAATGCGATCGAACTACGCCTATCATACGGCCCAACTACACGCCGCGGCAATAGTCGGTCACTTAGCTCACCAGTACTGTATAGAATTTTATGGCACAGCCTACCTAATCCGCAGTCACGATTGTTCGTGATGTAAGCAGTCGATCCCGAGTAGGTAGTTCACTGTGAAGTTAGCGCACGAGCGTATAGCGAGTCTGATATTCACGGTGAAATAATCGGCTACTTAGGTCATGGATAACCGTGACTTAACTGTGGATTTAGGTCACACTGTGCTATAAAAGATCATATGTTTTTACTTACTGGAAACAATTACAAATTTATTACAGGCACTGCCGACAACAAATAAGATAGAAAGTACTCAACTGCTCAAAGCTACTTCAATGTTGCAACACACGACAGTGCATTCTGCGACATTGTACTTTCAGCTCAACGTACTAATTTTACAGCGCATAAATCTGTTCTCGTGGCGAGAAGTTTTCTCTTTAGATTCATGCTTGGAAATCGTATACGCTGTATAGTGTATATGTACCCACGATTTACAGAAGGACCTTACAGCTAAAGAGCTTTTAATCCTAACCAACGCGCATCAAGCAACAGATTTACAAGATGCATGTATTGATTATTTGTTTTGGAAATTAAATAACGATGATACTGTCAATACGACTTTACTTGCTGAATGCAAACGATATGCCTAAATTAAAAAAGTAACCCATAAAGCTTATAAGAAATGAATTTGTTAAAAAAGATAATTAGTTAACAGTGAGAAAAATATTTAATCGTGAGAGAAGAAGCTGTGTTTGCAGTCAGTATACTGACGGGGATTACTTTCTGATACTGGGCCCAATATTTTATCAATTTTACAAATTGGCTAGCCCAGTATAGTTTCGATTTTGTATGCAGTTTGTCAATTGCGCCGCAGTATAACGTATATTGACCCAGTAATAATATAATAGCCAAATTTACACGAGAGCTGAAAATTTCACATTTTCGTAGCTACATATCTAACACAAATTTAATAACAGTGAGCTTAAATTTTCGTAGAGACACATTGTTTCCGCTACAGTAGTCAGAAAAGTGTCAATTGACCTTTTATCTGTACGCATTGGCAAATTCGCATTGAATACGTTCAAAGGTAATGAAATTTAAAATTAACTGACAGCATGATCGTGACAAGAGGTTCCTCAAATTTGAAAGTGAACGGTTACAAAAAGCAGTTAGCATCAAATAATCGCTGACAATTGTCAAAGGCGAATCCCAATATAACGCTCTATCGCTGTTTCAAGAGTCACTCTTTACAAACAGAGAGCCCTATAATTGCTATTTTTTGGCTTCTGCAATGAAAAAGCGTAGTACAAATTCTTCCACACTATGTACGTTCAAGTAACTAATGAAATCAACTTAAACGATCGATGTAGTGTAGATACATGTATGTTTCAAAAAAACTTCTTTTTCTTCAAAAGCCATTTACTTATCGCTACTTTGACACCAGATTCATTCTGTCAAATTTCAGTTTCATTTTAAACCTGACATAACTTTATCATATGAAGTTTTAGGACAGAAATTTTCTAGTACAAAACCCCATAACCTATGATGAAGTTGAAACCAGCAAACCAGGTAAATAACTCAACCTTGGGCAAGTATTGGCAATCAGATATTCTTACATGATATTCTTGCACTGATATTCTTACACGGGTATAGGTCTTTCCTGCGGTCCTCGCCTGGTCTTTAATTTTATTTTAGATTTTTGATGTTTTAGACAGACAAATTTTATAAATAATATTCATACAAAACAAGTTTATTTCCTTAAAATACAATATTTTTAACTTTGTTTATCGTATCCGTATTCATCATTTTATTTAAAGTTCGATCCAAATTGATAAGGGCGGAAGGGAGTTTCGCCCAATCAGACTATCAGAGAAATGAAAAATTAACAAGAATTAAGTAGCAAACTTTGAAATTCTCGAAAAAGTTATATTTGTCCCAAATATTTTTCCTATTTCGGAAGTCGAATATAAGTTCTGAAAAGTTAATAATAGACTGTCTTATGAGACCAAAAGTATATTATTTTGTTGTCTTGCAAGCCATAACGTTTACAGATAATTTAATTAGTTAGTTAGACCGCTCGTCAAAATCAATCAAGTTGATAGTTGTAGAGCTTAAAATTAAATGAATAATGAATTTACAATTGGTCCAATTGGTTGGGGATTTTCGAGTGGTTTTGTAAATGATGGCATGAAGTAAGGTATTAGCGTGGAGTACAAGCTAAAAAAAAGTTGAAGAGATTCCCGCGAGTTTGACTGTTGGCGTGGAGGTGTGAGGGCATCATATGGCGACTGCCGATCCAAATGCGAATGCAGATATATCCCTCGCATCTCGCAGCTCGCATGCGCTACTGCTACTGGCCAACTTTTCATTAGAAAACTTCTTGGCAGCTGTGAAAGAGGTGCTCCTGTCGCGATGGGCTGGCGCGACGAGGCAAGCAAGCTGCAGACTAGTCCTTTGAGAGAAAAAAAAGAGAAAGAGGAAAATTCTTCGTTTCATTACACGCTGACACTCCTGACCTGACTCGCCTAGCCCCGCGTGGCGGATCTATGCAAATTTCCATCCTGTTACCAGCTCAATTCCCTTTTGCATGCAAGAGGCTCGCACTGTCCGTTGCCTGGAATGTGCTGGTCCCTTTTATTTATTGGCTCCTCCTCCAGGACCTTGACTTTATCGCTGCTTAAACAAAATTACATGGGAGTATAAATTGCAGTGCACTCTGCAAATAAGATCAGCTTCATTCTGCATATATACAATAATACATGTTACTCATCAAAAAGAATAAATCTTCTTATTTTAGAGAAAATTTAAATTATAGCTCTCTCTCTCTCTCTCTCTCTCTCTCTCTCTCTCTCTCAGAAAATGTTGTTTTTCTTCCTGGAATCATGATTATATATATATATATGTATGTATGTATTACTTTTTACCAGAGCAGCCCGAAAAAAGGGGTCCCTTTTTAAGATTTTCTTTTTTAATTTAACGAGAATAAGAATGAAGCGACTAATCAAAAAGTATGCTAATTTAACAGTAACATCTTTTAAATTAGAAATTTTTCTCTTTTATTTAACTATGCGCTGCTACTATTACTATAATTACCACTTCTTCTACAGCTAGTTCTTTGAAATAACAATTTCTTTTGTTTTTCTCTCTTGAATGCCCTTTGACGTTTAAAGTGTCGCATTTAATTGCCGTTAGATTAAAACTCATGAGAATATACTGAAGCTCCATGAGCGCGGAAAGTAATTTATTTTGAAAAGAGAAAGAAATGTAATAATTAGTGATGCGTTTATGATAAAGTAGTGTATAATAACTTTTAACAACAAATATTGAAGTAAAATTTGACACTTAACGGATTGTTCTTGGAAAAATATTTCTATTCAACAGCATATATAGCTCGAGGAAAGGAATAAAGAGCCGCGAGATAGCTACAGCTATATAGCTGACGGTATATAGAAGGTAGAAAAGTGCGAGAAAAGGATGAAGCCGAAGGATGTTCTGTACAAGGTAGACCGACAGAGACCGAGAAAACGAGGCAGCGCGATCGTGTCTTCCCATATAACCCGACCGGTATTGCAATAAGCACCCTCTCTCTCTTTCATTTTCTCCTCTTCGCCGTTTTCTTCTTCTTATATATTTTCAGACTGCGTTACGGCACCGAGCGCCCGTCTGCACTCAAAGAGCGCCGTAGAGTTTTTATATTTAAAATTACTGTTTGCTGTTTTGACGAAACGAATTTAAGCTTTTTGCTTGTTTTTCTCGGGCGGCTCATGCTACCGGGCGTTACGCTGATTTTCATGAAACACGTACTGTTATTTTCAAGCAGCTTACATACTTTCCGACTACACTCTATACAATACACCGTATACGTAGCGCAAATATTTAGTTTCTCTGTATTTTAAGGACTTTCTCCGAATTAATCTTTGCCGGTTTTCATTCCCACTCCCTTCATCTATATAAAACGTGAAATCATACCCATGAATTAACGGCTAGAAAAATAGCCAGACCATATAAATTACATTTTCTGGCATACGAATGAAGGAGGCAAACTTAGTATACGTTTCAAAACTACATTTTTTATTATACTAGTGGAAATTGATTTCAACGTTTTTTGTATAAATTTCAGAGAAACTGAAAATTACTTATATCAATGCAGGTGTTTTAACCTACAATGTACAGAAACATTGATTTCTTTCAAATATGACAAAGATACAAATATCACAAATGCAATAAAAAGTATGTTCAAACAGTTACAGTTTAATATGTGTTTTGTTGGAATTAAAGGGGTTCAAAGAGGCTGTTAGAGAACTTGTATCCCTCGAATTAAAAAGAATTTTATGTATTAAGTAAATGAACAAATGCTGCTTATACATGTTCAAATAGTTCTGTAGATTTAAAATTTTTGAAAATTAATTATACTAATTTCTGTTTCAAAGATAATAGCGTTGTTCTTTTTGATTGGAACCGATTGTTTCACATAAATTTTATATTACAGGGTAAAAATAAAACTTAATATAAGAATAATAACAATAAAATAAATGAATAAAATTTAGATAATATTGAATCATTTTTTCGTGATATTATATTCGGTAAGTTTATAATATACTTGATCATTATTTGAGAAATTCTCTTTATTTTTTCTATGTACTAACAAGTGTACAGTAATGAAAACCGAGTGGATCCATTTTAAAAATTTTCTTTTGTTTTGAAATTTTGTTTCGGCCTTGATATCTAGATATTAAAACAAGTGACTTATTTTTGTTTTTGTTTCTTTCTTTGTTTTCCTTTTTTTAATCGACGGGTGAAAGTTCTCTTGTTTACTGTAACAAATAATAAATAAACGGGGTATGATATAATAATGAATTAACTGATACTATGTGTACAATTAAGAATATATAGTTAAAATATCACATAATATACATTAGAATAGATATAGAAAAATCTTCAACAAAGACAGATTTTTAAAATATATATTTCTTGACTATTATAGTCATAACTCAAGAGCCACATCGCGAATTCCATTATCTTATAAGGGGGGGATAAGCTATCAAAAATGGGCTGCGATTCGATAAAATATATGCATTGCATTATATACGATCCAAATAAAAAAAAACATTTTTGGGTTATACAACCGGGTTGCAGCCTAATTGGTCGAGACGATCGTATGACTACTATTATTCTTGCGTTTGTTTATTAAAACTTTTTTTAATAAACGTTATAAGAAAATGCTTTATATTATGAGTATGAATTATTAATTTGTTTCGCTTCATTTTAAGTGTGTAAATATGCGACAACTGGTGTTACTGATGCTATACTGCTTCTGCTGATAATATACTCACCTGCATCTCTGCTGCGTTCGAAGACGAATAAGCACAGCTCATTTTGGGAACACAGGAACATCATCAACATACAATACTTGTAGGAATATCAATTATTTTTCAAGATTTAAAGTTTTTTGAAAAATTTGAACACTGAAGAAAATGAATGAAAAACTAGAAAAATATTTAAAAAATATTTGACGATTCAAAAATATTGGAAATTGATGAGTTTAACTTCTATTCTATTTTTTAGTCGTTGATTTAAAGCTTCATAATGATATAATATATCGATAAATTTTTATTGACACAGATGCTATACGCGAAGGTTGAAAAAAAGCCTCTTCTACAGAAATGTGCTAGTTTTTGTAAGGAGGGACTATATGCTCAATTGATTGAAGAGGATTAAACTGATGAGCCTGGGACCTACAATTACAGCTATATTGGTATGCGGCCAGCCGGTTGGCGATGAGTCAAATTATCGACTTAAGTTTCATAACTATAACTTGTCATGCATTGGCAATTGCTTGGGATGAAGAAAAATTATGGATTCGCGACTTCTATAACCAATAATTATCAATCTTCTACAGAGAATCGTCATTGACGAGGAGAATTTGGTTTGTTTCTTTTATAATTACAGATAATATTAAAAAAAAATATTGAAAACTACGTTTTCCTTATAAAGGCTGCGATTTTAGGTTGGATATATAAAATTATTATAAAACTTTGACGTAAAAAAATAGAATAATAAAGTATTTGTCGAGGTCGAGGATATTTGTAGAGAAAAGGAAAAAGTTGCATTTTCTTGAAATCTATATATGTATAACCTTGACTCTTTTCTTCTTTACATTACTTGGAATTCGAGTTGTACTCGCGTTTCTCCGTCTACTTGTATCTTCAGTCTTCAACCCCCCATCGAATAATATAAATTTCGATTAGAATTTCTCTAATGCTCGGAACTGTGATGAGAAGCTATATGCATTGTGCCTGTAAAAGATGCGAAAATTCATGTATGTTCATTTTTATTGCATTGTTTTTCAAAATTCTGAATTTCTATAGAAACTTTCTAATACATGAGTTGTAGCATTTTGCGCATACTCTAAAAACGAAGTCGTGAATTACATTCTTAACCAGCAGCAGAGCGATTGTTTTGAATAATAAATGATGTTTTCAAGTACAAGTGATTCGAGGAAAAAGGATAAAATGAATCGTTTGTATCCGGACTTTTCGCAGATGGAGAATATTTTTGGATGAAATTTGAGGAAATTGGATGGAAGCGGAGGGCATGTTGCTTTTACCATACCTATATTGGCAAGCGAATAAGAAAGTGGCTTTGGCTTTTTGTTTGCTATAGCCATTTTATACATCCGCAATCCGCAATCCGCAATCCGCAATCCGCATGGAGGTATGGTGCTCCTCTTATTCCCTGATCGCAACTCTCGCACAGGTACATTAAGGCTCCTCGGCTCGTTTAGCCTTGGCTATAAAACGATGACTCGCTCGCTAAAACCACAAGCAGGCGACGCTTAAAGGCTGCCGCCGCCGCCGCCGCCGCCGCCGCCGCGAGAGAGAGCGAGAGAGAGAGAGAGAGAGAGAGAGAGAGACAGCGCTGACTGGGATGTATATTGTCGTATATATATGCAAGTAAACCTGAATATTGTATAGTGTAGTGCATCGCGTTTCGCGTTTCGCGCGCGTGCATGCCTATATACTTACTTATGCGGATTGTTGGTCCGCCTGAGATAGGGACGATAGAAGATAATTAGATGGGACTTCCTTCTTTCTTGCATGAGCCCCATAGTTGAGAGTTGAAAAGCACCGTTGCAGCTGATGATGATACTGCGGCATTCCGCCGCCGTCCAAAGAGCTCTCCTGACTTTGCTGACCTCTCGCGCGACCTAAAACACGCATCCAATGGCTTTATTCCATCTGAATTTATCCAGCTGCTACTCAATAGAAATATACTATGCTTCGAAAATGTCGCACCAGGCAATCGAGGCAAAAAGAACTCTCCCACCTTCAATAAGTATACTGCAAAGAGCCGTTTCGGTCAGAAAAGAGCCGTGCCGCGTCGGTTGCATTAACCGAAGCTGACCTTTCTAGTCTGGAGGTTAACGTACAGCCGCAGCGCAGCAGCAGCAGCAGCAAAAACCGAACGAATTCCGAGGAAGTTTATAATAAGGAAGAGCGCGATCGCCGGCTTTTATAATAACTACCTTCAGCTCTTCTTATTTCTTTCTCCCTCTCCCCCTCTCTCTCTCTCTCTCCCTTCGAAGGCAGCTCGCTCAGCGCAGCAGCGAGAAATCCGAAAATTGTACGGCTTCCTTCTTCTCTCTATAACTCGCCAATTCGTATAAATTACAGAGACACAAGTATGCGTGTAAACCGGAGCGTCTTCGAAAAATTGAGAGGGGGCCGGATGTCACTCTGTAAATTCCGAAAGTCAAATAGGATAAGACTTGAGAATTATCTGGAAAAAAATGTATTGCAGCAAAAAGTATAGCTGAGCTCTATATATGTAGAGAGAGCAAGTAAATGACGAGCCGACAGGTGTAGAATGTACGAGGGAGCCGTATAACGATAATAAAGGATTATGAATAGTTGTTGAGCGCGTCTCTCTCTCTCTCTCTCTCTCTCTCTCTCTCCGCGCGAGTCGGCGCTCGGCAGTCTTGATTGTTTATTGCGTGCGCTCGTCATTTTTACCGAGGCACATAAATTTCAGCGCTACACACGCTATGATTGCAGAGTCCGCTCGCTAAATTACGGTTCATCAACTTTTAACTTCTAAATCATGTCAATTTTTGTAATTTGTAACATGCCCAGAAGCAATGCTGCTCTCCGCGAGCGCGGCGGACCCGTAACCCGTATCCCTCCCTATCGTTCCCGTGGCCGTGGCCGTCGCCAGGGAGCCACCTGTGAGACTGCCTCACCTCATTCAATAAATGCCCCCGCTCGGCCAGCTGGCTTTGATCGATGAATCAGTTAATTCGCCACGACCAATGCGGCCTATACCGATCAAACACCGCATTTTTCTTTTTCCTCTTTTCCGCGCTCCAATCTTTATATTATCGACTTTTATATCGATCCGCGCGCTCCAACTTGCGCTTTCCTAATCCCAAACTTTCATCGCGACGAAATTTCCATTTTTCTTACTCTTTACAAACGTAAACGATTTGACGTAGTCGCATGTTCTCTCTCTCCTTTTCTATAACACATGCGTCACAAGTTGCCGCTAGAAAGTTCACCTGAAAAATGACGTTCAATTCGCGCAAGATTCGAGGCAGCCGAATAATTTAAATAAGTTTTTTTAGTCTTTAATTCGTAATAGGTGTATAGAATTCTGTGTTGCAATTGTCATTTGTCAAAGGACTAGCTGTATAAACTGTATACAAGTAGCATATATTAGAATAGAGGCATTGTAAGTTCTGCAATCGACAGGTTCATGATATACATTACGGCTCGATTATACGCACTTGTTCCTGTGCCCACCTGCTAATCCCTTCGCCCATACTTTTCTCGTGCCTGCCGCATCACGGTTCAGAACACACTTGTGCGTACATATAGGTACCAGCCGAGCTGTACCAGCTCTATTGCTAAAGCTATAGCTCTTTACTCTTTTCACTTTTTCCATCCATATCTCATCTCCGTAACTCGATAATCCCTTTTTCCATTTCAAAACTCAATGTCTCTGCAGATGCAATAACGAATAACGCATCGAAAAATTGCAGAGCGAGAGCTCGCGAGAATTTCAAGGTTTATAGCTGCTAAAGCTGATAATAAAATCAAATTACGTATCGCACACCTCTCCAACACATTTTTTCTTCTTCTTCATGTCCCGAAAAGTAGCTGAGAACAGTCCGGTCCACACGCAGAAATTAAGGAAAACACAACTCGTAAGCTTATCAGAAATCATGGTATTTCTTCAGAGGAGATGAGGGGAATCAACTGCAATGAGATTGTGCAGAGTACTTTAAGCAAACGAAGTATATTAAAAAAGTCGCTGGTATATAAAGCCTTCGTAGTAGAAACCCTTAAGTCTCTCTCTCACTCTCTCTCTCTCGAACATCGGCGAGGCACTTGACAATACCGCAAACTTTTAACAGCTATCATTAAATTGAAACTATGTTTAAATTAGATCTTGTTACTTTCTCAACGACTGAATAAGCCGCTATAAACGCTTTATCGCGCTGCTCTAACATTAAGTCTTAAAAGTTGTCGAGAGACAATCGCGGCTAATTAGACGGAAAGTCTTGGGACGAGAGCCTCGGACGGAGCGCTTCTTTTGTTTCTTCTGCTGCTCTCCGCACCGGCACCGCAAGCCTGACTTGGCTACACACGTATTTTACTATACTTGGAGGAAAGTCAAAGGTGGACTGCAATTGCGTAGCGCGTACTCTACGCCTGCAGTGTAGAAAAAGAGACACGGAGGACGGAGGTGAGACAGCGAGATCCCGACGCGATAACGGCAGCTGCGATCGAGCAAAACAAATTTTCCGAACATGCGCGAGAGATTCATCGGAATCTCAAATCCTTCCCTCCTCCTCCTCTCGCACAATAATGTCCAAGTCCACCTCTGCCTATACCTTCACAGGATCCTATAACCACTGCAATTTATAGTCCAAAGGCTTTTTCTCAGCTGCGCCTGATTCCTACATTTTTGCGGTATAGTATACACAATCTTATATTCAATCATTCTTCCTTTCACGCTGCTCATTTTTAATAGTCTTCTCGCCAATTTTACGTACATAATAGAAGTTTATAATAAGTTTCTCAAAATTAATTTTCATTTCTTTCTTGGTAATGATAGTTATTATTAATATTACCTTGAGCAATAAGTCAAAGTAACTTGGATGACTCGGGCTGGAAGAAAAAATTTTCAAAGTGGCCGCGCTTTATTATACTTATTACGGTGGCGGACTTGTGTACTGTACTACTGTGTATGAATTGTGGCGTATACCTATCGGTGTCCCTTGCGAGTCCCGTGGCCAAAAAAAGAAAGAGAAAGAAAAAGAAAAGTGTACTGTATACCCATATATATAGCTATAATGGTATACGTATACACTATACAGTATGGGGCAGCGCAAAGCGCAAGCGCAGCAACACAAACAAGAGACGATCGCGCGCGCGCCACGTGCCTTCCGTACTGTCGCAATCGCGTACTATTCTCTCGCGTCTATATCAATATTAGCATTGTAAGTAACTGCATACCAGTGGAAGCTTAACGCTCAAACAAGAAATGGAGGAGGAAAAGGAGATTTCGCTCGAATCGGATTCAATGCTCTCGTTAAAACTGGATACGTCCTCGTCCTCGTCCTCATCATCGGCATCGTCATCGGCATCGCGATCCGCATCGCCGTCAGCATCGCCGTCGCCGTCGTCGTCGTCGTCGTCGTCGTCGCCATCGGCATCGGCATCGCCGTCGGCATCGCGATCCGCATCGCCGTCAGCCTCGCCGTCGGCATCGCGATCCGCATCGCCGTCAGCCTCGCCGTCGGCATCGCGATCCGCATCGCCGTCAGCCTCGCCGTCGGCATCGCGATCCGCATCGCCGTCAGCCTCGCCGTCGGCATCGCGATCCGCTTCGCCCTCAGCACCGCCGTCGGCTTCGCGATCCGCTTCGCCCTCAGCACCGCCGTCGGCATCGCGATCCGCATCGCTGTCGTCCTCGTCGTCGTCGTCGTCGTCGTCGTCGTCGCCATCGTCCTCCAAGTCGGACTCGGACTCGGATTCGGACTCCTCGGAGTTTATCGACGTCGTCAGCGACAGTGCTATTAACGACTTGGACATGCAGGTTCGTTTTAAAATTTACTATGTACTTTCGTGAGGATGATTTCGTTGACCTGCGGGAGTCATCCTGACAGCTACATCTTGTACTCAGGGAAATTTTAGTTTTCATCGATAATTTCAAAGTGCACATTGCGAATTGAAACTCGTAAAGCTTTTTACCAGGGATTCAGTTTATGCTAAATAGTTATAAACATTTATAAATATCTTTTACATAAACTATTTTCAAAAATTTTTACAAAAGTCAATATTCGTATTTAGCAGATAATACATGCCTATAACGTTTAAATAATTTTTTAATGATTTCTCGTGTGTGTGTGTGTGTGTGTGTGTGTGTGTGCTCGTGTGTGTGTGTGTGTGTGTATGCGAAAAGTGAGCCGTTTTTATCAAACAATCTCATTGGGCTCAAAATCGTTTCGCGATGAAAAGCCTATTTCGCACATCTGTTATTTTCCCACTATTTGTATTAAAAGCGTACTTTTTATTAAATTACTTTTTAGAAATTGTACTCTTTAAGAGTGAAGCTGGAAAATGTTGTGCGACAACACCAAATCGAGAACACAGCAGGTACCCGGCCTCCAACCCTACATGAGAAACAAAAATTTAGAAAATTCAGACCTATAAAGCGTGGAAAATTTACTAATTCGGAGGACAAGCGAATTCGCAAAAATTGGCAAAAATTTTGCAAAGTAAGTTTAAAATGAAAAAAATTAAAAGATTTATTGGATTTTGAGTTATTTTTTTAACTGTATACTTATATTGATTTTGAGACTCATGAGTGGTGTGAAAAGAAGGTACAGCCGTTTCTCACCATGAGGCACGGAAAGACATATTATATTCCCAGCTTGAGCGAAAGAAGAAAGTTCGTACAGTACCTCGCGCAGGGACTGCCGAACCGGACGCTGTACAGCGTGAATTTTCGCTTTCGCAACTTGTACAGCGAAGCCAAAAAGCAAGGGTGAGTTTAAGAAAACAATCTGGAGATTTTGATAATTTTTACTGATTATTATTTATTATTTATTGTTTTAGCACCTTCACACCTGCGGAGGATCGGCTGATTCTCGCGAAGCTGAAAGAAGGCTCGAGGGCGCCGTTCGCGTCATCTGCTAAGGAACTCAAACGGAAAAGGCACGCGATCTACCAACGCGCAGTTCTACTTAGGTTTCAAATGAACTAAGTAAGAGGGGGAAAAAAGAAGACGGGCCAAGATCTCTTTTTCGAAGCTCCTGTGTGCTCCATCCTCGGATAGAAAAAGACGATGCTTATCGCCTCAATGCCTCTGTAGTTCAAACTATATGTTCAAACTATATATATAGTTTAGATTTTTGCTTTTCAAATATCTTGTACGGGATTGCGGAAAAATCTGGATCCCTTTTCCCTCTCTCGCTTTTCTTCGGCTAATCGCAAGATCATTCTTTTCCTTTTCATTCAGTCGTACTAACATAAGTAGCAGCTTAACTACGTCTCTCATCCTCTTTTATGTACACAAGCATTTTTTTGTTCTTTTTTGTATTTTTAAAATTTTTTTTAATTTAATTCATGTACGCAGGCTTAATTGTTAGATCTGTTTAGTTGAATATTGTGGCCCATCGAGAGATCTTTATTAGAATTATCTTTAGTACGTAAGTTTGAAAGATTTTGTTTCCATTGAGTTTAATTCAAACCCACTTGGCCAGTTGGCTGCAGATTAGAAATAAGTTACCTTGTTACATTATTTTATAAATGGTATTATAATGAGAAGTTCGTCGATATGAAAATCATCTCGCTGCTTGAAAAAATTATATGCTGCCGAGTGCAATGAATACAATAATGCTCGGCGCACAGAACGAACGCTAGTAGAAAAGTATCCTGAAATCGAGTCAAGTCATTCGTACGTTTGAGCGTGATTTAGTAGCTGCTGCGAAGGGCCTCGCTGCCCCAGAAGTATTGTACTGCGTATTCGACGCAATGATAATTTTCTCAGAGCCGTGCCGCAGCGACAAGCAAACCCGCAAATCTCCTTTGCTGTTAAAATTGCAGTGTACTTTTCAAATGATAGGTTAAAAATAAAGTGTAAAGTGTGTGTTCGACTTAATTGTATAGTGTGTGTGAGAGAGAGAGAGAGAGGGGGGGGGGGAGGGGATAGAGAAATGAAAAACCATCGGATCTTGTCGGTTGAATTGCCGCGACGACATAAGAGGAGCCAGCGTCTATGCGGCACAGCCACAGCTAGTCTATGAGATGAGAGAAGAAAGGAGAAATAGAGAGGAGGAAGCATCTTGCTCGCTGCTGCTGCTGCTGCTGCTGCTGCTGCTGTCGTCGTCGTCGTCGTCGTCGTTATTGTCGTCGCACCACAAAACAGTTCCGCCGTTTCAGAAATAGAATTCTCATGGTATCGAATGACTATTTATTTCTCTATCTCCGGCATTGTAAGGTGTCCCAGGTCCCTTTCTATATTTCCTCTTTTCTCTTTTTGTCGCGAGAGCGACTATAGCTGCTCGGACTCTGCAGCGGAAAGATGTTATCTCCGCGCGAACATCCAGGCAAAGCTGCTCAGGCTCTCCCTCGTCTCTAAACCTTACGGCCAAATAGACAAGTTTTAACGGCGAAAATTTTTCTTCCAATTTTTCTTGCGCCTTGCGCCTTATTCCAAGAGCAATAGCTAAATTACTTACACGTCTGACAATTAAAACGAAGACGCTCATTTGCCACAAACCATTATGCAGATCTTATAAGCCGGACGAAAGGAAACATTTTTTGCGGTCACTCGTGAATTCCGCCAAGTCTCAACTGATGGAACTTGATTGAAAATCGACGTGGCGCCTAGAAAGACGCTTAAGAAATTCCCGAGACAGCTAATCTTGCTGCATTTCTCTCGCGAAGACAATCGCAGTGCCGCGGTATGTACTTTAACGTCGAAAATTGAAAGAAGAATGCTGAAACGTGCAGTTTAAGAACCGGATTAGCGCAATTTAAGCCGGAGCGCGCGCAGAACATGCAAGCGGGCGAGTATAGTGACATCATTTTTCCGGCCAAGCCCGAAATACGCATTCGCTCAAGTATAGACGCCGGCAAAAGCGAATTTACAAAAAATAAGACATCGCCTTCTAGCTCTTGCCGATTTTGAATTAGCAGCAGTAGAGAGGCGCTAATTGTGCTCCTGCAAATTTACACCCGAAGCGTAACTTCTCGTAACTCATCCATTTCTTTTTGAATTCCGATACATATACTAGTTTCGGCAAAGTTTTTTCAATGTAAAAATCTGATTTGGAGCGACGCGCGACGATATTTATAGCGGGCTTGTTTACTCGATCAGCAATTTGAACAATAACGCTTTAACGTTCGCGACCTCCGCCTATAACTCGAGAGAGACTACGCCAGATCGATATATAATAAAACGACAAGCAAGCGTGCAGCGACTCTACAGGAGCTTATCTCGTCTCCCCCTCGCTTTCTTTTCTCGCGTCTATACCGCGGCGAGCTCCAATCTCCAATGTCATTTGCACATACTCCGCGACTTTTCGAATTTCCTGTACTTGTACGTACGGTGCTGCACTTGCGCTGCAGTGTCCTAGGCTCCCTGCGCTCTTTTTTAATCTCGCTTATATTACAGCCCCTTTTTATCCTCATTAACGCTTTCATTTCTTCGGCATTCTTATAAATCAGCTCGGGGCTAGTCTATCGCGGGCTTTCCCCGGCCGAAAGCTCCTTGCCTTGCCAGCTATACTGCGACGTACTGCGTGTCTACTTAAGTAAGTATATAGCCGCAGAGAAGCGGCTCTCGCGACTCAAGAGTCGTAAAGATTTTCCGCTCACTTTCATCTACGAGCCTCGCGACGAAACGGCCATAATGTGCAGCGTATAAAGCGGCCGCCGCTTGATTCATTCTTCCGGACACACGCCACCGCCTGTGCATGCTTCCAACAATTTTTCCATCTTACTCTTACCGAGATGCCTTGCCTCTGCACTAATCAAACTCAGTCGTAATAATACACTCTCTCCAGAGCTTCGCTGCAGGCACTTTACACGAGACTTTTTTGTATAACTATATTTATAATTACAACCAAATAAATATGTGCTAGAGGATGCGATGGGAGTAGGCGAATATTCATAGACCTCTTCAATTGCTCATATTTTTCCCGCATTTGTAAAGCGCAGTATTAAATGACTTATACGCGCGCTAGTTATCACCAGTTGCCTGACCAAGTGCTATAATAACTGAGCATATTCTTCTTCCAATTCCATTTTTTATTTCATTGCGATAGCTCACATTTTATCACGCATGAAAAAATAGGTCTATATTTTTATAGATTTCATGCATATAAGTAGTGCCTATATAGTTCGAATTAATCGCGATATGCATAAAAGCTAATCAAATGTATGCCGCGCTACCTTATACAGTAAAATATTTTAATTAATTTTAAATCTGCAGGAATCTACTAGTTTCATTCCGGCTTCAAACTATTTCTCCGGTTAGTATAGACTGCATAAATTCTCTGGTACATCAATGGTTATAAAAACATAATCTAATTATAACCTCGACCACAATGTTGATTTAGATTTTCTATTTAATTAGAAAGAAAAAATTTGTTAGTTTCGTAAGCGTAAGCAATGTAGGCTCGATGAATTCGTCGAGGCAAAAAAGTGCGAATCATCCTCTCGAAATAGCGTTAATTTTACAATGAAAGTTACAATACAGGCTGTGTATAACCTCAAACTAATCGTTCGAAAAGTTTATGAGAGCTCAAAATTTTCATCTTAGCAATTAAGTACTTTCATGCGATATTGCGCACTTGTGGAAGTTCTTCGTTTGCGCACAACTTTTGAGGAAACTCGAACGAGTATTCAAAGTTATGCGTTACAAGAGGGAGGGATAAAATAATTATAAAAAAAGGATAACGAAATGTCCGTGATAAATTCCAATTTTCGAATAATTTAAAAAAAATGGTGTCTTTGATTAGCAAAATGAGAGGAAGACTTGCGCATAGAAAATAGTACTATAGTAAATGTTTAAAAATCGTCCCGTTACGAACTGGCTCCCTATTATTCATAGCTGCAATGATGCATCCAAGTCGTTTTTCGATTCTGCGATGTAGCAGCAGCAGCCATGCATTTATATGAAGGAGTGAATATATCGAAATCCATATGTCAATCGCGCAGAACCATCGATACGAGCCGAGAATAAAGTGCATAATGCATGAGCATTGAGCGTTGAACATACAGAAGAGATTAATGCAGAATCATAAATGCAAGATAATTAGACGTTGCCCCCAGCGGTACGTAGAGTTCAAGGCCTCGTGACAGCTCTTCTGTTTCAAGAGCTCGTACGCGTGCGCGTGCGCGTCCCGTCCCGCGTCCGGCGTCCGGTGTGGTAGCTTATAGAAGTCGGTGGGCGGCGGGCCGGCTCGCCGTTGCAGCTGCACCAGAAGCGAGATGAGTTCCGAAAACTCAAAGCGATCAATTTTCTCTCCGATGGATCAGATTTCGCTCTGGCGCGTTCCGACTAAATGCACCACACGTACGTTTCGAGCGCTTCGCTCCTTTTTTGTGGCGTACTGTTAATGGTGCGCACTCAAAGGTGATGCATTTTTTTCAAAGCCTCTCTCTCTCTCTCTCTCTCTCTCTCTCTGTTGTGGTTATCCCCCTTCATTGGCTTTCCTCCGCGACATCTGTGCGCGTGTGCTTTTTTTCGAAACGAGAAAATGCGCGACTGCAGCAACAGTGTCGAAGCACAAGATTTACATGCAGAGATAATGAAATATAATCATCCCCATGTGTGAAAGTGTTTTTCAAACCAAGAGCCAACAAAACAACATATTCCATAGATTTATAAAGCTTTGATTTTCACAATGAAATTTTATTTTGCGTCTATTACTTTGCAACCATCACTTGTTGCAAGTTACCGCTGCAGGTAGCATCAAAAGCGTCCTTTTTTCCTTTTCAATTAATTTTCAACGTAAAACATACTGTTTACATACACATTTGAAAAAAACTTAATTTTTTTATAATCGCGAGAACGTGGGACTCCCGAAGAAATATTTTAGTAACAGGAGATGTTCTCAATTTTTTCCATTCGAACGGGTAGAGAGAGACTCGCGGCGATAGCGCATCATCAGTCGATCAGTTGAAAGTAAAATCTTCCGTTTACTACATGGAATTTTTCAAGTCTCCGCACATGGGCTGATGCATGCGGCGTTCCCATCTCGATCTAAAGGAGAGTAGGCGGCGTGTATACCGATGTATAATGTAAGCGTCGTAATGTATCTCACGCGGAAAGAAAAAACGGCCAGATTTTCCAAGCCGAAACAGAGGCACGTGGAGAGCAGAGAGAGAGAGAGAGAGAGAGAGAGAGAGAGAGAGAGAGCTGCCGGAAGCGTACCCTCTCTTTTTCCGCGGCGATCCCTCGGCGTCTCGTAAGTCGTGTAATAAGCGCGTCTCCCGCCTTCTAATTGCACTGGTAATCCGAGGTGACAGCGCTTTTCCTGCGACTTTTCTCTCCGCACGAAAATAGACGCTCGCGCACTGCAGTCAACTCGTGATCGATTAGTCTAACGGCCCGGAACATCCAAGCCCAAGTCTCAAGCTCGCGTTTTTTCACTTAATTACATGAGAGAGCCGCAGTAGCTCATCTATGCTCAATGCTCATGTGGGAATTTAAGGCGTCGCCGCGACACATTTTTTACAAACGCGCGCGCGCAGCCTAACCTCAAATTGGATTTCAATAACCCTCTCGCGCACTTAGCGCACGTCTTTTCAATCCACGTTCTTATATTATACGTATACGCATTTTACTATATGGGTAGTAAAATAATAGATTTTTTATGTAGACTAGAGAAATTGTCCAAGTGTCCAAGTTTTACACTATCGACCAATGACATTTTTGGATAACGCTCTAAATTGGCTCTATTCGATAATAATCGCTATTTCCGAGGCTATTTCCTTTTTATAGAGGGATGCAGAAATTCCGTGCAAAGTGCTACTTGTATTGTGTCGACCGTGCAGAACTGCATACAACAACTGCATGTCGCGTTCTCTGCTGCTAGTGCTAGCCTTATGTAAACAGTCTCAAAGATTCATAGTCCTGTGTGCAGTATAATATAAGTACTGCGCCGCTGCGCACGTACTTATAATCGTATAATGAGTAATGGGGTCGTAATAAAGTTAGATGTACATTTGATGCGCATGCGCGGCGCACTAGACTAAAATTTAAAAACGAATAACAATATTACATGCGGATATGATTTCGCATGAGTTTACGTAATTTTATGATTCCACAGTAGAAGCGACTGTATGGAAGCAGCGGAAGCTGCTGATTCGGAAGTTTTCTCACGACTGCTGTACTTGGCGGAGGATTCATCGTTTCGCTGGGCTGCACCGCGAATTCACTGACAGCATTATCTGGTGTACAATAGCTGCGTGTCCAACACTCTGCAGCGCAGTTGTACACGGCTCAGCTGACAGGCACATTATAGCTACAATTACCGACTGCAATGCACCTATATGCTGCAGATGCAGATACAATTGCAGACGAGCTTATGTATACGCATAAGCCTTCTTTTACGTTTCTCCGGGCTTCGGGGCTTTTGTCCAAACATAGCTTCATATCAGACGATTGAGGGCCTATGCTGTACTTGCTACCTATACTTATACTTATAGCTGATCGTCTCGACACGGTGCGCAGCGCGTCGAGTTTGCTTCTCCGGCGGCTGTACGTCCTCACAATTTTGCCGAACTTGTACCGAAGCAAACATTCAATTCGTTTAATTGACTTTGAAAACTCACAGCAAGTTAGACGCAGGCAGCTGGAGTCTATAAGCAGGTACATATAGGTATATAAGAGTATAGGATTAAGTGGAGCTCGCGTGCCCCCTATGGACGTGCGTGGCGGGGGCTATGATGGTGTTAAGGCACACCGCATACATAAACTTACGAGTACTTATTCGGCTCGCGCGATCTCGGGAATGACGGGAACACGGGAATGGAGATTGCGGAGTTGGACGAGGCTGCGGCCAATGTGGCCTCTGCCGCGCGATATTATAGAGGTATACAATATACAATATACATAGCAATGTAATATTTTACTCGCGCGCGCGCGCGGCGCGTGTGTGTTCGCTCCCCTTAAGCCCTTATAACAATAATAGTCTTTCCTTCTGCAGAAAATAACGTTTTCCGCCGAGAAAAACTGTAGCATGTACATTATTCTATTGTACAATTATCCAGGATGTCGATGTCTATATACAACGCCTACAGTATACCTATACGTTTTTGCAAGTAATCGCTAAGTAGCAAGTTCATTTGCTTCTTATAATAAAGAGTAAAAACCAAATTTTGGGAAATGAGTAATTCCGGAAAAGACAGTAAAATTAGTAAAATTCGGAAAAGTAAAATTTTCTATTAGTTGGAATTCAATTGCAGTTGAGACTATGCAAATTGTCGTGACACGCAGTCTTCTCTCCAAAAAGTCCTCTGTAAGCTCGATGCAGTGGTACTTAAAGTTATGCATATAGGTTATAAGTATATAAAAGTGTGTGAATTGGCCGCACATAATATTGGACGAACGAGCTGTCTAACTTCTAACCCCCTTGATTACCGAGTCGCTACACCTATATAGGGTCTGAGTTGCCCATACGCATACCTCGACCGCGTAGACCTTATATATTATAGACGCGTCTGAAGACCGCACGAAACCATGATCTACTTGCGTAGAGGTATATATAGTATAGTGGGGTATACCGACGAGAGAGGGAGAGCGGAAAAATGTGCGAGAGAGAGAGAGAGAGAGAGAGAGAGCGGGTATAGCGTAGCGCCCTGTAATTATAGGAGCAGCCAAAGCTCGTTTGGAGGAAGAAAAAAGTTTGGAATAAAAAGAAAAAGAGCGCGCGATTGACGAAGGAGAAGAAGGAGGAGACGAGCAAGTAGGTATGTAAGCGCCGGGAGGAGAATGACAGCGGTTTAAAAGGAATAAGTAAGCACCGAGGCGGGGCAGACTTTTTCTCCTTCTCTCATCTTTTTTAACACGCACCGACGCACACGCGGCAAACGGCGAGCGGCAACTGCTCAGACTGCTCTGATGATGCTCTCTGCGACTCTGCTGCTACTCCTGAACTCCTCTCCGACGCACAGATATCGGTATATGTATAACTATACGTAGGTTAGGTCTTAGGTCCCACATACACCTAGATAAGTACTAGGGCTAGGGATGAACAAAACTCGCGAGGACAGCTACGAGGAGGCGGGGAATGTGTACTGCACATACAGCAGTATATTATATACAGAGCAACACTGCACGCTGACTGCATCTGCTAGCCAGTGCGCGAAATATAATAATGCGTTGCGGCCAGCCGCCAGAGGATTAGACAGTATAATATCTTTTTTGACACTTTTTTAATCTGAAAATCAAAACTTTTACATAATCATTAGACTCGGCTGTTCGAACTTTGTTATTAACAAACAACATGTATAAGATAAAGTGAAGAAATATTTGATAATGTAAAAGAAAGTACACTTCGATATCCACTTTCACATAGAAATATATACTATACTTTATTTGAAACTTGAAAATTCACCATGAAATGCGAAAGAAATTAATTCTCTTTGCAAATATAAAGAAACAAATTGAAATAAGTGGCATTAGTTATTTTTACTCATTGTTGCAAGAGTAAAGAATAGACTGCTATACTAAAAATGATTTCCTTCTGATTAAAACAGCATTGCTCTGATAGTGAAATCTCGAAAAAGTTAAGGTTTTACTGCTACGAAGCGTGCTCTGCAGGAAGAAGCAAAAACAGAAAAACAGAAAAAAAAGAAAAGAAAAAAGCGTGAGTTTTAAGGCCTTACTAAGTAAGTACTTATCTGGCGATCTGGTTTCCCGAAGTTGGGTCCGTTAGTCGTTCGAGTCGTTCGAGTCGTTCGAGTCGTTCGAGTGCTTTACCCGGGGCGTGACTCCCCCAACTCAGCTGCTATATATGTGCTCCTCGTTTGCCACTGCCAGACTGCCATACATGATACATATGCGCGGATGCGGCTTTCGGCTGTCCAAGTCAAAAATGAGGCTTTTTACCTTCTCGAAAGAATTCTCCGCGTTGCATAGACTGCTCATATATAGAGACTCGGTGCAGGATTGGTATATATATATATGGGTGGATTGAGGGGATGCTTCTAAAATTACAATGCACCGCCATGACGTGGGCTATTTTTGCGCTGAAAATTGCTGCTGATGGGCGGTGCTGGCTTTTACGCGCCTAGCCGCGTAGACGGATTGATTAGGTCTACTGTTTGCTTGCTTCGTTGCGAGAACGCTTTTATACTTTGACTTGTGAAAAGATGTTGATTTTAACATCGTCACCTACTAGACAGCTCGGAAAATGGATTATTTTTGAAGAGGTTGCACATCTCCCAGACCTCTTTTATTTCCTTATGCTCGTCAATATTGCTTTACAACACGATTGCAGCTCGGGGGAAAACATTTAGCTGAAAACAGCAAAAGGTTTTTAAAGTATCTGAAAATTTACAAAAGCAATAACGATTCTTTTTTTTTTAAATTGTTTATCTAAGCGTTAATTCTTTGTTTGCATTTAAAAGATAAGTAAGCTATATCAAGTATATTTCTAAAAAGTTTCAGGTCCGATCGGTCTAAAATTTAGGGGTGTCTCAGGCTCGTCCCTAGCAATTCATTATTTTCATAATTTAAAGTATAGGGATATAAATTATAAATTATTTAAGTATACAATTACATTTTTTTAATCCTATACCGCAATGGATATTATGTTTAAACCTTGAGATATTTAGTACACGATGCCACTGAGCATATTATAACATTTTGTCAAAAGTTCTTACTTTATTTTTAAATGCGTCGTAAACGGTATTTAAGACCAATTCTCCTAGAGAAATGCACTTTTCGTGGGTCCAGAAATCGAAAATTTTTTTTAAAGCTAGAGGTTTCGGACCGATCAGACTTTTTTCTGTAAGCCTTCTGAAAGATAGTCGAAAGTTCAGAGAAACATGAGAAACATGAAGCATAATAATTTAACATGGAGAGATACACGGAGAAAAAAAGGAAATCAGCTATTCGGATTTTTATTTATTATTTTTTTTTTAAACGCGGGCATAACTTTTTTTTCAGAGCCTCGAATCTGGGTATATATTTATTGTAGTGCAATTCGAAATTTCATTTGTGCCTCGAGAGCATTCGTAGTTGTTATTATTCCAGTATTTTGACGCATGAATCTTTTGTAAGAAAACGCGTAAAACGGCTCAGAAATATGTTTACTAGTAACTTTCCCCAAGTTGGTTATAAACGCAGTTTTCTCGCATTTTCTTGTGACTTTCCTAATAGGATTTTTAAGATGGTAAGAAAGGTCAGGGGTCGTATATAATATATAAAATTTGTATACATTTTTTAATTTCAATTAGTAGTTGGGTATATATACTACAGGAAATAAAATGATAGCTTTAAAAGTGAAGGACTTTAGTTATATAACATCTGCCTGACTGACAAACTGTTCAAATAGACATTCCAAATTTATTTTATCCTCCCGGATGTGCATATACGTACTTTGATCCTACAATAAGTCTAAAGTTTCTACCAGGCTTCCTATACTATTGCTGAGCTTATTTTTAGTCACGACTGTAACGCTTGAATCTTGATGAAAAATACAGGCGAGAATTTATTTGAAAAATTAATAAACAAAGCTTTCGATATAACAACAGCTCAAGTGTTGAAGATACAAACGTAAATGTGACTTGTACTCCGAAATCTTTTGAAAGAGGGGGTGACAACCATTTGTTAGATTGACATCACGCGCAACAGAAGCTGGCTTAATTGAATCTAGAAAAGAAACGTAGGTGTACAGATTGTACTGCGCATACACAATGTAGACTAAATAGTGAATAATATATTAGTATAATTCATACATAACAACGCGCTGTGCACATAATAAAAATAAAAAAACGCAGCTTATGTAAAAACTTATGTAGTGCATAATTTGCGAGCATTGTTAAAGCGAGCAATGCAGCTTTTAATAAGAGCTGAGTAAGAAGCTTGCAAGAGAAGGGAATGGAATAAAGCTTTTTAAGCGTGCTGTCAACTTCCTCTGCCAGCCCTTTCACGCTTTCAGGCTTAACGGAAATGGAAAAAAAGTAAAGAAACACAAACACACGCCGAGACAGTAAGTATACTTACTGATGTGTGCCGCTCGGGCCACGCGTGCATGCGGCAATCGCTTGCGCTTTATCTCGATCATTTTAGATAGGTACTGATGAAAAAACTCAAATCGTATTATTACCGAGTAATCTGCACTGCTTTTATAATACTACACGTGACAATCAACTTGGATTAGCAGTAAATTCTTTTGATCGAGGCGTCCTCTGCTTACGACACTTCCCTTCACGAAATATAGCTGCAGACAAATCAATAGGTTTTCCTTCCTTCCTTGCCAGCTGATTCATTCACTTTTTCCTTCTATTACATTCTTGTTTTTTACAATTTTTATAATGTGCCGTAATACCTTTTACGACGTACTAATGTACTATACAAACATGTACTATACATTTATATGCGGATATTGGATATATGTGCAATTCCACCTTCACGAGAAATAACTATATGGAAATTGGAAGTACAACAATTTCTTCGAGAGGGCACACCTTATCCGGAACACTAAATTACACTTGTATCCCATTTATAACTGTCTGCTCACCAAAATTATGTAAAGTGACATGCTGGTCGAGTTTAAGAAAATAAAGTATAGCAAAAGAGCTGCTTGAGTTTTAAAAAAAGCGGCCAGAATAAAAAAGCGACCTGAAAGGTGTGCTCTTTCAAGAAAATTTTCCTTTCAAGAAAATTACTCATAATTTTGAACAACAGAAAAGGCAACCTCTTCCCGTTTATATCCATTGCTTTTACTTATCATGTAAATATGATCGCATTTTTAATAAAAAAAAACGATCTCTGGCTGTGATTCAATTGACTCGCAGCAATTGACTGCATTTGAGTAATTTCGCGGGATACTTCTGGGAAACTTCTGGGGGCCTGGAAGTCGCAAAAATTTTCGCGAGGGCACACTTACCAGACCTATTTTTTCTGGTTTCTGGGACCCCTCTGAATAAGAAACCGTGCGAGTTACTTGATTATCGGTTGCCACCCGGCTTTCCCATCGAAAAAATCCAAAAATGTTCATACATTTTCTTTTGTATTATTACTGCCGAGCGTATTATTTGTATATTGTGAATTCTATGGGACATGGATCAAAAGTTATGACAATTTGAAAAAAATGCTTTGGTTTGACTTTGACGAAATATAGCTCAATTTTTCCAAAAACCAGACATTTTTCCCTTGCTTCAAATACTTGTTACTATCGATCCAATGCTTCGATTTTAACGTTCAATAGCTCAAATTAAAGGTCTTTTCCTCTACTTTTTGGTTTTTAAGTCTAAATTAAAATTTGTTTATCCATTGACCTATATATATGCTACAAATATTTAGAATTGTCAGTAAAAAAGTAGAGGAAAAAAGCTTTAATTTAAGCTATTAAACTTTAAAATCGAGTGACTTTTGATCAAATGTCACGAGGATTTGAATAAAAGTGAAAATCTCGCGATCCCTATAAGTAATTAGCTGTATTGAAACGTGCGTAGCTCGTGACCTGTGCATCCGATTTCAAAAATTTTCGGCTCAATTTAAAGTTCTCGAGCTGCACTTTCTTTGTATATACATCAATGATAGCGCCATGACCCATAGAATTCACAATATACAAATAATACGCTCGGCAGTAATAATACAAAAGAAAATGTATGAACATTTTTGGATTTTTTCGATCGGAAAGCCGGGTGACAACCGATAATCAGAAACCAGAAAAAATAGGTCTGGTAAGTGTGCTCTCGCGAAAATTTTTTCGACTTCCAGGCCCCCAGAAGTTTCCCAGAAGTATCCCGCGAAATTACTCATTTGCGTTTTATTTTTTTGATATACATTAATTGTAGGGTACCTTTTAAAAATTGCTAAAAAAAAACGATTTTCGATCGACCTTTAGGATTAACTCAATAATTAGCAGCATTTACAAAAAGTTAAAGAGAATAGTTGTGTATCTCTTTTTTCTATATTAACGTCAAAGTTGGAAAATGCTTTTAAATCGAGTTAACAGCTTGAATTTTCTAATTGAATTATGTTATAACTGAATTTTCTCTTTGAAAAAAGTGATTGCCTTTGTTGTAAAGCATTTAATATGAAATTCTGACTGATTACTAAGTAAACATGATTAGTGACTATAATGGCTACTATCATTGATAGTTCATGACTGATATATTAAGTGCAAAAGATAACCCAAATCGTGCGTGAAGTGTCCACTTTAAAAAAATGATGCTAATAAATTTGATTATGGTTAGCATAATTCATAATTTACGCTTGATATACATGGAGCCCAAAACATAATCCGAATCGAGTGCGATGCGTGCGCTTAATATAATTAACAAATCAGTTTTTTCGCTTAAAACTTAGAAATAATGCACTTTACAAAAGAAAAAGTTAGATAGTAATTAAGTTTTAATTATTAGATAGAATAGATCTCGATAAAATACAACTTTTTTACCTTAACCTCCAGCCGTGACGTCAATAGAGAGGGTCAAATTTATTATTCTCTATGGAGATTACACGAAAAGTTCTGATGCTTCTTGTCAGTGAATTTAAAAGTGATATCTAACATTTTTAGAATACCTTAAAGATGATTAATTTACAAACTTAGGCAAAGTGTCTGAGCCGTTTGCTAATTTTATAAATATGACGGTTGCAAATGAAAATGACTTTGTGAAAAAATCTTGTAGAAGAGAAATTGCTTGGAATGACTCAAGAAGTAAAAGTGCATTTTTTTCAGAATTTTTGATACGCTTTTTTTATTATTGAATTATTCGATCAATTTTAAACAAATTCAAACATATTCTTTGAGTGATTCTAACCACTTTTTGTAGTGTTAAATTTTGTGCTAAAATCTATCGTACGTGAGTAAAAAATAATCAATGTTTAGTTTTAGTGTGTGAAATCGTTTTTTAGACGCCATCTTGGATCCATGACGTTGTAATTCATGTCCACGGGTTCACACAACTTTCAAGTTCGAGGTCCAATTGCACGACTTTGAAAGGTTTCACGTAAAAAGAACAGTTGCTTGAATGTGAAAATAGCGTTAACAAAAAATTATAGAAAAAATAATCACAGTTTTAAAATAAATCGCTGGTACTGCATTGAACTTAGTGTAGCGAAAATTGCAATTGTGACGTTAAAGAGCTAATAACTAGATTAAGATTACATAATAAATCAAATACAGTTGTTATTACATATATACTGTATATACTTTGTAAAATCTATAGAAATCCTCGCGATTCGAGTGAAGTCTTTGTCTTATAATAAAATAGTGCAATCTATAAGTGATGAAGTAAATAATTTTTTTAAATTATTGACTCTTCGCTAGATTTCATTTTTATAAAATTTTTCAAAAGCTAGTTTAGCGGAATAAAAATTTATTCAACGGAATGGAGAACTGCTGATATACTGAAAAACCGGCAGGTAGGTTATAACCTATAGGCGGGAAAAAGAAAAAGAAGGTGCGATGTCGCGCGGCACATCATTCGTCATTTCAAATATCGCGACGGGATAGAGTGGTCGGGAGGAGGGGGAGGGAGAGCAATCTGTAAATATTCGCAGGGTGGCGCGCATCACCGAGAATGAGAAAAAAGTCTTCGCTGGGCGCGAATATCCTGCCGCGAGGCTCAAACCGGTATATCCATATATATAAGTAGAGGGACGTTGCGGCCAGCGTATACAAGGATGATCTATGGTCACGATGACCTTCCGTGACTCGAGCGATGCTGCATTCTCTGTCTGTCTCTCTCTCTCTCTCTCTCTCTCTCTCTCTCTCTCTCTCTCTCTCTCTCTCTCTCTCTCTCTCTCTCTTTCATTCGAGTAAAAGTATACGACGAGTTAGCGGCGCATGCGGATGCTAAACAATATCAAGAATAGAAGATGCGAGAATCAAAAGATAGACAAAGACAACAAGATGCTGCTGCCTACATTCTGTAGTATATACAATATTGTTCTAGCTATAATACAAAATTGAAAATAGTTCTCATCTCAAAATGTAAAAAAAGTATTGTATCTTATCTGTTTAAGGCAATAGAACGTAAGGTATATAATTTAAAAATAATATAAAAAGGATTAGTCGAATTTTAGAATAATTGTGGAACGAAAAAAGTGGCAAAGCTTCCTCCTTGCAATTTTGGATATTTATTTGTTTATTTGTAAAGGTTACAGAAAACTGGAGTTTGAATGGAAAAAGTTTTCCCTGAGTGTTCTCTAGGTTTGCAAAATTAAACGTCTTCACAACGTGCAGCTGTATCTCATGATTGAATAGTATATTACGTGCCTAGGGAGGAAAAAACTTGGAGAGTCCATATCTCGTGTATATTGATACCCGAGCCGAAGGCGAGGGTGGCAAACACGAGATATGGGCTGTCCGAATTTACTCCCGTGGTGCGTATACTATTTTTCTTCACACTAGCGCCGAAATTACCAATTTCGCTCCTGGCGCCCGGGAGCGAAAGTGGTACTTTCGGCGCAGTGTGGAGAAAAATAGTTTTACTACTATCAAAATCTATTATCTAATACTCGAAAAGTATACATGAATATGAGTTTATTTTATCTTCTGAAAGCATCCTGTAATCAGAATTTACAATATTCAATAGTTTGTTTTAAAAAGATTTAAACAAAAATTTTTCGAAAAATATGCTCAACTTTCTACAAATTTTGACAGAAAAGGATCCTTCTTTCATGCAAAAAAATTCAACATTCTCGAATTTTTTGACTGCTCATCGTGCGAGGAAGGAATTCTTTTATGCGAAAATTATTTCGTGTAAATATTTGGTAAATTTTTGACATTTTATTCAAACGGATTAGCTGTTGATAAGCTACATTCGAGATTACTTCTCATATTAAACTTGCTTTAGAAAAAGGATGTGTTTATTATGAAAAAATCAAGCATTGATGAAATTATTGTCGCGTCGTTTGACAGTGTTTACCGAAATGCTTTTGCTAAGTATAATTATAACTATAAGTAAAGGAAGGAAAATAATAAATGAAAAATGATTATTTAAGAAAAGATTATCTAGTAGAAAAAAGGTGCATTATTTGAAGAATTGTTTGCTTCTATGCAGAAAAGATAAATTATGGAGAAGGATGAAACGATCCTGCGTTGTTGCATGAATAATATTGGTTTTGTGAGTGTACGCTGCGGATTGTGCGGTGGAGGATAGAGTACTTATAAAGTGGAGGTAGAGAATAGCGCGAGTTGACGAATTTAAGACTGCGCGATCGACAAAGGGGTTAAGGTGGCGGAGTGTACTGGTATAACCCTACCCGTAGCGCGCGGGTCCCTGACGTCGAAGCCGCCGCCGCCAAGGCCAGAGGAGCCACGAAGACTGAGGGGGAGTGGGGAGAGCTGGAGATACAGTGCTGACCGCCGCGCGGAGACATAGGAAATGTGCAAACCGTGGCGGCCTACAAGAAAAAGAAAAAATCGGACGAGGGAGCTGCGCGCGCTTCGGAGAGGGAAAAGGTTAAATAAAGGGAAGACGAGACAGCGGTCGCGGACACAAGTTACACACACGCGCGAACCATTGAGGTGTCCCTCCGTGAGTAATGTCGCGATAAATTATCGCCAAGCGAGCCTTCTCGCTCTTTCTCTCTCGCGAACACATCGTTCGCTCGGGCTCGTGGAACCGAAGGAACCCTCTCTCGCCTTCCTTGCCTCCTCACTCTTTCTATATAGCCATAAGCATACATATAGCTATAGACAGAGAACGCACGGCCGTTTCACTCTCTCTCTCTCTCTCTCTCTCTCTCTCTGCCTTTATATTGCGCGTGTATATCTATATATACATGTGCGCTACTGTATTTGCCTAGCGTCCAGCTCGCAGCTTTTTCTCTCCTCGCCGCGGCTACATTTTGTTGCTCTCCCTCTCTTTTCCCTTAACTTTATTCGCGCTCATCCTTTTGCATCCGCGCTTACATAGCCGCATGTCCAGCCGCCTCGTCCGCGCGTCTCTTTCTCCCGAGCAAGCGCTTGTCCTCCCGTCTACCTATTCTTATTATTCTCCTCTTCTTTTATTGCTACCAAAGGCTTTCTCTACAGGCTGCAGGCTACAGGAACACGAGCTGCAACGCAGTTAGATGCGCAGCTATATTATAGCTTTAAAAAACGGACAAACATGTTCGCGCCAACGTCTTTTGTAAAAGTCCCGTCTATATATAATATATATATATATATATATATATATATATATATATATATATTAAAGAAGTAACTTCTATACTTTTAGTTATATATTTCTTTTTTAATAGAAAAGAAAAAACTGGAATGCTGAGCATTTTTCAATCAAACAGTTTACACGTATTTCAAGCTTCATCGGTCAAAACATTATAGTTTTCGAAAAGTTTAATCATTTTTGTCAACAACGAAAAAAAAAAATGTATCAGCTTAGAATTATAGTAATTATTGTTGGAGTAAGTTCTCGCATATTCATGAAAAAAATCTTAACTAGAGAGGGCGCTCCCCCTGGACTCTGTTCTTTTCGTGAGACGTCCGATTACCGTTTCAGTCCGTGCCAAGAACTCGTATGGTGAGCCTCTTGCGCCCCTTTGTGTGTATGATCACTTTGCCAATAAAAACTCTTTTTGTTCCACTATCGAGTGTACGCACTTCTTCACACTTCCAAACCTGGAACGTGGTTTCACGAAAGCAATTTTCTTCTTAATTTGAATGGCTTATGAAAGAATGTGTGAAATTAACAGATATTCGTTGATAGTGATTATAAGCTGTTCCTTATCTAGATTGCGCTTTTCGTCTTGTCGTCATAAATATACCTGTTACATTATTGAATTATTTTATTAAATGAATAAATGTTTATTAACTGCATAAAAACACCCCAGTCGGAAAATTAACCATAAGGTCTGTCCTCGAGAATAACACCTGCCCAGAATTTTTGAACAGAATCCTTGGTAGAACGCTAACGGGTTTTGCCCGTTAAGTTATTAAAAAGTAGCTAGAATCGGTAGCTAGAAACCATATGGGTTTCTAGTTGGATTACCGCTAAAAACCCGTTAATTTTCCGCTTAACCTCAAACATGCGTATTTCGGTATTTAAAATAAAATTAATAACCCAGATAGAAAAGTTAGCTACCGAGTCAGCTTGTTTAATAACAGAAAACTACTATATGTGCAGCTACAAATAAATTTCGCGGTAGAATACCAAAGATATGAATATTTTATTGTTTAAATTATTTTTATTACACATTAACTTTAATTTAAGTCGTTGTAGCTAATATTTGGACTTTTGTAGCCTTAGTTAGTGTTCGTAAACATATGCGAAGTGTATTAATTGAATCCTTGTGAGACTTTTATCCATAGTTATAGTTGTTAACAAGAGTAGTATGTAAACCGTTATGGGGAGTCAAAACAAATGACGTCACTCCTCCATAACGGTCTACCTTATCTTGTAACCCGACACCCCCTGGCGCCACCTGTAACCCGACACCACCGCCACCTTATCATGTAATTCGACACCCCTATGACACCGTCTTATCTTATCAGGTAATTAAGATAATTTTAATTGCTTGTTTATATAAACAAACAATAAACAACCCATTATGATAATTTTTAACCTTATCTTGTAACCCGACACCCCAGGCGCCACCTGTAACCGACACCACCCTTTTGACGGCATCTTACCAGTAATTAAGATATCTTATCATGTAAACAACCCATTATGATAATTTTAATGATACAAACAAAGATAAAATAACGATTACGATGTATTTTATTTACGTAAACAAAACAGGATACAATATATCTTATCTTATTAGGTAATTAAGATATCCTTATCGTGTAAACATAGGTTACAATGTATTAATCTCTATAACGAAGGTATAAATAATGACATGAAATGCGTAACCCTACATGCAAGCATTTTGACACATGTGACTCATCACTGGAATTGCGTAACCTTGTATGCAAGCGTTTTGACACATGTGCCGGCGGCCATTTTAACGTAAGTGTGAGTAGCCATTTTAAAGAAGTGGCAAAATTTTTTATTTTTATTCATAATTATTGTACGCTTGATATTTAGAGTCCTTTGTTGAATCGTTGCGGGGTCGAAACGATTTATATCCTTGCTGTTTAGGGTAACCTCCTATATTTGGTGAGTATTGTGGAAGGTGTAAGCCGGAGCTAGGCCGGTACTCTACCTCCTTCCTCTCTTTAGTCTTGGCTTTTTTGTCCTTGTCCATGATGTTGCTAATACGATAGTCCGCGATACAATGAAAGACTGCTTGCAGTCATAGGATATTTATATGGTTTTAAGGTAAGGTTAGAATCACATAACAAGAATTGAACATTAATTTTTCTGGTTTATTACAAGCAATAAAGCATTTGTACAAGCGTAGTGACAGAAAATAATCTACAGAATATCTATGATTTGATTACAGCAATGTAAATATCCTTATATATTTCAAACAAATGAATAGCAGAAATTTCAGATAAAACTATGTTGAAGCATTTGTCTTCAACACTGTCTTTATACTTTTCTGAAGTTGTTATTTTAATATTGTCGTAGTACAGAGCGTAATATTGTTGAAACGCTTCATACGTCTTTAACATAGTAGACCTTGCATTTTCAATACCGTCAACTTTTATACATTCCATTACGGTTTGTTTAATAATATCAACAATATCTTTTACCTCGCCAGCATATTCTTCAAGTTTTTTGAGACGCTCGTCAATGCACTGCGAAACTAGTTTTAATCCATCAAAGGTGACTTTCTGTATGCAGATAGATGGTTGAATGTGTGATGTCTTTTGTTTCTTGGCCCGTGGAGGTTGATGACGAACGTCGTCCATACTAGCAGCAGCTGTAGCCCCAGAAGCAGCAGCGGCAAGATCGCTAGATGGAGTAGAGGTAGCACTGTACACAACGTCGTCATTTTCCTCGTCGAATAAGAAATTTGGAAAAAGAGGTGTTCCAGAAGGTCTTTCTTCGATCAATATGGATTTTGTATTGTATGATGTTGTAAACATCAGATCGTGATTCTCCATGTACACCTTGGTTGGACGACCGTACTCACTTTGGAATCTGTATCCATCTTGGAAATAGGTGTTTATAAGATCAAAGTAATTTTTAAACACCTTCCAATTGGCCACATCGAATTTGATGGATTTGAAGGATGCAGCAGCCGTAGAGAGCTTCACCACAGGTCGGAAGTTACCCTGATGATACTCTAATCCAACGGAGACCTTTTTCGAGTTTGACTTGTTTATGGCGTACGTTGTAGACAGCAACAAGTTTGGCAGAATATTCTGCAAACGGACTGGAACAATCGCACTTGGTTGAACCATGGTTGCAGCAGCAGCAGCAGCAGACATTTTCACAATATAAAGATACAGACAAGAAACGTTCTTCGTAGCTTACTCGAGCCAACTGACGACTGCACCTCAGTCGTGCAAATCTTTTATACTCAGCCCGAACAAAAGACCCCACTACTTTAAAATACAGGAAGGAGTAGCAGTGGGAGAAATTTCTCCACGTGTATTCTCAGAAATACATAAGCGATAACAGCTTATGGCAACCGTCAAAAGCTAAGGTTACATGTCTGCAATTTTAAGAACAACGGGTGACACCTAATATGAATATCAATTTTAAGAAATAGTCGAAAACACACCAATAGTACCAAACGTTATATTAAACGGTCAAAATATAATTATGCTTCAATGTGGACAAACGAAATTTATCGACAGCTTAAACTATTTTCACATGAAATTGAGTGCTCTTCCTCAAGCTTTTGCTTTACCACCGGGTAGAAAGAAAGGTTATTTCCCACATCTCTTTAACACTATAGATAATCAAGAGTATATTGGACCCTTACCAGATTCAAGGTTCTATGCGCCTGACTCGATGTCCTCGAGTGAGCGAGAAAAGTTTTTTGGTTGGTACGCGGAGGAACAACGTAATATTCATGAATTTGATTTTAAACAAGAAATAGTAGAATATTGTCGAATGGATGTAGAAATTTTAAGATTAGCATGCATGGCTTTCAGACAAATTTTTATAAAATGCGGAAATACTTGTCCATTTACAGAAGCAACAACGATAGCTTCAGCATGTTCTGTTGTGTATAGGAAAAACTTTTTACGTGAAAAAACGATAGGAATAATTCCTACCGGTGGATATCGTCGCGCTGATACGCATTCACAAAAATCTATTCAGTGGTTGTTGCAATGCGAGCGCGAGATTGGTCGGGAAATCATACACGCCGGAAGAGCCCGTGAATTCATGTTACCCGAAGGGTTTCGCGTAGACGGTTATATACCAGATGAAAATGGTGGTAAAGGCATAGTTTTCGAATACCAAGGCTGCTATACTCATGGTTGCCCTATTTGTTTTCCTAAGAAGCGGGATAAAAAAATGTCTTACGGTCGAACTATGGATGAAACGTACGAGAGCACATTTCGAAAAATTCAAAAAATTAAAGCTCTTGGATACGAGGTTAGAGAGATGTGGGAATGTACATTTGATGGTATTAAAGCGGGAAATCGTGAAATAGACAACTACGTAACGCATCATCCTGTTATGAGTCGTGTAACGTTGAATCCACGCGATGCTTTTTTCGGTGGTAGAACCGAGAATATAGTAACCGAGTACACTATTGGGGACAATGAGAAAATCGAGTACACAGATATATGTTCTCTTTATCCCTATGTATGTAAAAGAGGTCAGTATCCGATAGGTCATCCGCAAATTTTAATTGGTAACGAAAGTCATAAATTAACGAACGGTAATAACAATAACCTCGCTAAAGTTGAGGGTTTAGTTAAATGCACAGTTTTACCACCGCGCGATTTGTACATACCACTGTTACCTATTAAAATGCACGGTCGTCTTCTTTTTGCACTTTGTCGCACATGTTGCGAGGAGCTGCAGCAAAGCGCGTGCAATCACGAAGACCCAAAAATGCGCGAATTTACCGGTACATGGGTTGCTGATGAATTGCGAAAAGCTGTTCAACTCGGTTACATTGTTACAAACATTTATATTATTTGGCAATATGAAATGACGCGATATAATCAGAATGACGGTCGTGGCGGTCTTTTTTGCTGAATATGTGAATACCTTTTTAAAAATTAAACAAGAAGCCAGCGGTTGGCCTTCGTGGTGCACCGACGATGAATCGAGAACGCGTTACATTGAGGAATATCAACGCGATGAGGGTATACTTTTGGATAGAGCCAATATTGAGAAGAACTCGGGTTTACGCGCAGTTGCTAAACTCTGTTTAAATTCTTTCTGGGGTAAATTCGGTCAGCGAAGTAATTTGAAGCAAACGGAGGTAAGAAAATCACGCGTGGCTCTCTTAAAACTGTTAACCTGTCCTGAAAGAGAGGTTAACGATTTGTTAACAATTAACGAAGATATATTGTATGTCAACTGGCAATACAGAGATGAGGCTGTGACACCTGCACCACATACGAGTGTTGTGATTGCTGCTTTCACGACCGCCCAAGCTCGTCTAAAATTGTATGAGCATCTGGAGAATTTGGGCAAGCGTGTTTTGTATTACGATACAGATTCTTGTATATTTGTATCACACAACAATGTACCTAACGAGTACAGACCATTTATCGGGTCCAGACTGGGTGACATGACTGACGAGCTCGCTGGTTACGGCGAGCATACGTTTATAGATACTTTTGTTTCTGGCGGGCCAAAGTTTTATGCGTACACGGCTATAACTCCGAATAAGGAGGGTAAAACGGAATGTTGTAAGGTGAAAGGAATTTCATTAAATTTTTCTAATGGTCAAAAAATTAATTTTGAGAGTATAAAGAATTTAGTTAACGAGGCTTTTGCGAACGATGATGATGAAGAATCTGAGAAAACAAATGATGAATGTGATAAAATAAGATTGAAATTTAAAGCGATAGGACGAACTAAAATGCATGATGTTGTAACGCGCAACGAATCAAAAACTTGTTGTGTTGTATTAAAAAAACGTCGTTATCTGACGAAGAGAAGGTCTCTGCCTTTTGGCTACAAGAACGATAACTAATGTACAATAATTTTCTATTTTTATAATAAATAAATACATCGTACATCATTCAATTATTTTCTAAAATATATAAACTCCTTAAATACCCTCTTACGCTCAGTATGTATTTTGGCATCGATCAGAACGTTGGTACCAGCTGAAATCACCTTATTCTTCAATATAGCTGATCTTAAATAGCGGTAATGAGCTGCTTTTTCAGCACACGTTACATAAGCTTATTTTACGTGTGCAGCGTCCATACAGCTGCTCCAGCATTAATTAGCTTGAACAGCGGCAATCAGCTGATTTTTCAGCACACGTCACATAAGCTTATTCAACGTGTGCCGCGCCGCGCCGCGCCGCCGCCGCCGCCGCCGCCGCCGCCCGCGCGCTGTCAAATTTACGCTAATTGTTGCTAGTATCGTCGTGTTTTACAGTGCGTAAAAAAGAAAAAAAGGAAAAATGGATACACGCTTCAAGCATCCATTTACGTGCATCGTCAGCGGACCTACAGGTTGCGGAAAGACTGTGTTTGTCAAACGTTTTCTCCACCATCTGCCTCAGATGTGTAATGTGGCGTTTGATCGAATATTACTCTATTACGCTGAATGGCAAGACACATACGCGACAGACTTTGTACCAGGAGGTTGCGATAGTAGTAGTAGTAGTGGAAAGAAGATTGTTGAATTTCACGAGGGTTTACCTCAACCTTCGGACTACTCTCGAGACAACGAGAAGAAAAAATTATTAATTATCGACGATTTAATGAGAGAATCTTCAAACAACGTGATTCTCGATCTCTTCACAAAGGGTAGTCATCACAAAAATTTAAGTGTAATTTTTATTACGCAGAATCTTTTTCACAAAGGTTCCGGTCAACGCGACATCTCGCTGAATGCTAATTATCTCGTAATTTTTAAAAATCCCCGCGATCGTTCGCAAATTCAATATCTCGCGCGTCAAGTCTATCCCGAGGATCCTAAATTTTTGCAAGAAGCGTATCTCGATAGCACCGCGATTCCGCATGGTTATCTTTTGCTAGATTTGAAGCAATCAACGGAGGAAGAATTTCGTTTTCGAACTAGTGTTTTTCCCGACGATAAACTACGTTACGCATACGTACCGAAAAAGAAAAACCGTTAAAAATAGACTGCTTTGTAGACATCATGTCAGTATGAGCACAACTATGGCGGGGAAAGCATCGCATAGACGTGAACGAGTAAGAAGAAAGAATTGTAAACGTCAGCGTGGAGCTGGTGTTAACGCTAGTACTGCTGCTGCTGCTGCTGCTGCTACTGCTGCTGCTGGTGATGATGATGATGAAAGGCAAGGTACATCTTGTGGATGTCTACCAAAACATTTTACTAAAAAGTGTATAGCCGTATTGTATGCTCTTTGTCACGCTGACAGTCAGCAACGAATTGCATTGTTACGATCGGCCGACAAAAAACTCATAAAAAGTATATGCGAGTGTGCATTAAACGTATTGCAAGGTGTCGTAAAAATAAAAAATTCTCATAAATCAAAATTGAAAAAGCATAAAAAGATTTTGCGAAAATTATTAAATAAGGGCAGAACTAGTAAATCAGAGTGGAAAAAGAAGAAACGGGCCATTATTCAAGACGGTGGTGCTTTTTTACCCATGTTGCTTGCGCCTATAATCGGTGCACTGGTGTCGAAAATATTTGGTACCTCTACCAATTAAAAAAAAAATGGAACATGCACGTAAAATGATTATTGTACCGGAGGAAACATACGATAGAGCTGTTAAGCAGAAAGGCGTGGAAGAAGAAGAAGAAGTGGCATCGACAATGCCTAGTAATGCTTTAGAGCAAACTGTGCAGACGCAAGGTGACAATTTATCACGACTTGATGCACAGATGCACGATGTACTCTTTTCGAAAAGTATCACGGATGAACGAGAAAAGTGTCAAAAATATTTACAAATTTTAAGACGATATCTACACTTTAAAACTTTAGAGCGTCAGGAGCTGTTAGCAGATGCTAATGCAGTCGACGCAGACCACGAAATTGAGGATACACTCAGTCCCTTGTCGGATGAAGCGATTCTCACCGGTATTTCCAAAGGTCTTGTGAGAAAAGCACGTTTACTACTTCAATATTGGAGATCAGCAGCAGTGTCGCATCGTATTAAATGGGACAATTCAGGTACTGTCAGTATTGACAACAAAATCATACCACAGTCAAACATTATAGAACTGCTTGAGGATGTCGTGCAGAGCAAACCACGTGAAGAACCTGTTGGAAGATTTCAACTTGCTAATTTTATAGCAACGTCCGATACTCCGTCTAAATTCATTAATAATCCTACAGTATTGAAAATCAGTGAAAATTTTAAGCGTGTATTAAATAAAATTCCTTCAAATAAGCGGGACAGTGTCATTAGTGTTGACACCTTGGAGCAAGGTGCCAGGCTTGCCGCTTCACAGAGACGATACAGTGCACGTTTAAACAAGAAACAAAAATATGCTACAAGAAAATCAACTGAAGACAAGTGGTTGACGTTCAATATTTGAACATGGTTTACGAAAATCAGTACTTTAACCCCGAGCATGAGGCTGGATACGCAGGTGCACGTAATCTACTTCGCGTTAATACCAAGAAGAAGAAGAGCGATGACATTAAAAAGTGGCTGAGCAATCAAGATGCTTACACTCTACACAGATCTGTTAGACGAAAATTCCCTAGATTAATGTACAACATTACCAATGTCGATGATTGCTGGGAGATGGATTTATGTGACATGCAATCGCTCAAAACGTACAATGATAATTTTGCATATTTACTAGTGATAATAGATATTCTCAGTAAATACGCATGGGTCGAACCTCTACGCGACAAAAGCGTTAAAAGTGTCGTAGCCGGATTTGATAAGGTGTTGAAAAGAGCCGATGGTCGTCGTCCTGTTCTCGTACAGACAGACCGTGGTAAAGAGTTTGTTGGATCAGATTTCCAAAATTACTTGAAACAACGTGATATAAATTTTCGAGTTGCTCGTAATCCCGATGTTAAAGCAGCCGTTGTAGAGCGTCTAAACCGCACACTCAAGGAACGCATGTATAGATATTTTACTCATAAAAATACACACAGGTATATCGATGTTATTCAGAATATCGTATATGCCTACAATCACACGAGACACAGCGGTATTAAAATGGTTCCGGCAACGGTGAACATTGGTAATGCAGCTGTGGCTAGAAAAAATTTACAAAAGAGAGCACTCAGTCAGCGGAAAAAACCTAGAGCAAATATATACAAGGTCGGCGATCACGTACGTATCAGTCGAACGAAAGGCACCTTCGACAAAGGTTACGAGAAGAACTACAGCGAGGAGATCTTCAAAGTTTCACGTATTTCTCATCGACAAAATCTCTACACGTACGAACTGTGCGATTTAGAGGGTGAAGTAATCGATGGATTTTTCTATCCTGAAGAATTAGTACGAGTCGGTGACGAACGTGTTGCGCAGAATAAGGAATTCAAAGTGGAACGCGTAATCAAGAGCAGAGGACGAGGTGCTAAAAAACAACTTTTCGTAAAGTGGCTCGGTTATCCTGATAAATTCAATTCATGGGTAAAAGCTAGTGATATCACAACTCTTTAAGCATGGCTGAAGAAGAATTCTATCTGGTATTACCGAGCAACAGTAGTATGAAATATTTTCCGGATAATACTACGACCTGTTTCAATACACAGTTGTCACACGAAATTCGACTGCACGGCAACTGGTCTGTAGCTCTAACGGAAATTCACATACCATGCACGATGGTACACATTCAAAAAGACGATTGTACTATAAAGTTTGCTAAAGGTAGTGATAAAAAATATCCAATGTATGCAGATACAAAACAGCCAATAACACATAAAAGAAAGAGAAGTGCACCACGATATTTGACAGACTTGCCAGATTTCTTATTCACCGACTACACCTTTCCACCGGGTGTTTACAATAGTCTTGCAGATCTTACCGACGCTATAAATAGTATACCTGATTCTCATCTTCAGATTGAGTTAGCCGCAGAAAAAAGAGGACACTACAAGTTACGAAAAAGTTGCGAGTGCTCAGAGATACATTATTTCAATTTTAGCAAAACAATCACACGCGTCTTTGGTTTCGAGAATGATGAATTTGTAAAGCACGACATTATACCCCTCATTCCTCTGGATGAAACGAAAAATACAAGTGTTGTTGGAAATAGACCCGGATGCTTGGCGAGAGCTATAACAGATCAATTTTTTGTCTACTCTGATATTTGTATTCCGTACACTATCGGAGACGTACAAGCATCCCTTTTACGTATAGTAACGCTCGATAATTCAGCCTATAAATTTGGTGCAACTATGGTGAAACAATTTTCACCTGGAAATTACATACCTGTGCTAAATAATACATTTCAAAATATAATAATAGATATAAGAGATCAAAATGGTAAACATATACCATTCGAGTACGGGACGTTGACTGTGACACTTCATTTCAAACGTACACGTTAAAAATGGCTTATTACACTGATTACTACGCCGATCAAATTGGTGGAGGCGGAGTACGTCGTGTGTACGTAGGATCTAATTATCAGCGAGGACACGGAGGAATAGGAAACTTTTTGAGTGGATTATTTCGAAAAGTCCTGCCTTATCTTACAAGTGGTGCTAAAGCCATGGGTAAAGAAGCAATAAGAGCAGGTATAAGTGTATTGGATGATGTGGGAAATCATGGAGTAAACTTTAAAGAAGCAGTTAATATGCGAGTGCGCGAGTCTGGTCAAAAACTCAAGCATAAAGCCGCTAATAAAATTGCCGAAATGATGAAGGGTTCAGGATATAAGAAACGTGGGAAGAAGCGAAAGCGTCAATCGTCCAAGAACAGTTCAACTGTGCGCATCAGCGTAAAAAGTGGTCGTGTCACGAAGAAGAAGAAGAAGAAGAACATCAAGTGTAGGAGGAAGACGAAGAATAACAAGTCTGGCGTTAATAAAGTGAGGAGAAGAAGAAGAAAAACAACAACAACAAGTCAGAAGCGAAAACCACGTACTGTTGCCGACATTTTTGGAACTACATAATCAATATGGCTTTTCTACACACTAATTCATGCGAATGCATGAAATCAGAATTAGATTTATTTACGCTGCCGCCTACGCAGACCTCGGTGGAAAGCTCACAGTTCATTCATTATAAACCAGTGTCATCGTTGACAGACGATGGACCACTGGAGTTTGTCGTACCCGGTGGTAACGACTATCTCGATCTTGCACATACGATGATAAGTATTCGTATGCAGATATTGTCAAAGGTCGCCATTCCAAACCAGGAAGCAGCTGTAGAATATGCAAAGGCGGCCGCTGTAAATAATACAATACACTCACTCTTCAATCAGATAGACGTATTCTTTAATCAAAAATTGGTTTCACCGCCAAACAATACATATCCGTATCGAGCATACATTGAGACATTACTAAATTATTCGAAAGGTTCGATGGATTCGCATCTCACGAGTGGACTTTGGTTTATAGACACTCCTGGAAAATTCGAATCGCCAGCCAATACTGCTGCAACGGATCCAAATGTGAATCATGGCTTAAATTATCGTCTGTTTTTTACAGAACGTAATAAAACTGTAGACCTACTAGGTCATTTGCATTGCGATGTTTTTAATCAAAATAAATTTCTGCTAAACGGCGTTGAATTACGCTTGAGATTGGTCAGAAGTAAAGATTCTTTCTGTTTAATGGATAACTCGGACGATGGAAAATTCAGTGTTCATATTAAGGAAGCCTCACTTATTGTACGTCGCGTTAAAGTAAGTCCTGGAGTTATGTTAGCCCACGCAAACACGCTCACAAAAGCTACTGCAAAATATCCAATTAATCGAGTAGAAGTGAAAGCATTTACAATGCATAGTGGTATTCTCGGCGATACGCTGGACAACGTCATTCTAGGTCAAATACCGAAAAGAATAATTTTAAGATTTGTGGATAACCGAGCGTTCAATGGAAATAGAAAATTCAAACCCGTTTAATTTCCAACATTTTAATATAAACTATCTTTCGCTTTACGTGGATGGAGTGCAGATCCC
>JACCIB010000215.1:0-249548 GCA_018906965.1 Philotrypesis tridentata
GGGCATTTTCTTCCATTCTTATTGACACCGATACTAGAGGGTGTACTGTCAATGTTCCGTTAAAATCATTTATAATGTCGAGTATAAAGAAAATGGTGTTATTACCAAAGGAGCAGCTCGACAGAATACGACAACGAGAGTGGAGTGCAACTTCGACAACAGGTAGCCCCGAAGCGACCAGCCCCCCTGTGGCGCTAGGGTCTACGCAGACTGTAGGAGATAATCTCACACGCCTGGACGATGAAATGAGAAAAATTCTCGATTCGAGAACGTACCCAAACGAGCAAGAACGTTTAAAAGATTATTTGAGTGTTTTACGACGGTATTTATTTTTGTGGAAGAAAAACGCAATCCCGTGATAGATGTGAAGCTGCAGACTCGGAGGCATTATCGGACGAGTTGATTATTCAAAGTGTTCCGAAGATTACAAGAGAATCACGCAGCTGCTATTGAACCACTTGAAGGCACGCCGCGACCGCATAACGTGGAGTGCCACTGGTGTCGTATCTATCGACGGGGAGACATTAAAAATTCAAACATTATCGACTTGATGAACGAGGCTGCGCGCTCGCGGAAAAAAATTAAATCTGTCGGTAGCAAAGAGTTTGCGAAACTACTTCGCGATATCAACGTGCCTAAAGAATATGTGGGGAAACCCCAATTTGTGGAGTATCGCCGGTGCCGAGTCGAGCAGAGACTGGAGCAAATTAAGCAATGACGACGACGACGACGACGGCGACGACAACGAGACATCTGCGGGGAACGATTTTAAGACACCGAAAAAACGTTTCAACGAAAGTGATTTTAAACGTCTTATGGATCCAAAGGTTACTTTAAGAAAACGAGGCGAAAAAACCACTTTTCAGTTCTACACCCTAGTAAAAAATGGCTAAAAAGTCCGTAAACAAACGTTTGAAAAAACAATATTTTTATCCGAAGAAAGCATTGGCATTTTCTGGTGCAAGAAATTTGATTCGTAAAAATAAAAATAAAATTTCTCCGGAAAAAATTAAAAAGTGGTTTACGCGCCACGACGCTTACACACTTCACAAAACTGTACGTAGGAAATTTCCTCGACTATTTTACAACGTAGAAGGAATAGACCAAGTTTGGGAGGCAGATCTCATACAGCTCAATTCTATCAAAGACCAAAACGACGGTGTAGCATACATATTGGTTGTAATCGATGTTTTGTCTAAATTTGTGTGGGCTCAGCCCCTTCGCGACAAAACTGCGCTCGCGGTTACAAATGCTTTCAAGAAAATTCTCAAAAACGATCAGCATCGGTCGCCCCACACACTGCAAACGGATCGCGGTAAAGAATTTGTCGGGAAAACGTTTCAAAAATTTCTCAAAGACAACGACATACATTTTCGAACTGTAAGCAACCCCGATGTAAAAGCCGCAGTTGTGGAGCGTTTCAACAGAACTCTGAAGGAGCGCATGTACAGATACTTTACGTATAAGAATACAAAGCGATACATTGACGTATTACAACTACTGGTTGACGGTTACAACAACACACCGCATTCTACGATTAAAATGGAGCCAGCAAGTGTGACTTTATATAACGCGCACAAAGCCCGAGATAATTTAGTTGCTCGTGCGGTGCGTAACCAACCTCGTCGAAAAAAATCAAAGTACAAAGTAGGTGCACACGTGCGTATAAGTCGAGAAAAAAATATTTTCGAGAAAGGTGCTGAAAAATCTTGGAGCGAAGAAGTGTTCAAAATTACAAAAGTTTTAAAGAGACAAGGTTTATTTATCTACAAACTCGTCGATTTACAAGGCGAGGATATAGAGGGTTTTTTCTATCCGGAAGAACTATCTGCTGTACATAAATCGCGTGTCGAGGAGCGCGAATATAAAATTGACAAAATTTTGCGCTCGAAAGGCCGTGGCAAGAATAAACAATATTTCGTAAGTTGGGTTGGATATCCGGATAAATTCAACTCGTGGGTGCCGGCTGCCGACTTGAAAAATATTTAAAAAATGTATCAGACAAATTTCACGATAGTTCTCCCGAGCAACAGCAGCAGCGCAAAGTATTTTCCAAATAATACGACTACATGCTTCTCGACCCGTCTACCCAAAGAGATCGAACTCTACGGGCGGTGGCTCGTAGGTATTTCGGAAATACACGTTCCATGTACAACGCTGCATCTGCGGCACGAAGAGTGCACTCTCAAGACGCGCGAGAACGAGGCGCCTCGATACTTTCAGCACGGCACCTATCCCAACATACGAAGCCTTGTCGATACAATAAACGAAGCTCTCGTATTAACGAGTAAAGATAAACTGTGCATGAAATTATTCTACAACGAAAGAGGTGGTTATGTGTCTGTTGGATTACTCTCAAAAGATGGCCATGCAAAAATGTGTAAAACACCCGAACTGTCTCTCCCCGTGCAACGTGTACTCGGATTCGAGTTTGGTATAGAACCGACCGATTTGCGCGAGCAAATTGACAATTATCAAATACGATATGTAGGTACACAGCCTGCGAGTTTTGCAAGAACAGTTCCAGATCAAATGTTTGTGTATAGCAATATATGCGAACCAGGCATAGTTGGCGACACTTTTGCGCCGCTTCTGCGTATAGTCAACGTGGAGGACAAAAAAATTTCAATTTGGTGGTACTATGGTAAAAAGTTACGATCCTGTGCATTACGTCCCTGTGCTCGTAAACAGATTTCAAACGGTCGACATAGATATAAGGGATAACCTCGGTAAACCGATAGCATTCGAGTTTGGGACGTTGACCGTTACGCTACATTTTAAGAAAGCAACGATCTGAGTGATTTAAAAAATGAGTTTTTACACAGTTTACGATCAGTCGGGCTACGGAGGCCGCGGCGTCAATCATGTATACGTCGGCTCCCCACGCATGCGAGGCCACGGGCTAGGCTCATGGTTTTCTGGAATATTTCGAAGTGCATTACCATTCCTCGCCAAGGGAGCTCGAGCTGTCGGTAAGGAGGCTTTGCGTGCGGGCGCTAACGTGCTCGAAGATATTGGCGAGAACGTGACGTTCAAAGATTCGCTTCGAAATCGTCTAAACGAGTCCGGCCACAACCTAAAGAGGAAAGCAACCGAAAAATTGTCAAAAATGATGGACGGATCGGGCTATAAACGTCGACACGCAAAGAGACTAGCTCAGTCTCCATTCGCTCTCGGTCCGCTTCGCATCGTATCACGGCGTCGGAAGAAACGCAGCACTATAGCCGGAAAAAAAATCACGAAACGTAAAACAAGGAGACGTACAAAACCGTTGAAACGACTAAACCGAAAACGCAAGAGTAAGAAGGCTAAACGGAAGACTACAAAGAGGAGGAAGAAGGCAAGAAAAACTAAATCGCTCGATATTTTTGGATAATCAAGTAAAACGGTGAAAATGTCGTTTTTACATAGCCATTCGGAGGCGTGCCTCAAGACCGAACTCGACTTATTTTCACTCCCGCCAACGCAGACCGCAATAGAATCGAGCAGATGGGTATCTTACAAACCCGTGTCATCGTTGAGCGACGAGAGTCCAATCGAGTTTTGTGTAAATTCTCAAAACGAGGATTATTTAGATCTCGCGCATACAGTGATAAGAGTGAATGTCCAGATAACCCCTCTAACAGCAACCACCGACAAACAAGTAGCCCCGGTCAACAACTTTCTACACTCGATATTCAACCAGGTTGACGTTTACTTGAATCAAAAACTCATCTCACCACCCAATAATGCATACCCGTACCGTGCGTATCTCGAAACTCTTTTGAATTACGGCCCCGCGGCGAAGCATTCTCATCTATCCACAGCCATGTGGGCGTCTGATACTGCCGGCGCTATGGACGAGCAACCCGGCGTTGATGCTGCAGAAAATGCAGGGCTCGTGGCTAGACAGGCATGCATGTCGGGAGGAAAGCAATACGATCTTCTAGGACATCTTCACTGCGATATTATGAATCAAGATCGTTTTCTCATAAACGGTGTCGAAGTGCGATTGAGACTTGTTCGCTCGAAACCCGCGTTTTGTCTTATGAACGCGTCAGCTACGGAGTATTCCGTTCACATTGCGGAAGCCACCCTCCTCGTACGGCGAGTTAAAGTATCACCAGCTGTTTTAATAGCCCACGCAAAGGCCTTGTCATCGGCGACAGTAAAATACCCCATTACGCGTGTAGAAGTTAAAACTTTTACTATGCATAGCGGTATAATCGGGGACTCTTTAGAAAATGTTATTCTTGGCCAATTACCGAAAAGAGTCATTCTCGGCTTTGTCGACAATAAAGCATTCAACGGAGATCGAACGTTAAATCCGTTCAACTTTCAAAATTTTTCAATTAATTTTCTATCGCTGTATGTCGACGGTACGCAAGTGCCAAGCAAACCTATGCAGCCTAAATTCGATAAAACAAACCCCATGTTTGTCGAAGCCTACCACACTTTATTCTCCGGCACCGGTATACATTATATGAACGAGGGCAATGACATTGGGCGGAGCGAGTATCCCGACGGCTACTGTCTCTTCGCATTCGATCTCACCCCCGATCTGTCGGCTCATTACGCTGGGCATTGGAATCTCGTAAAAAACGGATCCATTAGAGTCGAAGTCCGCTTCGATAAGCCATTGTCTAAAACTATAAATTGTATCCTCTACGCAGAGTTTGACAACGTTTTAGAAATAGATGCAGCACGCCAAGTGGTAATAGACTATAACTCGTAAGTTTCATTACTTGCCTATAAATATGTAATGATTCGAATGAACTTGTCAGTCGATTGTTAATAGCTGAAGCGTGCTATTCTATGTATAAAAATGGATCAGTGGAAAAAAAGCTTCTCTTCGGGATGGAAAGGAGGAGATGAATATCAATCTCTCGTCGCGTCGGAAAAATTGAATGAGAAAACTAGTGTTTCGTATCAAGAAAAGGCAACGACGAATACTCAAAAAGATTCGAAAACACAAAAATCTGGTTTTGAAGATTCATTCTCAAGTTATAGAAGCCGCCCGTCTAGAACCAATACTGATTTAATTAATTTCAAAGATTAGTGTTGACATGTTTTGGAAATAGATGCAGCGCGCCAAGTCGTAATAGACTATAGCGGCAACACAGGGCCAGCAGAGAGGGTGGGGGACCGTGGAGGCCCAAGCGCTAGTCGGCCGCTTTGCAGCCCCTGCTGTGCGAGATCAGTCGCTTTCGAACCCCCGAGGAACTTCTTTGTATAATGGAGAAGACCGATTATATCATTGACATTCAAGCTTTCCACGACTGCAACGGAGATTTTTTACCCAAAGAGATTGCTGTTTTGGGAGTTCATTGTAATTTTATCGGCCATTGGATAGTGAAGCCTCCATACAATTGCGAAACTCTTACTAAAGGCATACTCGCTACAAATACGTATCTCGCGTGCTATCATCACGGAATCGAGTGGTTCGACGGCGAGTCTAATTTGGAGGACGTTTACAAAGTGCTACGCGAGGTGGCTCGAAGTGCGTTACGACTCTATGTGCGTGGTGTACAAAAACAGGCATTTTTGGAGCACCTTTTTGGTCGGCACGTACTTAATTTAGAAGACTACGGTTGTCCGTCCTTTAAAAATCTACCGCGTGTTAACGACCATTATTGTTTCTTTCACGGGAGGAAAAAGGAATATTTCACGTGTTCTCTTGGCTACACATACAAGCTGCGATTGTGGATTCTAAAATCGTTATATACATCTCCCTTGACAAGCTCAAATAGTGACAAACGCTCGAGAGATAGCACAGGCATCACAAAACCTCCACGCAAAGACAGGCAAGCAGAAGAGGTTCGAGAAAAGCTGGTGGATTTAAACGTATCCAAGTCCAAGACGCCGCCTACCCCCTCTACAGCTTGCGTTAGCGTAAATAGTGGGGAATACCAAACCGCTGAGGAGCCACATTACGCCCAGGTGGACGATGAACTCGCTACAAATTCTTCGAGTCCTCGTGAAGGCTCCAGTTCCGACAGTGGGTGTTTTCCCAGCAGACCTCGTTCCATTCACACTACCGAGGCCTTGTGCCCTTGTAGTTAATACAGATGACAGCACTAAGCCAGGTTCACATTGGGTTGCAATCTACATCAACAGGCTTGGCGAAGGGACTTACTTTGACAGTTATGGACTACCCCCCACAGACCCGAATCACATTGATCGACTTAGACGAAATTGCCGAATCTACGACTGGAACGTACAGCAACTTCAAAGCCTCGATTCTGACGTCTGCGGCCATTATTGCCTTAGTTTTTTGTTTCATATGTCTGATGGCGGCTCTTTATTATCTTTTCTTACACTATTTTCAAATAACACAGTGGTAAATGATTACACAGCAGAGCGTCTTGAAGCAATGATAAAAACGCGCCGTCATCGGTGTAAAGACAAAAAAATAATTTATTGTTCAAATGGGCAAAAGTGTAAGCGCAAGAACGACAATTTGTGTAGTATAAATATCTTGTGCACGCGCTCGCGAAGGGCATATCATCGAGATGGGGCCTAACCAGAGCACGGTCAAATACGAGAAGCTACTCCCGGAAGATCGTGAGAAAAAGAAGGAGTCGTCATCGTCATCAACTTCGCAGTGCAAGCAGTATGCACAAAAATATTCTACGAATACAAATTCTGTACCTGAAAAAAAGGGTTATAAAAAATTGTAAAAATATTGTCGATGTATAATCGACGTTGTAAATATTGTCAATGTAAAATCGGCGTTGTAAATATTTGTGCCTATATCTCATGTAATCTTCTAGGCGTATCAAAAATTAAAAAAAATGTAAAAATTGTATGTGAATAAAAACATGTAATCAAAAAAATGTAAAAATATTGTATGAATAAAAACACAAAAAAATCGACGTTGTATATATGCGCGTATAGATTGTAAAATTTTTCCTGTAATCTTGAAAGTACATTTAAAATAAAATAGGGTTAACGGAATTTTCATGTTTTATCTTTTTTCCCCCTCACTGAGCCTGTTTAGACCTGCATCCACATTATCCTTTGTACCTATTAGTTGGCCTGTGACTTTTCTACACCCTCAATTCATAATCTTTTTTCGGAGATCTCGGGTATAACGTGTCGAGACTTGCTTTCGGGGTGGGCTTGCCGTGTACAGACGCGCTTTTCGAGTTTAAACGTGTACAGACTTGCTTTCGGAGTGGGGTTGCCGTGTATAGACGCGCTTTTTCCAGTTTAAACGTGCACAGACTTGCTTTTCGGGGTGGGGTTGCCGTGTACAGACGCGCTTTTTCGAGTTTAAACGTGCACAGACTTGCTTTTCGGGGTCGGCTTGCCGTGTATAGACTTGCTTTTTCCAGTTTAAACGTGCACAGACTTGCATTCGTGGCTTGGAAAAATTCGGAGGTTTCCCACGGGCGGCGAACCTATATAGATATACTCTCCGTTTCTCTAGTATAACGTGTCCAGACTTGCTTTTTCCAGACACCGCCACTCTCTCGCTTTCGGGATCTTGGAAGAGTTCGGAGGTTTCCCACGGTAGCTATATATAGATATAGTCTCTGTGTCTCGGGTAAAACAGACCCCCGGCTTGATTTTCTCTTCCAGACACTATATATAGATATAGTCTCTGTCCCCGGCTCGATTTTCTCTTCCAGACACCCCCACTCTCTCTCTCTCTCTCGGGACCTTTGGATCTCTGTGCCTACTCTCTCTCTCTCTCTCTCTCTCTCTCTCTCTCTTGGCACGCGCCGCTGCAGAGCGCATGCGTCGGGTAAAACAGACCCCCGACTCGATTTTCTCTTCCAGACACTATATATAGATATAGTCTCTGTCTCTCGGGTAGAACAGGCCCCCGGCTCGATTTTCTCTTCCAGACACTATATATAGATATAGCCTCTGTGTCTCGGGTGAAACAAGTCCCCGGCTCGATTTTCTCTTCCAGACACCCCCACTCTCTCTCTCTCTCTCTCTCTCTCTCTGCCTACTCTCTGCATATACTCTCTGTATACTCTCTGCATATACTCTCTCTACCGCGTATCTGCATACTCTCTGTATACTAGCGCACCCCCCTCCCACCCGCGCGGCGGCGGCGGCGGGTCCGCGGAGTCAGCGCTAGTCACCGCTCCACCCGGGCGGCGGCGGCGGCGGAGTCAGCGCTAGTCACCGCTGCTCAACCCTTTACGTTCACTCTATCTGCATACTCTCTGTATACTCTCTGTATACTAGCTCACCCACCCGGGCGGCGGGTCCGCGGAGTCAGCGCTAGTCACCGCTGCTCAACCCTTTAGGCTCGCGGAACCAGCGCTTATCACCGCTGATAAGCCCCTTTGGGTCCGCGGGTGGCGGGTGGTGGGTGGTGGGTGGCTGCTGGCTAGTGGCTACACGTCACGCCCCCCTTTGTCTGACCCCCCCTGCTGGGCCCCTTTGTCTGCTAGCCTCTTTGTCTGCTGGCGTCTGGCGTCTGGCGTGACGTCACAGGCGGCGGGGTAGAACAGACCCCTACTACTAACGGTCCTCATGCGCGCTTCCGCGGTAATTCTCCCACGCACGTGAGCCTTGCAGTGAGCATCTACACGGGCAATTCCGCGACTCGCATACGTATACGGGCAATTCCACAACTTACTCATTCACACGGGCAATTCCGCGACTTTCGTATATACATAAAAGAAAAAATCTAATAAAAAAAACAAATTAAATCTACTCATTTCTCGCCTAACTTACGTAAACCTCGCCGTGGTTAGCACCGCAAAGAGTGTCAACGGGAGGTGAGTGGGGAGTACCCACGTACCCACTCTAGCCTTGCGCTCTCGAGACCGGCCGGCAACGCCAGGCGTTGGACTCGAGCATCCCGGACACAGCGCGCAAATCCGCATAGGTCGCGATGGGCGTAAACAGTTTCAAACTCAACGTTAATTAAACTATTTTTTTACGCGTTGTACTGACGCACGTGGCTCCACGATACGCGACTACGCACTCGTACATAACTCATTGCCGCCATTAGGGCAACACGCCGCGTAATAACGCCATCCATTGCGACCCGCGACCACGCGCGCGCGTGTCCGTATTCTCGGCTATGACCACTAGTCACAATCGTAAGTTGTGACTAGTCACTTTGTTTTAACTTCATCTTCTTATACTAAACCCTGTCACCCGTGGAGCATCTCCACTGGCCCCCGATGGGTTAGTCAACCTGCGGTGGCATTTAGCAGATGTAGGGGGCTGGTGTCGGCGCTCATTTCTGTGTGTTAATTGCCCACCCTACAATTCCTACTAGGGCCTGCAATCAACATACTTCCATCAGGAGGGCAACGAGGCAACACGTATCCGCGTTTATTATCCCCACAATATTATTTCCTTGTTTTCTTTTACTTAGTTCATAGGTCAAGCCGAGCGGAGCAGCGCTCAATCATGGGCACAATTCTCCTCACAGTTACCACTGTTATTTAGTATATCAAAATAAATATACAACCAAGCCATTGTGCACCTATACATAGTGTTATTTATTTATCACCCTGTGTATCCTCCCAAGCTTTCCACCATGATACCTTGGGGTCATATTTAGATGTATGAGAGCATTCCTCGTAGCATCAGCTTGTTAAATATCGCGCCTTTTATTTATCTTGTAATTTTTTATTTCGATTATAATTCACGGTATTGCGAGGCCGATCTTGAATTACCGAAATACTTAGAGTGCTCTCGGCAAATGTGAAGAACCTCGCAATATTTTATACATTTTCAAGTTTTAAGTGACTTTATGGGGTACATGGGAGTAGATTTTCTCATAAATTTATAAAGATAATAAAACTAATATCTGCCTTAAAATAATTTTAGGCACATGAGGTCTAGAAATTGAAAAAAATTGTTTAAAGCTAGAGGCTTCAGACTAATGGAACTTTCTTCTGTAAGCCAAATGATGATGAAAAATGCCGAAGAAAATGCGAAATATAGAATATGAATATCTCATTTTATATTATATTAAAGTACAAAAGAGATTACAAAAGAGCTTTAGTTTAAAAAAAATATACAAAGTTTCGATGCTCAGATAAAAAATTAAGCCCATTTAAAAAAAAAATAAAAAAAATCCGAATAGTCAATTTTTTTTTCCTCCATATGCCTCCCCATGTTAAATTTTCATATTCTATATTTCGCATTTTCCTCGGCATTTTTCATCATCTTTTGGTTTACAGAAGAATGTGCCTAAAATTATTTTAAGGCAAATATTAGTTTTATTATCTTCATAAATTTATGAGAAAAGTTACCCCCATGTACCCCATAAAATCACTTAAAACTTGAAAATGTATAAAATATGAAACGCAGTAAGAATCAAGGGGCGCGGTAGCGCCACAATGGCAAGTACAAGGTACGTCAGAACGTACGCCGCCGTCGGGCGCAAGCCAGACCCTATATATACTTTAAATTAGCCCTGTTGAAAACTCGACATACAGTTATCTTCGCATTAACAACTTTGTTTGTTGCATATGAGCACCCAGATGAAAGCTTGCGACAAAACTAACAAAATGACATCGGGGTCATATTTTGTGAAATTGCTTCTATCAAAAGTTATTGTGAAGTGAAAGTTCGGCATCACGAATTCTCCTATACGAAAATTCTTCTACCGGAGAAAATGTTCTCCGCGGAAGTACGTCATCGTGTGACGTCAGCTCTACGTATACTATTGTATGTATACAGTTTATATGTGTGCAAATGCAGACGAGCAGCCATTTTTATGTGCAGATGCAGACGTTTTGTATTATGCAATATGCAGCTGCAATGTGCAGATGACGATTGCAATAACAGAGTTTATTAATATATCAGCAAGAAATTCTATTTATAAGTAATTTTTAAAATCAGTGAAAATCTAGTAAAATTTAACCTAAATATATATTTTATAAAAACAATGCTATTTTAATATTTTAGGACATCTCACAAACATGACTAATAGGCTAGAATTAGATAAGTATTTAGTTTTACTTTTTTATAAATCGTACATAATATAATGAAAGATTTTGTGAACTGATTCTTTGTTAAAATGTTCTTTTCTATTTTTCAGGTTTTATTGGAAGGCATACATTTATCAGGTTATAAACAATTTTCTTTTGATGTGATGTGATGTGACAAGCTAGTGACGTGAAAAAATGTTTTTTCAAGATTTTTAATTATTATATAAGTTCAAAAGACAAATGGTTTAGAAGTTTTTCCCCATTTTGAAAGAGCAAATACACTAAGTTTCCAGACGAAACGAGACTTTTCCCAAGGGAAAAGCATGTTTTGTTTTGTATAATATAACGAGAACTTATGAAGGCCTACAACTATCATGTTATAGAAGGAAAGAATTTTCTTGTGACGTGACAAGCTAGTGAAAGTATTCTACTTTCATCGTTTAAGTATCAAGAAAGTTTTTACACAATTTCTATTGGGAGGTTACGCAACTGTCATGTTATAAAGGGAAGGAATTCCTGTGAGAAGCTAGTGATGTGAAAAATGTTTTTTCAAGATTTATAATTATTATATAAGCTCAGAAGACAAGTGGTTTACAAGTTTTCCCCAATTTTGAGAGCAAGTACACTAAGTTTCCAGACGTAACGAGACTTTTCCCAAGGGAAAATCATGTTTTATTTTATATAAGGTAATAAGAACTTATGAGTTGTCAAACTTGTCACTCAGAGTGATAGCATCTGAATTTTCAAGTTGATACGGCTGAGCAAAATTAGAATTTTTGGATTTTGAAATTTCTAATCTTCGATTATCTGAATACTACTCAACTATACCATTTTCAAAATTCCTATACTATCTCTCTAAGCTGAGGGCTAAACCACTTGTATGGTCTTTTTACCTTTTAGAAATCAGAAAATACATTTCTATTGGGAAAAGAGACGCTTAACCCATATTCTGGAAACTGCCTGTACTCAGGGCACACTGAAAATTGAAAATAACTAGATTTTCATTAAGCAAATCAATCAGACGGATAGCATATGAAATTTCAAGTTAACCGTTTTACAAACCGTTTTTTTTTCAATAGTTATTAATTTATTTCCGTAAAATAAATAAAATCTGTAATATTAAATTTTCTATGTGTGATTTTATGTTACTAAACTCAATGTGTTAAAGTAAAGGCATTCAACAATTTTGAATTTGCCACTCGAACAGGTTGTATCTCACAGCGTCTGGTCGAGAATGAAGATTTCTGTTTGATCGGTATAGTAGAATTTTCTGTAAAGCAGCAGAACGCAGCCAAAAAGCTGTTTTTCATCCAAGACACTAGATCAGTGCAGTTAGTCTGCTAGCTGCTGTAGTAATGCTTATAACCTTAGTGGTGTTACAAAAGTGCAAGAGCTTCTGCAGAGTAGAAAAATTATTCAGATAAGTATTGGAAACTAATTAGTAATAACAGCTAGTGTTCATAATGAGCTTTTTCTTTGTTGGTTTATTTTTTGCTTTTAGGTACACGGGTGCAAGCCAGCAAAAGGGGAGCTTATATTGACTGCCTGAAGTATTATTTTGCATACTTTTTAACAACTTGAAGTGTATTTAATAATGGTAAGTATTGTATGTAACTGTAACTGATAAATATAACTTGATTATGAATAGCTAACGATAATTTTTATTTTATTTTCAGCTTCTAAATGCTATTATTACACAGCATGACAAGCGCGTACCATCAAATATACTTTATTGTATGTATATTTGAGTACCAAAAGCAAATCAAGGTATGCCGGATATTTTCTGTGAGAATAGCTGAGTTCATTTGAATGATTTACATTATAAACTTTAAATGCCTTTTACTCAAATTTAGTTTTTTCATGCTGTTTGTGTACTTGCCGCAGCTTTCTGAAGGAACCGTACTATCAATCATGATGAACCAAAGTGGGAAACCTTCTTTATGAGTATGGTCATAAACTGAGTGGAGCAGAATTGGCTAAGGTAAGTTGAAAGTGAATGTTACGTATGTTTACATATGTAACATTCACTATAATTACTAATATTAGCAATATATGTTTAATTAATTATATTAATTTTGTGTTTTTCAAGAATTTGTTCCACTTAGTCTGAGACCAGACTCATAGTGAAGATTTGGCACTTTGATTCATCAGGATTGATGGTACGGTTCCATGAGAAACATGCGGCAAGTAAATAAAAGTGATGAAAATCATGATTTTTGGTAAGCAAATACCTTTAATTGTTTTTAAATTTTACACTGACTTTATGCAGATTATTTATGCATAAAAGTGATGTATAATACCTGTATTTGAAAGCAAAAATATAGTTTTTAGAGCACCTATATATCTATTAATTTTTTACAACATAAACAATTTTTCCTTTTTTTCAGGTTTTAACACTGTCATAACCCCTTGATATAATGTAAGATATCAGAATACCCTAGATGTTATACATTTTGATAAATTAATTTTGCTTTCCTTTGAATAATGGCAGAAAAATTTTAATGTAAAATGGTCAAATTAAATAATTTATAATTATCCTTCAAAAAGTATTAGGAACGTTTAAAAAAGACAAAAATTCAAACGATTTGTTATTGGCGAAAAAAAAAGTTATTTGATTAGACCTTCTGATGAGCAGAGACAGGCAAATAGTAATAAATCTAATATGGTGAAATTGTAGAGAATCTTATTACCTTTCCAAATATACCGTGTGTCCCAGGTGAAACTGTCGATGCTGAGAGTGTGGGTAGAAAAAATTTCAGCATCAAAAAATATGGTGAAAAAATTTATGGGGTGTAGGGTGATCCCGGCGGCTGAGCGTGTGCAAGCCACATGTTTCGTATTCAAAAACGCTGCACTCAAAAAATTTAAATTTTGCAAAATTAATATTTTTTGACCAGGCACTTAATTCTACAGAAAAGGCTGAATTCAACAGAATTTGAATGACAAAAATCGAATGGTAACTTCTTGAGATATCGAGACTAGTTTGATAATTGTCACTTTTAGGATTGTGAATTGATATAAGTGAAAATTCTCCGATTTTTGTGATTCAAGTTTTGAAAGTATTAAGGAACCTTACGCATGAATGTTCGTACGTTAAAAACAATCTTGATGTAAAAATTGTTGATTTGAAAAATGCCAGAGAGGAACCTTAGTTTTTTATTACACCGGTAGACAGACTCTTGCCTAAAGCAGTCGAAGGAGGGTTACCCGTGTAATTACCCCCCATAAACAAAATTTTTCCACTTCGTACACGTGTTGCACGGCATTAGAAAAAAGTTTGCACTTGCAATTTTCAAATCAATAATTTTTACATAAAGATCGTTTTTAACGTACTCACATTCATGTGTAAAGCTCCCTAATACTTACAAAACTTGAATCACAAAAATCAGAGCATTTTAACTTTTATCAATTCTCAATCCTAAAAGTGACAATAATCAAACTAGTCTCGATATCTCAAGAAGTTACCATTCGATTTTTGTCATTCAAATTCTGTTGAATTCAGCCTTTTCTGTAGAATTAAGTGCCTGTTCAAAAAATATTAATTATGCAAAATTTAAATTTTTTGAGTGCAGCGTTTTTGAATACGAAACATGTGGCTTGCACACGCTCAGCCGCCGGGATCACCCTACACCCCCATAAATTTTTTCACCATATTTTTTGATGCTGAAATTTTTTCCACCCACACTCTCAGCATCGACAGTTTCACCTGGGACACACGGTATAAGGTAAGTTACCCCCATATACCCCATAAAATCGCTTAAAACTTGAAAATCCATAAAATATGAAGCGCAGTAAAAATTCAAAATTTCATACTTAATGAAACTCCATAGAAACAACATAGACCTCCATAAACGCCATATCATCTGATTTATAATTACACAAATAAAATTGTTCCCGTGAAAAAACCATAAAATGCAACATCAAAAAAATTTTAGAGATAAAATTCATAAAAGAAAAACACTGAAAAAAAAATTCTTAATGTTTTTCAGTTTCCAAAAAAGCATCATAGAACAACCGTACCAAAAATTGTTTTATGGTAGATCGATGCTTATAGTGTCTATTAACCTAAAGTGTGTAAAAAAATCCATGAAAATAATTAATTTTTACGCGTGATGGGCTTGTTTTCCAGTTAAGTGTCACTAGGTCAATTTCACTTTAATATAATGTATAAGATAAGATATCAGAATTCCCTAGATGTTATACATTTTGATAAATTAATTTTGCTTTCCTTTGAATAATGGCAGAAAAATTTAAATGTAAAATGGTCAAATTAAATAATTTATAATTATCTTTCAAAAAGTATTAGGAACGTTTAAAAACGACAAAAATTAAAAAGATTTGTTATTGGTGAAAAAAAAAGTGATTTGATTCGACCTTCTGATGAGCAGAGACATTCAAATAGTAATAAATCTAATATGGTGAAATTGTAGAGTATCTTATTACCTTTCTAAATATATAAGGTAAGTTACCCCCATATACCCCATAAAATCGCTTAAAACTTAAAAATCCATAAAATATGAAGCGCAGTAAAAATTCAAAATTTCATACTTAATGAAACTCCATAGAAACAACATATACCTCCATAAACGCCATATCATCTGATTTGTAATTACACAAATACAATTGTTACCGTGAAAAAACCATAAAATGCAACATCAGAAAAATTTTAGAGATAAAATTCATAAATGAAAAACACTGAAAAAAAAAGTCTTAATGTTTTTCAGTTTCCAAAATAGCCTCATAGAACAACCGTACCAAAAATTGTTTATGGTAGATCGATGCTTGATAGTACCTATTAACCTAAAGTGTGAAAAAAATCCATGAAAATAATCAATTTTTACGCGTGATGGGCCTGATTTACCAGTTAAGTGTCACTAGGTCAATTTCACTTTAATATAATGTAAGATTATACGTAAAGTTATAAAATAAGAGTAACTTGATGACTTAAATTTATATTATGAATAAAGAAATATATGCAAAGATATACGTCTTCATGTTTTACACGCGACATTAAACTGTAATTATTATGATAAGAAATATACAAAATCAAAACAAAAAACTTACTCCTGCTCTATTTCAATTGCTGGTCTAAACTTAATTAATAAATATTCCAGCTTTTTATGTGCCGATGCCGAACGACCAAATCGGCAACGTCGCATAACGCATAAGATATTAGAGAAGTGCACAAGTATGCGCCTAATTGTCGCCAAGTCGAACAAAGACGAGCGATAGCGGTACTTCTCCTCCAGCCCTCGAAACGCTGACCAAGCGCTTCGCCCTCCCATGCGCCGCCGGAATTCACCCGAAGTTCACGAGTGCAAAAGAGAGCGAAGTAGCTAAGGAAGCGAAGAGAGGGATGGGGGAGAGGTAAGAACAATTAGTGGGGAAGAAAGTGATGCGCTCTCTCCCATGCATAATTGCGCGCCCTCCGGCAGAGCGTCTTGAGCCTCCGAGCGGACTCGATGTGTTTTCTCTAGTTTTCCGTGTTATAGTTTAGAATCTCTATCATTTTGAATAATTACTTTTAGAGGTCCGAGTGGCATATTGTTACCTTTTTGAGGTAATTCCGAACGAGACTTCCTGTTTGGGACCAAGCCGTAGGCGCACTCCAAGCCTTTGCACCTTCGGTTCATTTTAGCAAATGTAATTATTTATGTTCATGTTTGAGAACGATTCAACCGCTTGATATCACCACAAATTATCGGTGTGTTTCTTGTGATTTTTCCGATTGCGCTCGTCCGAAGCGCAGTTAAACACGCCGCGTGTTTTCCGATCGCGCGCTCTCTCGTTCTTCGTGTTTGATTTAGCTTTCGTGCGCGAAAACTTAACAGAAAAACAACCAGTGGAGGCCCCGGGGGGATAGCCGCGATCGTCGGGAGTGAAACGAAAAAAGAAGAAAGGAAATAAATCTAAAAATTGTGTGCTAAAAGAATTACGCGGGTAGCGTCAAGAAGCGTCGAGAGAGACAAATTCGAACGCTCCGGAGCGCGCGCGCGGCCATCTTTGTGAGCGGCATGGGTAGTGCGCACGGCACCAAAGCCACGCTCAGCGTCAGTGTCCGCCATTAAAATCGCGCGCATCATTTCGAATTTCAATTCTTCGCGTTTGCCTATGTTGAAAACAATTTGAATTTAAATTTGACGATAGTGAAAATAAATTTTGGTGAATTTTTATGGCAGGTACATAATTATAATTTTTTGTTGTTATAATGCGCATAGTCACGTAAATGAGATTTGCATGAAAAGTGATTTTCGAAGAGTCGAAACTATTTATCGAAATTCGAAAATTTTATTTGGCGATTGGATAAAAAGTTGAACAAGTCAATTAAAAGTTAATTTGAATTGAATAAGGCTATCAAATATTTTTTGTGTGGCGTTTTGAAAACTCACGCCACGAGTTAGGCACAAAGTTTAGTAATAGTCTAGCTCAGCCCCTTAGTAAAATAAAATTAATTGAATTTTTGAGAATCTTCCCATTAAAAGTTCAGGGTTAATCAGTGCAAATCAAGAAATTCACAAAGCGTTTTGATGATTCACGCTGAAAGGTACGCAAAAAATTAAACATTAAATTTGTCTAAAAGAATTAAATAAAATCAAGGCATTAAATCGAAGAGTCCAAGAAAAATTCTAGAGATAATTTGTGCAAACATGGTTTTTTTTCCTCTTTATCAAAAAATACGTGTACTCTAATGAATGCTAAAAAATGATCTGTTGATGCATATAAAGTGAAAATTCTTGACAGCAAAAGTAGCAATTTGTTTTAATTTTTATTGCAAGTATTCGCAACATTTGATTTTTCATAATTTTCCAGTTTCATGAATGCAATTCTGAGATATTCGCCACAATTTTCAATTTTTACAATAAATACTGGCTGAAAATAACTCGTGTCTGAGTGAGCACAAAAGGCGAATCACAATCCAGCAATTGTAAAATAATAATGTAAGGGGGGCCCTTTTCCCTCGATCAAATTGTCGCAGATAGCATTAGAGACATGAAGGAATAGGAATACAAACAAATTGTCATTTTTATTTTATTCAAAATCAAGATTACCATTTCAACACTTTAAGAAATATTATAAAATGATGCAACTCTAGTCGTGTGACATAAGCACCAGGACTACGAGTTTTACATTAAATGTTCCATTTTCGTAATTATTGTGCATGACGAGCTGCCTCCTGAACGAGGATTTAAGTGCAGTCTCGTTGCACCAGGCTATGTGACATAAGAACCAGAACCTGGTCTGCATCAGTCGCACACACATGTAATACTTAGCAATAATAGTACGCATTTTGATCTTATCTCTCCATTTTCTCAAGCATTAAATTAAACATTTTAAGTCTGTGAATTTTTGCAGTTCACACGAATTTTTGCTTCCATGATTTTCTACTTATATTGCATCTTGCTTGCCAGATACGTTAAATTCACAATTTTACACATCACACAATACTTACACACACTAAAAGTTATAGAGTCATAAACTAATTGATTAAAAGTATTGCACTTGCAAACACCTTTTAAAGAAAAAACGAGAAACTTGTTTGATTTCACTTTGCACAAATTCACTAGATGCATCTTTTTTTTCCTTAAGCTTGAAAATCTTTTTTTTGAGTCCCACGACGAAATTCAAAGCCATATTTGCAACTCACAGCACTGCCACCTGAATCCTGGTAAAAAGATCAGCTGCTTGTGGATCTAAAAAATAAAAGAAAAGAAATTGAATAGCCACAAAGCAAAGCCCTTCATATTAGGTGCAAGCTTTGCAAAATTTAACAGTAAAAAAAAATACTCATCTGACAAACTCGCGTCGGCGAAATCCAAGTTGCTCCGATAACTCTGGTTGCTGGCCAAAAAGTTTAGTATCGCGAATTAAACGAAATACAACATTTTATTTCCTCTGCAACTCAGTCTTTTGGTTACTTTGTAACCTCAAACGAGACTCTGTTTTCACGCCGTGTGCAGACGACACCTCCGAGTCAGCTGCACACGTGTGAGAATTGGTCGACGTTTCGAGGCCAGGAAGTTGGCACGAGGCTTGACGTCATACAAATTTTTGCACTTGCTACATTATAACTATATTAGGCGGCGGCCATTTTGGCAGTGGCGAAAACCGTGTCCTCTCCAAGGCGCGCCTATTTGAATTTTCAAAACTCACACTCTGTTCACAAAAATTGATACACCCATGAGTTATTGAACTAACACTCACTATTCAGTCAAATTGTAAAATAGAATTTTTGTTTAACACATTTAAATAAAACATAGCTCTCTGAAAATTTTTCACGTAAAAAACTAATAACAAATCCTAGAAAAACTCGAAATTAAAATCACAACTGGCACGAAACAAATGTTCAACACATGTAAATAAACTCGAAGCACTTTTCAAAGTAATCATTGCAAGGCAACCGAGTACTCTTTTCGTGGCAAATCAATCACTTTGTCAAACACATCTAAAATCATTAAGCCATAACCGCATCAATACACATTGTCAACGCAACGAAACTTCTTAATTAGTTCCACTCGTCTCTTTCAAAATGCATATCAAATGACGGCTCCAAATTGAAGTTACAAAATCACGCCGGTACATGCATGTATTCATAATGCACAGCACATGACGTTGCACAGAACACGCTTTTGCAATTAGCATAAAAACTGCTAATCTTAAACAACAAAACACAAAAGCCATTGCTTGCTTGAATCAATTCTTCACAGTAACATCCAGTGAAAAAACACAAATCTGCTTGACACTTGAAGCAATAAGCGCGTTTCACTAAACACTGCAAATTTATATTATAATTCATTCATGAAAATTGTGCACGTTCTGTCCAAAATATCACCAACATTTTTTGCATTTAAAACAATTAGAATTCACGTCAATTCCGAAAGTCGTCTTCAAAACATTTCCAAATTCTCGCACTTTTTAAACAAACTGCAATTAAATCACGGAGACATTCGAGTCTGCATACATCGTTACAATTACAGAACAGACTAAACATTTGTTTTGCATTAAAACCCACAATTAAATTAAAACATTACCATCTATCAATTGCATGATCCGCACTGACAAATACAATTTTATAACGGTACCACACACAGTAAAACAAATAAATCACTTGTGAGTCAATTAAAATACTCGCACTTTTTAAAACACTCAAAAGGGAATGCGTGCACCAAATTCAAAAAATACTTTCAATCTAAATCAAAAGTAAGGTTTAAATGTCGCATACAGAGCAACAAAATCATTAAACGCATAAACACATAAAATCACTTTGACACTAATAATATATTGCACTTGTTTATGTTTTTCAATAAATTCTCAACAGCCGGGAAACTTCCTTCTTTCAAAGAAGCATAACTAACTCCATAATCAGTCGTCGTCACTGGTCGAGGCTGGAATAGACCAAGTCTGCATATGAAATAAAGCCGAAACAAAAATTATACACTAATTAAAACACAAAGCAACGTGTTCTAAAAATAATTGATTTGACAAATTAAATAATAAAGAAAAGCACTCTTCTGATGGGTCTGGCATCCTTACTGCAAGTCTTCATATACAATTTAATTTTCCAAGAGTCGCACTTGTGAAGAACAATCCACATCACTGAATAAAGCATTTTCTCGCGAATCCGCCGAGTACGCGTTTCGCGCACTTCTAAGCACTTTTCACGGTTTTCCAGTGCTGAGAAAACTTGTATTTTCGCGACCGCGACGCGCGTGAGGTTAAACATTGGAACATACGACTGCACCATATAGGTATACAAGACTGCAGCCAGCGCCGCGCTCGATACTATCGATCGATACGTGAACTCGAACATCGGTAACAAGGTCCTTCTACACCAACGCAAACGCGTAGCACAAAATCGATCGTCTTTGAGAATACCAATAATTACATACATTGTGCATCGAGACTTAACGCCTATTCATGGCTTTAAGAGCACGTTTCGATTATTCTTGTACATAAACTACAATATATATTATTTATTAATCAATATTCGACTACTATTATTAAAATTAAACTAAACTATTATAACAAACAAAAAAAACTTTCAACAATTAATATAAGATTATAATAATTAAAATAATATAAGCACTACATTATTAAATAATATAAAAAGAATGCAAATAAATAGTACAATAGCGTTAATATAAATTATTAAGTAATAATCTGAATAAATAATAACAATTATTAATAAAAGATAAAATTAATTTAACGGAATAAATTTCAAATTTTCAATTTGAAATACTTTAACATTTTTAAGAATTTTAAGATTTTTTTTTTAACTTTAATTAACCACTTAATAAATAAGAATTATATTAAAAATACCAGTAATAACGCTAACTTAATGCACTTAACCAATTTTTTTTTGCAAATCAATTGAAATAATCCCATCATTTTTGCTAAATTATTAATAACTAAACAATAATAAATAATTATTCAAATAAAATTTTTTTTTTCTTCTCTCTTTTCTATTAAACTGATTATTATTGTTCAACTTAAAAATTTTTTTTTCTCAAATCTTTTTCAAAATATTCAAAAAATTTTAAAAAAAACCTTTTTGCAAATAGAAGCGATATCCTGCACAATCAATCACCATAAAACTAATAACAACGTATTATTTTACCTTTTCGGTTCCAAGTAAACTCAATTATATTTTACTTTTTAAGTTTACTCATCATAATCTCATAATGTAATAAAAATTATTTTCTGACAGTCTGTCGAAAGAAACATTTTTTTTCTCTCTATCAAATCTTCCAAAAAAAACTTATAATTATTTTCAGGCATATTAGTGAATACTTGTGGCATCGGTCACACAAGCACATACCCACTCCAAATTAACAAAACCCAAAAAGTTTTTACCAAATTATATATATAAAATTTACAACTTAAGCTTCAAATTAATTCCAAGATACTAACATAAAACTATAAATTTCAATTTGAAAGCCTAGTTTAGGCTCAAACACTCTTGCTTGACGCGCAACGATTCTTCAATTACTTAATTCATTAACACTAACAAATAAAAACTGCGAATCACCCCTTTTATTTTATTTAAATATAATTAGATTTTTGTTTTTACTAATACACACCCCTTTTGTTGCATTTTAATTTTTTTCCCCTCCTCAATAACTCACGTTCATTTTCTTTTACCAAGTAGTAAGTCAATAATAAATTAAAATCACGCCCTTTTAAAATCACAAACGCCCTGGTCAGCGGTTCACAATTCTCTCGCTTTAATAAAATCACTTTTCCATTGTTCACTTCGATATTTTTGAATTTCTTTCATAATCGTAGGTTGTATAAGTTAAGATACTTAAACAAAATTTAAACAGATACTATTTACACAATAATCATTAGACTAGATAATTTCATATAGTTAGACTAGATAAATTAACATTTCAAGATAAGAATCTCAACAAATAGAGCAGCGAGCAACAACGAAGATCATCAACATGACAGGCTCAACATTAAACGAAACTACAGAAGCCTCAGCACATTTAATAACATCAATGGCTGAAAGCTTCACCCTAATGAACTGCATCAACGGTATACCAACTTTTGATGGTAAATACCACGCATTAAGAACTTACATTCAAGACCTACGAAATGCCCACGAACTGGTGCCACCTACTTTACATCCACAGTTCATGAAAAATGTTCTACAAAAATTAACTGGTGCTGCAAGAAAAAGTATAATAAACAAAAAGGTTGACAGCATAGATGACTTAATCAAACATCTAAAACAACGTTTCAGCCCAGAAAGAGATTACAAATATTTCAGCCACAAAGTGAAGGATCTAAGAATGAGACAAAAAGATAATGTCGGCGATTTTTATGACGAGATCTGTGTATTATTAAGCAGTGCGCGCAACGCCCTGAAAGAAGAAAAAGGAGAAGAAAATATAGCTTTATTAATATCGCCATTGGAAGATGAAGCAGTAGACATTTTTATACGAGGACTGCCATCAGCACTATCTGTTGCAGTCGATGCCACGAAACCAAAAACAATCAAAGAAGCCTATGAAGAAGCTGTACGTCTAGAGGTACGGATGGATGCCAATATAATCCCAGACACAAGGCCTTACAACGGCAGAAAAAATAATTATTACAACAACTATCAACACAACCATGATTATCAACGAAATGCATATAACAACTACTATGCACCGAGAAACTCTGGATGCGTCGGATACATAGATAATAAGCCACCAGAAAATCCAACAGAAAATCAACAATATCAACATAATAATTATCAGCACAATAGACAGCAAAATTACCAACGTCCACAATATAATAATCAGAATCAACAAGGTTATTATAGAAACAACCAAATTTACAGAGGGAATTATCAAAGAGGATATCAGAATAACCAAAATACAAATTGGAGAAATAATAATAACGGGCAACAAAAACAATTGTTTAACCCGCAAAATGGTCAATTTAAAAACTACTACAATAATAGACCTGATCAACGAGAAAATTGGAGAGCTCAACCAAATAATCAAAATCAAGGTAGCAACAATTTAAATTACCATGGGGCTCGTTACAATCCCCAGGCAGCGAGCCAAAATCAGAATCAGCAGTAACAGAGGAACCAGCCAAGACACCAACAGAATTATCGCAACAACCAATGGAGACAGAATTACCAGAATCCAAATCAACAGCAGAATCTCGAGCAGAACAACGACCAGCAACAATATCAACAGCAAATGCAACATATGAACCAGAACAAACAACAGCAGCAACAAACATCACAACAGCCAGCTGCAATAATGAAAATACAAGTGGAAAATCCATCCCACGAGTATGTTCAGCCAACTGTCAAAATCTTGAAAAACATGACTGGGAGAATGATGAGCCAACTATAGTCAGATTAAGAATACCCGAAGGTACGACTAGACCATGGCTTGAATTCATGATTGACAATGGAGCAACAGTAAATATTATAAAACTTAAGGGGTTATGACAGTGTTAAAACCTGAAAAAAACCAAAAATTGTTAGTGTTGTAAAAAATTAATAGATATATAGGTGCTCTAAAAACTATATATTTGCTTTCAACTACAAGTATTAAACATCACTTTTATGCATAAATAATATGCAAAAAGTGAGTGTAACATTTAAAAACAATTAAAGGAATTGCTTACCAAAAATCATGATTTTCATCACTTTTGTTTGCTTGCCGCATGGTTCTGATGGAACCGTACCATCCATTCTAATGAATCAAAGTGCCAAATCTTCCTTATGAGTCTGGTCTCAGACTAAGTGGAACAGATTCCTGAAAAACACAAAATTAATATAATTAATTAAACATATATTGACAATATTAATAATTATAGTGAATGTTACATATGTAAACATACGTAACATTCACTTTGAACTTATTTTTGCCAATTCTGCTCCACTCAGTTTGTGACCGTACTCATTAGGAAGGTTTTACACTTTGGTTCATCCGGATTGATGTTACGGTTCCTTCAGAAAGCTGCGGCAAGTACATGAAAAGCATGAAAAAACTAAATTTGAGTAAAAGGCATTTAAAGTTTATAATGTAAATCATACAAATGAACTCAGCTATACTTACAGAAACTATGTGGCATACCTTGATTTGCTTTTGGTACTCAAATATACATACAATAAAGTATATTTGGTGGTATGCGCATATCATGCTCTGTGATAATAGCATTTAGAAGCTGGAAATAAAATAAAAATTATCGTTAGCTATTCATAATCAAGTTATGTTTATGAATTACAATTACATGCAATACTTACCATTATTAAATACACTGCAAGTTGTTAAAAAGTATGCAAAATAATACTCCAGACAGTCAATGTAAACTCCCATCTTGCTGGATTGCACCCGTATACCTAAAAGCAAAAAATAAACTAACAAAGAAATAGGTCATTATGAACACAAGTATTACTAATTAGTTTCCAATACTTATCTGAATAATTTTTGTATTCTGCAGAAGCTCTTGCACTTTTACAACACCACTGAGGTTATAAGCATTGTCACAGCAGCTAGCAGACTAACTGCACTGATCTAGTGTCTTGGATGAAAAACAGCTGTGTGGCTGCTTTCTGCTGCTTTACAGAAAATTCTACTATACCGATCAAACAGTAATCTTCATTCTCGACCGGACGCTGTGAGATACAACCTGTTCGAGTGGCAAATTCAAATTTGTTGAATGCCTTTACTTTAACGCATTGAGTTTATTAACATAAAATCACACATAGAAAAATTAATTTTACGGATTTTATTTATTTTACGGAAATAATTTCATAACTCTTGAGAAAAAAACGGTTTGTAAAAGGGTTTTTAAGTCGTATTTTCAGTAAGATTTCTCATGAAATAACTCTGTAAAAAGTGTGGTAGAACAATCCTTTTCACAAGTTTGGCCTAATTAAAATATTTAAAAATCACGATTTTTAAAAAATTTACTTGAAACAGATTTATCAGTTTTTGTTGATATTTTCAAGGCAAATTTTTTTAGAAAAATCAGCTTTCAGCACCATATTCTACGAACTATTAACTGTGAAAAAATTGAATAAAAAAAAATTATTATTTTCAAAATTTTAACACTGTCATAACCCCTTAACGCATTACATGATGATCTACCATTCAATACTGAAGATAACACAGAATTAGGAGGAATAACTATGCAAACAGTACTTACATTAGGATCAGTATACCTACTAATCAGAAATACGCCAGTAAAATTTCAAATTGTACATGACGATTTTCCCATTCAAGCAGATGGAATGCTGGGCAGAAATTACCTCAAAAAAGAAGAAGCAGTAATTTCATACTACAAGAATGCATTAATTGTAAACAGCGACGTCATGCACCCTATACCATTTAAAGGTCATGAAGAAGAACACTTACCTAAAAATGCAAAAAGACGAAAAATAGACAGTGTATTACAAGTAAACGAAGCGAAAAACACCACTGAAGAATCAATAAATGAAGTATCTGTGAACACAAATAATGCAGTAAAATGCACAATACCGGCGAGAACTCGACAAGTAATGCAAATAAATCCGATAAAAACAGATTTAAAAGAAGGATATATACCACATATAGATACTGGAAACAAAGACGTATTTATGGGTGAAGGAATATACATAAACACAGAATCGAATTTTTTAGAAGAAACTGACAGTGAATTTGATGGTGAAGTAGTTTCAAACATTCCAGAAAGAATGGAAAAGGTCAAAGCTGCCATCAGAAGAGATCATCTCAACATTGAAGAAAAACAGATAGTCGACCGAATCATTGATGATTATTTAGACAGACTTATATTGCTCGGAGACAAACTACCGTGCACAGATATGATAGAGCACAATATACATCTAGAAGACAACGTGCCTATTAATACAAAACAATATAGACACCCACCCAAACACAAAGATATTATGAGGAAAAGTGTGCAAAAGAAATTAAAGGACAGAATAATAACTGACTCAAACTTGCCATACAATTCTCCCATCTGCATCATACCAAAAAAGCCAGACAGTCAAGGCAATCCAAGATGGAGAATGGTAATAGATTTTAGAGAATTAAATAAAAAAACAATCAGAGATGCTTCGCCACTACCAAACGTAACAGACATAATGGATCAGCTAGGAGGAGCGGTATATTTCTCTATATTTGATCTTGCGTCAGGGTTCCAACAAATACCCATGGCACCTGAAGAATGTTATAAAACAGCGTTTACCACAATAAATGGTCATTATGAATACAAAAGAATGCCAGAAGGTTTAAAAAACGCTACGGCCACATTTCAGCGCTTAATGGAAAAAATACTGCGCGGCCTGCAAAATATTGTAATGTTAGTATATTTAGATGACATCATCGTTTACATCAAGGATCTTAAACAATATGAACAACGAATACGAAATCTCATGGAGAGACTAAGATAAGCTAGACTTGTACTACAACCTGACAAAATTGAATTTTTCAGAAAAGAAGTTGCATTTTTGGGACACATAATCAGTGCACGAGGCATTGAACCAAATCCAAAGAAAGTCGAGGCAATAGCAAAATTACCAGGAACAAAATGCAGAACAAAGATTCAAGAAGTTTTAGGAATGTTTGGATATTAACGAAAATATATACCAAAAGTTTCGGAAAAGGCAAAACCATTAACTGCTTTGCTACAGAATAAAAAAAAGTTCGAATGGACACAAGAGTGTGAAGACGCCTTCAACGAATTAAAACAATGTCTCATGAGTGAACCAATTTTGCAATTCCCAGATTTTGACAAGGAATTCATATTGACAACAGATGCGTCAGATTATGCAATTGCCGCGGTTTTAAGTCAAGCAACCGATGGTTTTGAACACCCTGTTCAATTCCTATCGAGACTACTCAGCAAAGCTGAAAGAAACTATAGCACGACTGAAAAAGAGTGTCTAGCAGTACTATACGCTCTACACCAATTTCGACCATATTTACTATGCAGAAAATTCACTCTAGTGTGTGATCACGAACCATTGAATTGGATGCACAATAGAAAAGATCCAGGCCAAAGACTGATGAGATGGATGTTCCGTTTTACTGGTTATGAATACACCTTCAAGCACAAACCTGGAAAACTGAACAAAAACGCGGACGCATTGTCTCGTAATCCACCAACACTCACAGAAGAAGAAATAAATAGAAACCTCTCAAAATTAAAGGTAATGACCATAGATGAACAAAGACCAAGCACATCAAAAGAGAAAAATCCAACTCCAAGACGAAGAGCACAAACCTTGGGAAACGCAGATGCACTTAAAGATAGAGGAAGACCAGTCAGAGCTAAAACAAACAAAGAAGCTCCGCAACTGGATCACAGTGTAATTGCCCAAAGAACGAGAGCAAAAGCACCTCAAGTTGAAAGCAAAATAAAACAATATAAAAATTGGCTGTTGATTGTTAAAATCAACAATCAACAGTCAAGAAGCTTCATCGTCAAAAGCACATAGTGACGCCACCAATAATAGTGACACAGACACCAATACTTCTACAAGGACAAACATGTCAAACACTTCATAGTTGTCTTCAACAGCAGTAGATGGTAGTTCCAGTGATAACCCGCCATTAGAAGATCCAAGACGCAGTGCATTAAGAATAGATGAGTCAAAAATACATAAACAAGTGTACAGTGATAACGACGAATTATAATCCAACGACAGCATCGACAAAACAATAAGTTACATAGAAGTAACCGTAACAGCTAAAAGTGATACAGGCACAGACAAATCATCTGACGATGAATCGGTAGCTAATGCATCGAATGTCACAACATTATCACGAAAAGAAGTTGAAGAAGCTAGCAGATAATTAGAAGAAAGCATAGCAAGATTTGAAGAGTTACACCCACAAAACACAGAAATCAACAGAGAATACGACATCGCTATAACCCACTTTTCTGATGGAGAGGAACAGACAGAAGAAATGAGATTCTGCATGGATGAATTAAATGCACATTACGGAACCAAATACATGGACGAAGTAATGGAAGAAGGTCTCCAAAAATTAAAAGAAAAATCACAGAAAGATTTATTAAAGAGATACGAACAAGCAAGAGATTCTCAGCCTGAAGAGGATGAAACATCAATAGACGGAATAATATACCCAATAAAAGGAAGAATTTCAGACACTACAAGAATAATAAATCAATTTCCTAATGACAAAAGCACGCCACATTCAAACAAAAGAGTAACGCTGAAAACAACAGATATAAGTGTCATAGATGAAAATTTTGACGACAAAACTTATGAAGTACGGTATTCACAACCACCAAAGGTAACAGTCCCATGGTTAGTGACAATGCCACAGCTATTAGAACCAATAAACAAGAGATATGGTTCAATCCAAAAATCCACCAATTCAACAATTGACAAGGATTCAGGTACAAATCAAAATTTGCTACCAGAAAGAGAGCAAATAGTAACCATAAGAGAATGTCTAACATACAAAAGAGACAATTTAGTACATTTCCTTTCACAAGACTGCGAATGCACGACTGCAATAGTCAGACTACTCACTAACATAGGAGCAATAGAGCTAACGAATATTAAAAACAAAAAACCGCACATTGGTCAAATTTTTGTCAAAGCATTCAAGAAACACAAAAACATTCTTGCAGTAAATGCATTGGAAACAGGACACAATTTCGATTTTAACAATATTAAAATAATAGATAGAGAACCGTCTATGTTCCGCAGACGGTTCTCAGAAATGCTACACATTCAGTTTTTCGATGGCACACTTAATAGGGCTGAGGATACGTGCCGCCTCAAAGCGAGTTATAAAAATGTTATATCAAACCTAAAAAATAGTCCGAATAAATTTTAATTGTAAATAATGTGATTGCGGAGGCTCGGTAGCGAGCGGACTGTATCAGGAACTTAGCACGCAGTGAGAGGTGGCATACCGCTTCGCGCTCTCTTCAACTCAGCCAACACATGTTCAATAGTGATTGGCTGGCGAGCCGGAGCGGAACAGCCCAGTGGGAGGTCGGAGAGACCGGGTTGCCGTGGCAACGCTCCGTCCATACTGTATACTATATAGTCATATAGTCATGGCAGAAGCGTTTCTTACGTTGCGGCGCGGGCCCCCCGTCCTGCTACTTGAGTATTAACGTGCCACCTCCAATGTGGTATTCGTTCTTGGTATATGGATGAAGCTCGAGGTATCCGTCGCTGATGCGGTTTGCATTATAATAACATTTCTAAGTATTAGTACATCTAATGTATGTATTGCGGAATATATATTGCCCGATTTTTGTAGAGACATTAGTTGACGTCTTGTCTCGACCGGTGCCGCATTACCACCTTGGCACCGGGGAATCGTTCTGTTAAATAAAATTCTCGAGTCCTAGGCCGTAAGTTATTATTTAAAAAAAAAAATTTTGTAATAGTTCTTCTGTAAACTTTGGTTTAAAATTTAAATTTATATTTATAGCGCCATATGCGATTAATCCTTTTCTGGTCCGTTCCTAATAATGTAAAAACACGGAAGTTGTTTTGCTAATTAGGTAACTATGTCTATATGAACAATTTTCAATTTCACTCATTTTAATATTATTATTGTAATAAACCTTGTAATTTAAACGTTATACAGCCACTGAAGAGGGGATAAAAATATCCCGAAACGTTGGCCTTTTTAAAATAAACAACTTGGCTCGAAGAGACGCATCAATTTTTATTATACACTATTCCATCATCGAGCGATAGATTCATTATTAAACATACTATCAATAGATTTTTACGGGTCGTTGCCAACCTCAGCGAGCGTTACAAAGACCATACTAACAACAATAGATGTTTTTAGCAAATTAGTAATATTTTACCCACTCCGCAGAGCAACCGCAACGGCCGTAATCCAAAACTCACTACAATTTATATAGTTACATATGGTAAGCCGGAAACAATTATATGCGATCACGGCACACAATTTACTAGCCAAAAATTTAGAAAATCGCTACAAAATGAAAAGATTATAATCACATATTCATCCATACGGGATCCGCAATCAAATATTGTAGAACGCGTACACCAAGAATTAAGTAGATTCTTTAGAGCATTCGTCGCCGAAAATCACAAAGGTTGGTCGCGATATATAACAATCATTCAAAACATAATGAACGAAACTCACCACCTCACTTAAGGTGTTATGACAGTGTTAAATCCTGAAAAAAAATCATTCGTGTAATAAAAAAATAATATTTATGTAAGTGCTCTAAAAACTATATTTTTCCTTCAAAATATAAATATTATACGCCACTTTTATGCATTAGAAATGTGCATTAAGTGGGCGTAATACTTGATAACAATGAAAGGTATTTACTTACCAAAAAGCATAATTTTCATCATGTTTCTGGACTTGCCGCACCTTTCTAGAGGAACTGTACCATCAATACTGATGAAACAAAGTGGAAAATGTTCCTCATAAGTGTCCTCACAAACTGAGTGGAAGGAATTTCTAAAACCACAAAATTAATACAATTAGTTATACTTATATTGACAATATTAGTAATTACAGTTAATGTTACATATGTAAGCATACATAACATTCACTTTTAACTTACTTTTACCAATTTTGCTCTACTCAGTTTATGACCAGACTCATAAGGAAGATTTTCCACTTTGACGCATCAGGATTGATGGTACGGTTCCTTCAGAATGCTGCGGCAAGTAGATAAAAATCATGACAAAACTAAATCTGAGTAAAACGCATTTAAAGTTTATAATGTAAATCATACAAATAAACTCAACTATACTTACAGAAACTATCTGGCATACCTTAATTTGTTTTTGGTACACAAATATATAAACAGTAATGTATATTTGATGGTACGCGTACATCATGCTGTGTGATAATAGCATTTAGAAGCTGAAAATAAAATAAAAATTATCGTTAGCTATTCATAATCAAGTTATGTTTATGAATTACAGTTACATGCAATACTTACCATCAAGGGGCGCGGTAGCGTCACGATGACAAGTATAAGGCACGACAGTCTGTACGCCGCCGTCGGGCGCAAGCCAGACGGCCCTTATATACTTTAAACTTGCCCTGTTGGAACCTTGGCGTACGATTTTCTTCGCACTAAGAGCATTGTTTCGTACATATAAGCACTTATATGAAAGCTTTCGACAAAACTTACAAAATCACATCAGGGTCATATTTTGCATAATAGCGTCTATCAAAAGTTATTGTAAATTGAAAGTTCGGGCTGGTCAATTCTTCTCGAGAGAGAACACTGAACAATTAATGTAATTCCGGTTACGTCAGTACTACGTACTTACGTATTATATAGATCATCATGCATCATATAGATATACTTATACATGCTGCGCAAATGCAGACGATCATTCACGATGAAATAGTGTTTACATACAATCATAAAATAATCAACGTATTTAATTAACAGTTTCTCATTAAATGTTATAAAAAGTAGTACTAACTATTTAACCAAATTAGATATTTTAATTATAACAGTAAAATATAATTAAGTCGATAAGTCGAGTATGTATTAATAATAGATTACAATAACATAAACATGACTAACAGAATTTTATTAGATATGTATTCAGTTTTATTTTGAAAACTATCAGTACAATAAAAATAAACTTTTCGTAAAATGATTGTTTGTTTAAATGTTTTTATTTTTATTCAGATATTTTCTGTTTCCATTGAGAGCTTACACAACTAACAAGTTGTTTAGCAAGGGAATTTATGTGAAAAGCTATTTTTGCAAGTTTCTTACAGGAGGTTATACGCCAAACATCATTGGTGAATATTGAAAAAAAAATGAAAAGGCTTCTGTGTGTGATCTAAAAAACAAAAAATGTGTAATATTTTATATCGGTCTCACTTGTATTTATTGGGAAATATTTATAACAGACAATAATTGATATTTAACCAGCAAAAAGGAGGTTCCTGTGACAAAGTGAAATTAAAGCAATATTTTCAGTCAAGAAAGTATGAAAATAGCTGGAATATCTGTCAAGATGAGACCAGCTAAAAGGAGGTTCCTGTGATGATGTGAATATTTTGAGTCCAGAATGTTTATAATGTCATATACTAGACGATAGCTGGATATCTCAAGTTTAGACCAGCAAAAAGAAGGTTCCTGTGACGAAGTGGAATTAGTGAAGTAAAAAACTATTTTGATTCAAGAATTATTTATAAGAAATGCTGGAAGAATTCAATTGTCAAGAATAATAAATATATCCATTTAATAATGGATTAGTCAATATAAGAACTATAACAACTTTTATCAAGTATAATCCAATGATTTTATGTTTACAAAGTGTTTCTGTCATAACATATATTACAGTTACGTATTAATAAAATTTATGTTTACAAAGTGTTTCTTTCATAACATTTAATATAGTTACGTATTAATAAAATATTTATAAGAAATGATGGAAGAACTCAATTCACAAGAATAGCTAGAATATCTATCAAGATAGGTCCAGCCAAAAGGAAGTTCCTGTGACGAAGTGAATTTTGAGTCAAGAAAGTTTATAATGACATGTACTAGACGATAGCTGGATATCTCAAGTTTAGACCAGCAAAAAGAAAGTTCCTGTGACGAAGTGGAATTAGTGAAGTAAAAAACTATTTTGATTCAAGAATTATTTATAAGACATGCTGGAAGAACAGAATTGTCAAGAATAAGAAATATATCCATTTAAAAATGGATCAGTCACTATATGAATTGTAACAACTTTTATCCAGTGTAATCAGATTTTATGTTTACAAATTGTTTCTGATGTAGCATTTATTATGGTTACGTATTCATAAATTATTTATCAGAAATGCCGGAAGAACTAGATTGACAAGAATAAATGGAATATCTATCAAGTTTAGTCCATCAAAAAGAAGGTTCCTGTGACGAAGTGAAATTAGTGAAGCATTTTCAGTCAAGATAATACTTTCTATCGACCTCACTGTTAATATTTATCACTTACGTGTGAACAATGCCACAACGAATTTTCCTGTGGCAAGCTTATAGTGAAGTGAAAGAAGTTTACGTAAGTTTTGCAGTTTTAATATTCAAGATTTATGATTTATGATTACTAAATTTAGAAGTCAAGTGGTTTAAAGTGTGCGTATTGTATTTACTTAAGTATTGAAGAAAGTTTTTACAGAACTTCTATTGGGAGGTTACACAACTGTCATATTATAAAGGGAAGGAATTCCTGTGAGAAGCTAGTGATGTGAAAAATGTTTTTTCAAGATTTATAATTATTATATAAGTTAAGAAGACATGTGGTTTAGAAGTTTTTGCCAATTTTGAGAGAGCAAGTACACTAAGTTTCCAGATGTAACGAGACTTTCCCAAGGGAAAAGCATGTTTTGTTTTGTATAAGGTAACGAGAACTTACAAAGGCATACAAGTATCAGGTTATACACGGAAAGAATTTTCTTGTGAAGTGACAAGCTAGTGAAAGTGTTGTATTTTCATCGTTTAAGTATCGTTGAAAGTTTTTACAGAATTTGCTGTCGATGTTCTGCTATTTCTATTGGGTGGCTACGAAACTGTCATGTTATAAACGGAAGGAATTCCTGTGAGAAACTAGTGAGGTGGAAAATGTTTTGTCAAGATTTATAATTATTATATTAGTTCAGAAGACAAGTGGTTTAGAAGTTTTTCATAATTTTGAGAGAGCAAGTACACTCAGTTTCCAGACGTAACGAGACTTTTCCTAAGGAAAAAGTTTGTTTTGTTTTGTATAAGGTAACTAGAACTTATGAGTTGTCAAGCCAAGTGCTCAAAGGGATAGGATAAGAATTTTCTACTTGATAGGGCCCAGTAAAAATTGAATTTTTTAATTTTGAAATTTTTAATCTATGATTATTTCCATAGTACTCAACTGTACCATCTTAAAAGTTCTTATACTATCCCTTTAAGCTGTGGGCTTAACAACTACTTGCATGGTCTATTTGCTTTTTAGAAACCAGAACATGTATTTCCATTGAGAAAAGAGACGCTCAACCCATATTCTGGAAACAGACTATATTTTGGGCACTCTGAAAATTGAAAATAACTAAGTTTTCATTAAACATACCAATCATAGGGATAGCATATGAGATTTCAAGTGAATCTTCTAGACCAATTTTAAAATAATTATCATATAAGGCATTCAAAATTGAACAGCTCAAAATTAGTCTAGACGATTAACTTGAAATTTCTTATGCTATCCCTCTGATTGATTTGCTTAAAGAAAAATTAATTATTCTCAATTTTGAGAGAGCAAAATGTGTACTCAGTTTCCAAGTCTTGGATGTAACGAGTCTTTTCCCAAGGGAAATGCATGTTTTGCTTTGTAAAAGGTAACCAAAACTTATGAGTTATCAAGCCTGTCACTCAGAGGGATAGTATGAGAATTTTCAAGTTAAAACGGCTTAGCAAAATTTGAATTTTTTAATTTTGAAATTTCTAATCTCCGATTATCTTAATACTGCTCATCTATACAATCTTCAAAATTTTTATACTATCTCTCTAAGCTGTGGGCTACACCACTTTTATGGTCTTTTTACCTTTTAGAAATCAAAACATGTATTTCCATTGAGAAAAGTGACGCACAACCCATATTCTGGAAACTGCTTGTACTTCGGACACTCTGAAAATTGAAAATAACTAAATTTTCATTATAAATACCAATCAGAGGGATATGATGAGAAATTTCAAGTTTATCGTATCAATCAATTTTGAAATAATTATTATATAAGGCATTCAAAATTGAACAGCTCAAAATTGGTCTAGACGATTTTCAAGTAGACATACCTGAAAATTTAGACACTAAAGGCGTGAAGTCGACAGTGTAATTATTTATGTGATAGTGAAAATTATAAATTCATAGACAAGGTTGCATATATTTCATGCAAGAAAGTTTCTATTTTTTCATGTACAAGCTAATGAAAGTGTTGTATTTTCATCGTTTAAGTTCGAAGAAATAATATACACAAATTTTGGATTTTATTTTTATTTTTCTGTATATTACTTACAGTGATAAATAAGGCTGATTCAGTAAAGTCTGCTGTTTATAAATTTCTTTTTTACGACAAGTTCATCGGATCACCTGTAACAGGGAAACAATAATTTATTTTAAAACAAAGAATCATGTTCTATTAAGTTAATTTATTTAAAGATAATTAAAATATACGTATCTGACTGAGTGAAATTGATTGATATTATTTTGATCCTAATGCCATCTTATCTGTAAATGCATATTTTCACTTGAAAAATTTTGCAGGTTCTAGATTAAACGTTATTGCACACGCGTAGTATGAGTTTTAGGAATTTTTAACGCAACTTGAATAATATAATTTGTGATAAACTTGGAGTTCCACGGGGAGGTTATAAGCTAGCAGAAACCAATAATAGATTAGTACTTCAGGTTAGACATAGTTATAGTACGAATGTGGGTTGGCAATAAGTTATGGGGATATAGGAGCAATGAAGTATTAGTCTACTGTTGGTTTCTGCTAGATTATAACCTTCGTGTGGATCTCCAAGTTTATCATAAACTATATTTTTTGAGTTGCGTTAAAAACCCCTAAAACTCATACTTCGCGTTAGATATTTCTTTTTTGAATAATAATGATCCAAACATAACTATTTGCTGTGCAGACCGGTGTCAAAAAAATAATTATTATTGCAATAATACATAAGCATATGTACATTAATTTTTTAAATTTATAACTTAATTAGTTGATGTTAATGATTCTTTGTAATTTAGGTATTATGTACCATTTAAAAGTAGTGAAATCTTCCGAATTTCATACAAGATACATGTATTCGCGACCGCAAAATTAATTTTTTTAGTCGTTAAATTGTTAAATGAAAAAAAATTTTTTTTAATTTCATATTGCCACAGATGTTACAAAAAATTATATAACATAACGTTCAAGCTGAGAAAAAAATACGTTGAATGAAAACAAAATTTATTACAATAGCAGCTTTTGTTACCGAGATAATCAAATTACAACTATAGTGTGCGATTACTGTCCGCCGCCGCGCGGCGTTCAACCCACCACCGCGCCTCCCGGCCGGAGGAGCCGCTCGGCCGCGCGCGCAGATTTCCAATTGTTCATCGGTGATTTTAGACAAACTGAACTATCTACAACAATCGGGAAAAATGCTATCATTTAAAGTATTATTTCAGTAAGCACTGTACCAAATGTCATCGAAAAATATTAAGTAGTTTCGGCGTGATCGTTCATTGAAATAATTTTCGTATCTCGGCTCCTATTGGTCGGATCTCAACAAAATTTATACAAAAATTTACCGCGTTTATCTAACTTTAAAGTTGGCGAAAATAAAAATTATTTATTGTTAAAAATGTTGTTAAATACTAATTTTTAAAAAAGTTCTTTTTAGCATTTATTAAGTACTTCATAAGTTGTCGATTAAAGGCACTTGGATCAAGTTATCGCTCCATGGGCAATTTGGAGATGAATTTGATATTTTGAGATAAATAATTTTGCAATAAGACGCGATTTTGAGATATCCAGATCGGACAATGATTTTCACATTGTTTGAATTATAATTCATCTTTGAGTTCTGATTCAATGAAAAAATTTAATTTTTATAGGTGTAATGCAAATACCCCCAATTGACAATTTTTCTGAAAAAAAATTTTTTTTGGCTATGTACATAACCTTTATATACATATATTGCACTACTAAACATTTTCATACTGAATATTAATATCTGCATTATGATAGTAATGCAATTCATCCATATAAACGTATAAAAATTAAATTAGTATAAAGTTAAACCTGAGAAAAAAAACACGTATGAAAACAAAATTTATTACAATAGCAGCTTTTGTTACTGAGATAATCGAATTACAACTAACGTGTATGAATACTGTCCGCCGTAGTAATTTGGCCGATGGCCCATGTGAGATAATTAAATTCATTTCTATTTTTGTTTGCTATACAAGATTATGTGAAGAGAATTTCAGAATATATTTCTGATTTGTGTTCTATATAATTATTGTGTTTCTTGTTTATTCATAAACCCTATTGTTACCGATTTCACGCATATTTTATTCCGTTTTTAGGATCCGCTCCTACGGAGAAGGAGGCAGCCGGCATTAAAGAAATATTTTTGTACACTAACGTAGATTTTCTCAGCGGGATGAAAATCTACGTTAGTGTACAAAACTATTTCTTTAATTACAATATATATATGGGTGATTTTCTGTGAGATCGACCGGCCGAAAAATAGACCTCACTATAACTCTGGGAATTTGTTCTAGAGGTTGCCACGAGTTACTCCAAATTTTTTCAGATTTTTTGAATTGATTATCATAGAGTTACAGGGGGTCAAATTTGATAAAATCAGTTTTTTTGCATTTTGTGCTGATTTTAAAAAATTCATAACTCCTCAGGGAAGCATTTGTCACTATAGGGACATACAACAATTTTGTCTTAAAATTTTCTCAATTTTTCAAAAAAATACTTTTGCAATCATATATATATATATGTGTATTACAAGATATGTGTAATTTAAACCTTGAAATTCAAAATTTTCAAGGTAGGCAAAGCAACAGAGATTATTTTCAAAAAGTAATTAAAGAAGCTGGCGACCTATACCACTCGATAGCAAATAATGCGCACTTTAAGCATATATGTGTCTCTACAGGTAAATCGAGATTATTTTATAGTTATTAACAAAAAAACTTGCAGAAAATGCATGTTCTTTTAGTTTTTCGCTTAGAACTTTTAAACTAAGCAAGCAAAGAAAACATTACTTTGGACAAAAAATATGCGATATGAAATTACGAAGAAGAGGAACTATTAAAAATCTCGATAAGTTGTATAGAAGTTGTATAGAAACTGAGATAATGGAAAAGAAAGAGTTATTTTTTCATTTTTCGCAGCCATTTTTTCATTTTAAGACTCGATATTTTGGAAATTAGAAGCTATGTACTTTATAGGGAAAAAAATGAATGCTGTGAAACCATTATTGTTGCTGTAATCGCGATGTTGAATTTTTGTTCACTAGGTTGCACACGCTCTTGCGTCCCCAATTGTAGTCCTATTTCAATTTTAAAAAGCGTTTTGAAATGTTGAAGTTTCGCACAATAAGATGCATGTATCCGTTTTTCGATAAAATGCATCTAAGTATGCTAAAAGAGCCATCGAATATACGCAAAAACGGCCGGACGCGGCAGAGCGCGCGAGGAGTGGGGGAATAGGGGACGCGACACGCGTGAATTATCTATGTATACGCGCTTTCCCTATTCTCACAGATCAGAAGAATGTAACTCCTTTTTTGCTACTTCAAGATCAGGAACTGGGGATCTCCGATGAGCATTCGGATGAATGTGTCTACCCAAAGTTTAATGAAGCTGGATGTAGCTGTATTATGACGTCACGTAGTCATAAATACGAAACTAGTAAAAGCTCGAATTGCTAACGTTAGTAGTTGGATTAAAATTAAAATCTATACTGTCGACCGGTATGTGCAGTGTTGTGTATGTTGTTGCTACTACACTGTGTGTACTGAAAAACTTACAGACCAATCATGGGTCAGGCAAGTAACCATACTCTTTTGATTATTGTTCGTCACTTGAGTGTATGTTTAGTTAAAATTGCCGTAAGTAACCATAATGATTTGATTGTTGTTCGTCATTTGAGTGTGCGCTTAATTAAATTGCCGTAAGTTCTTTGAGAAATTTATTTTGATTGTTATTCGTCAAATAAATGACTCTAGTTTATCGGCATCCATGCTGAAATCTCTGAAAAGAGGAATTCAAAGAGATCGAGTTGAAGAAGAGGCCTTGTAGGCTGAGTCAGTTTCTAGTCGACAAGAAACGTCTCAAGCCCTTAAGCTGGATGAAACGAAAGAGTTTACTCACGGTGATGTGGCCAATAAGTTCGAGTCAAATAAGTTTGATGAAGCTGGAAGTGTAAAGCCTCGTGCACTTGCTTTCAAATTATTGGAGGCTAAGTTCGACTCTCGGTTACAAGGTAAACCTACTCCAATAATAAAATCACAAAAAGTGGTAAATTTAAAATTGGGACTGAATGAAAGCCGTCAGGGGGGGGGGGGGAAACTTCTAAGTTAGATTTTGATTCAAAGCTTGATTTATATGCTGGAAAATCTAATGATTCACAACTTACTTGTGAAAAATCCTGATTTTATGAATTCCAGTTATTCTGGAATTAAAAGTCGTCTGAACTTTAAAAATTTTGAATTGTCACCAATAAGTTCTTTTAAATCAAATCAAATTTCAGAGATCTTGGAGCGTCTGACGGCGACAAAAACTACGAAAAGCAAGTTCGACAGCAAGATTCGGGAAGAATGCAACTAAGTTCATTTTGAGGTTGTTGGCGGGCTTGTGTGTTCTAAACGGTATGTAACCGAGAATGTCGAATGGATTGATGGACACGTCAAACGATGGGTCAAAGATGAAGAGTATGACGAGGATCAATCCATAACTGATGTACCTGGTCGATCTGAGAATGTTTTACCAACTAGACTTGAGAAGGATTCACAAGCTTGAGTTAAAATTGACTCACCAGCTTGATTTGAAAAGGATTTACCAACTTAAAATGCGGGAAAATCTGTAAGTAATGAACATTTGTCCGAATTGATAAGAGCTGAAACACAAAAGGCTGGATTATCTCAAGACACTGGAAGTGTTGCAGATAAAATTAGAATAGAATTAACAAATTATCAGCCCTCTCTCCGTAGAGACTATAAACTCACTGCAAGCTTGAATATAGATTCATTTACAGATTTTCTACCATCTGAATTAACTGTAACAGATTTACTATACGTCATTGATTCAAATGTAATGATTCAAATGTATCTCGCGATTTTAATGAATCAAAGCTAGAAAAAGATAGTCATATTACGATAACGTTTCTAATATTCAAAATCTAAGGGATCTACTGAATGAAATTAAAGGCATTAAAGAAAATGATGTAAATCAACCTACTGCAACATTGAGAAAACAGCTCTATTTCATTAAATACAGTTTGAATAATGAAAAAGCTTCCACATTTTGGGATAAGTTCGATAATATTGTCCGATTTTATAATAAATTTCCTGATACTTCAAAATTTGTCCGATGTTGAAATTTGAGACGCATACTTTGAAGCTATTATTTCAAATCTACCACAAGTCAGATAAACAGAGTTTTAAATAAGAATGCAACAGGCAAACTGCTGACAGTAAACCAACTAAAGGATTACATTATACAGTAGGTATCAGTGCGAGTTGTCATATCTGGAACTACAGCAACTGTGCAAAAGGGAGACGTTAAAACTTACTACGCTCAGAACCCTAAGGCACATAACTTCAAATGTGAAAATAAAGGCCATTTTAGCGACCAATGCAATAGGTCAGGAAAAATCTGCTTCAACTGTAAACGACATGCTGGACATACTCGAGCGAACTGCCCTTACCAGGGAGAACAGTTGGAAAAGATTCTGCAAGAGAATGAGAAACATAAAAGGTATGAAAGTTCTTTTTCATTTCAGGGAGGTAAACGAGGAAACTCTCGTCGCGGTAAGCGTTTATGTTCGGGTGCACCTAAAGGTGATAAGGGTAAAAGATTTAAGCTCAATAAAGGCTCAAACCATGGTAACTCGCGAGAAAATTAAAGTCTGAATAAACCTTCTAATGAAAAGAACAAGAATACAAGCTCGGGTAATTGCGCAGGTTTCTGTGCAAATATGTCCGGCACCTCTGAATCTAATGATACTCAATTGATCAGATTTTTGGCAGACTCGGATGCAACGGAACACATGATCAACTCAAAATTGATTTTCAGATCATTTGATGATTCTAGAAAGCTTGACATAAAATGCGCAAATGAAAATGATGTAGCAATTATGAAATGGGAGGGAGTTGGTAGTATTTCTGATTGCATGAGTAGTAACGATGTTTTATGCTTGAATAATGTAATCTACGCGAAATCATTCTCAGAAAATCTATTATTACTAAGAAAATTTGTAGATAAAGTAATATAAGCGAGCCTCTCCGGTGCTGCAGGGGCCCTTATTTGCGTGTCTTCTAGCGTGGCGAGAGAGTCATTAGGTGGGGTATAACAAATGGCTTGAGTATTTATCTTAATAATAAGCAAATGGATATTTTTGATCCAAAATGAAAGACTGTTTTTGTTTCTGGAATTTATGAAAAACCGTTTTGGGTAATAGAAATGGAAATGGATAAAATTGATCAACTGGAAATTCCTGTAACATCACGAATAAGTAAAGTAATCGCTTATATTTCAACAAGGTGCAAAGAATATCCTAACAAAACGGTTGCAGGCATGAAACAAAATAAGCTTGAAGAGAAAATAAAATTTGAAAATACGAAAAATCACGATCAGTCTAAGCTCGAAAAGGAAATCATTGATAACGTTGGAATTTCTCAGCTGGAATATAATAATACTGATCAATCTGATAAACAAACACCTGATGAACCAATGCACATCGATTTCAATGCATTAGATTTGGAATTTGATAATAATGCGCTGTGCTCTGGTTATTAAAATTTTGAAAATATGCTGAGACAGGAAAATTTGTTGTGTAAATTTATCTGATGAATTTGATAACATAAATTACGAATTCAGTTCGAGTAGTAGAGTCAATGAATTGAATACCAATGAAGCTATGTTGTGGCATGTCATCATAGTTAAAGTATTTAAAAGAAAATTTATAGATATTAAAGGTATTCAAGACATTAAATTCAATGATTTCGTATTGGATTGTGAAGTCTGCATTGTTTCAAAATTTTAAAAAACTACCCTTTAGCTCGACTAGGTGAAGAGCGGAAACTGTTTGAAGTTGTTTATAAAATGCTCGAGGAATTTACTTGATAAAAACTCCAAATTCTATTACCTTAGATGCGATCACGGAACAGAATTTACAGGTGGATATACGCTGGAAGTTCTGGATAGATTTGGTGCTAAGCTGCAACTGATGCACCAGAACATAATGGTGTAGCTGAAAGGTTCAACCAAACTATCCAGAAAAAAACGAGAGCTCTTATACGTATGATACTTGATTACCTGAGAATATGTGGGATCTGGCTTTCTCTTCAAAAGTTTGAACCTAAATTAAAACTCAATCTAAATCAATTGAAACATTTTAGCAATATTGCCTATATTAAGATACAAAAAAAAAACTGGACCTAAGTTCGATCAGCTGGGAAAAAGAGTAGTTTTAATTGGGTATAAACCAACAGGATACTTGTTTTTAAAGCCAGTAGAAGGAAAATACAATGAAAGTAGGGATGTTCCATTTAATGAAAAGTTTGTCTTTGGCGACAAATACAATAAAAACAGTATCAAAGACTGGGACAACACACTGGAGGCAGTAAACGAGGAAACATGGTTGGTTAAGTTTGATGATGATAAAATCCTTCCGATCTCTGAAACGGAGGGAGAAAAACGTAAACGAAGGCGTCCTAGGAAGCAACAGGAAATTGAACTACCAGCACAGTCAAACATGGTTGAATTTGATCTCGCACAGCTGAAAAATAATGTAATTAGTACTTTAATTGCTAAAACACAAGGAGATTCAGTTTTAAACAGGGAAGCTATGAGCTCTAAGAATAAGCGTGAGTGGTAAAAAGCCATAAAAAGTGAGTTGGAATCCATGGAAAAAAATGAAGTTTGGAAAATTGTTGATAAACCTCTGATAAAAGGAGGAGAAAAACCAAACATCATTGACTCTAGATGGGTATTAAAAACAAAAGTTGTATTAAACAATGTGATTAAATACAAAGCTCTATTAGTAGAAGAGATTTCAAAGATCGAAACAAATACGATTTAGCTAAAACATATGCTCCTGTTTCCGGACTGCTACTTATAAGATCAGTGTTAGTTCTAGTCAATAAGTTCGATTTTGAAGTTCCACAGCTGGATGTTAAAACTGCTTTGCTAAACGGAAAACTAGATTGTGAAGTCTATATGGAAATTCCCGAGGAAATTGATTGCTCAGCAGAAATCAGAAATAAGAAAGTCTGCAAAATCTAACGGACTCTGTATGGATTAAAAATCAGTCCGAAGAAATGGTATCAAAATTCACGGAAACAGCGGTCAAGCTGGGACTACAGGCACACAATTCTGAACTATGTCTTTTCACTTGGCGTCAAAGGAATAACCAACTTATACTGTTAGTTTATGTCGTTGACATACTTATAGCCAGTAATGACAAAACTAAGCTCGAGGAAATAATCAAATTATTAAAGCTGGAGTTTGAAATGACTAATCTTAGTGTACCTAAGAGTTTCTTGGGTATTGAGATAAACGGAGACAGGGAAAGTCATGTTATAATTTTAACACTGGATAAATATATCGACAAAATCCTGAAGAGGTTCGGATACAGTGAAACACACCGACAAAGAACTCCTATGGTCACTGCACAAGTGATAAATCGTGAGAGAAGAGAAAGAAAGGAAGACGATAATCAGCTCGAGGAAAAATCTTTTAGCTTGAATACCAGACATAGGGAAATTATGGGTTCACTGTTGTACCTCGTGAATACTGTGCGTCCTCATATAGCTTACGCTGTAAATGCTTTGAATAGACATCAGATCAAACCAACTAAGCTGGAATGGTTAATGATCCAAAGAGTCTGTCGGTACTTAAAGCACATAAGGAGTAGTGGTTTGAAATCTATAGGTAATATACAAGGGTTTTCTGATGCCAGCTTTGCTAACTGTAAAAACTCATTGACTACCAGTGGGTTTGTCATAAAGTTGATTGGAGACACAGTAGCTTGGAAAGCTCATAAGCAAAACTGTGTTGCTTTGTCAATATGTCAGGCCGAATATGTTGCTATGAGTGAAGCATGTCAAAGTATGGTCGCATTCACAAACTATCTTAGCTTGATAATAGATTATAAATTTTTACCTATGTTACTCGGGTGCGATAATAATAGAGCAGCGATAGCTAGCTCTCAAGTAAGTGCTACAAATAAATTAAAACATATGTTCGAAGTTCGAGAATACTATGTTCAAGAATTTGAAGCTAGAAAATTGATCAAAGTTAGCTGGATTGAGTCAAAAGATCAAATAGCTGATTTTTTTACCGTTCGATTTGCATTTAAAGCTGACTGACTTAATTCTTAATTCTGATTTCGAAAATTAATATATTTCTCTTTGCAGACGCAAATAATTGATTCAGCTGGAAGAAAACCTGCTCGGAAGGGAGTGTTGAGTTGAAGCGAACAGCTTTCAGCTGAGCGACGATTTTCACCCAATCCTAATTCTCACGGCCCTGGCAAGCAAGCCGGCACTGCTGTTCGACCGTCGATCTATCGAGTTGAGCAGTTCAGTTGTTCTGCAGTCTTTACACAAACCGTTTATGTTCGTTTATATCGTATTCTCTATTTGTATTAATAGAGTTCGATTCTAATATAAGCATAGCTTGATTAAATAATTATTAAGACAAAGAGCTTGTCTATTTATTTCCCTTCCGCGAACAAGGAAAACCTCAACAAAAATATTTACCATATTAAAAATGGCCAAGTAATAGGAATTCTTGCAGTACATAAAAAATTACAAAAGCAACCCGATTTTTTAATATTTTTTGTTTATATTTTCTTTGCCATAATGCATAATATGCGTATGTTCAATTCCACATATTATTCAAAGATCGAGCCTTTTTAATACAAGTTGCACCTGTTAATTATTATTATTTTTCGATAGGACTTGTTTTAATCGATTATGTGTTACCCCAGGACAAAAGAAAAATGTCAAAGAAATTCGATACTTAAGAAGTTGTTAAGGATACTTGTATGATATATGCAACTTTCCATTGAAAATACCGAGTTCGCTGAGGAAAGGCAACAAATTGCTTAATCGAAAAAATTCAAAGTGCGCTGGTCTTCTTGGACACTCAAGAAGCCATTGCTACGTTGGCATCATCAATTTCTTTTAGCATGTAGGAAATATGGCACCCTATTGGTCGCGTTATCGCTTTAGAGCACACAAAAATCTTCAATACGCGTTTAAAAAAGACGCCATCGTGAGATCGCCAGCCAACTCTAAATGAATGGCCCTTGTGAAAAAACAGACAAATACGACGATGTAGCCTTTATACAACTTATGTCCGCGTCCGTTCTTCGTACGTACCTGAAAGGGTCCTGCTTAATCTACTCCTGAAATCGCAAATGGCCTGAGCTGACTGAGATTTCTCTCGGTGTCGTACAACGCAGTTGCGGAGCACGGATTTTACTAATGTGCACCTGCATAAAATCCAAACCCTTTGCATCAACATACTAGAAGTTAGTGAATTTCCATCTAAACTGTAACGATGCGCAAAACGAACAAATAAAAGACTAAGCGAAGATTTTTGAGTCAAAATCGGAGGATGCTTGCAGTCGAAGGAGAGATCGGAATTTGATACTCGGCTTCCTACTCTTAGGATACTATTCTTGCATAAAAAGGGATTTAATTTGGTGAGTTGATTTGGTATTATTTGGCAATCTTCTTCCTGCCTTTAGCGCCTCTATCTGAGCAGCGAAACTGCTTGTCTGTGACAGACGTATTACGAAATAACTCCACGCAACTCTGCTGTAGTAATGTACGGAGGTCGCTCCTCTAAGCCCGTCTTAAAGCAGCGTTCTTCCGAGTACATATCGAGCAATTCCGGTTGTGAAAGCGAAATTTGTGCGTGAAACATTCTTTTGGCTTCTATCGATCTGTGCACTGCTCAGTAGCCTGAAAAAGTCACGAAGGTCTATTCCACCAAAGCTCTGATTTTGATAGTTCCGATGGGTCAAAGCCTCGAGTTGCCAAATCCGCAGGATTGTTCTTAGTCCCAACGTACGCCCAAGTAGTCGCCGGCAACTGGGTCTGGATATACGACACCCTATTTGCCACGAAAGTCTTCCGGTTACAAGGATGTTTCCGCAACCACGTGAGTACAATCTGCCTGTCTGACTAAGCGTAAACAGGCAGGGACTAAAGAAAATCCAGCTATTTAATATGACAGATGAGTTTAACAAGAAGCGTGGTACCGCAAAGCTCTAAATTCGGGATACTGACTGTTTTTACTGGAGCAGCTTTCGTCTTGGCATCCAAGAGCTATATTGCGAGAGCGTTCGGATCGCTAAGAAAGGAGCGCATGCCGTTTCACAGGTTAACGTCGTCCCTCGGTAATCAACCGAAGCAGAGTGTATGGAAGGAGCCCAAACGATCCTCTGAAAATCTTGGTCTGCGCCCTTTACCCGAATCTGTTGAAATATTTTGACGATATTCCCGGTAAACCCAAATAAATATCTCCTACAATTCAGCAGAATTAACCAAAGATCACTCTGATGAAGAGCACCTAAGAACAAAAATTCATTAAGAAAATTACCTTCTCGCGTACGTCTGGATATATCGAACACGACTCTAAGCTTCCACCTAGAATTAGATTCCTGCACGACTGTATGGTGTGGTAAGCACCATGCTAATTCTCGCTGCAACTCAGATTGCGGAATCCACGTCATATGACCTAAGCGCTCGTAATTCTCCACACACTACTTGTATGGCTGAGCTAATCCTGGCGTCACGAGCAAAGCGACGATCCATGCTTGTGAGCGATACGCTAGCCATATGTCTAGTCCCATTAACAACAATAGGGAGCGAAGATTTGAAAGGAAGGCGCATTTCATATCGCCCCTGCATATCACGAGTATAAGTCTCTCTGAGCAACTTCTCGCAAGCTTCATTATTAGGCTTCAGCTTAGGAGACGAAGATGGTAACTCTTCGAGTACCCTAAAGCGCTATAGACTTTGATCGAGATCGTGCATCAACACGCAATGCAATACTTGCAACGGTGTTTGTGATGTGAACCGCTGTGCGAAACCTCGACCTGCAACGGACCTGCAACTATCCAGACGAAGACTGTATTTTGAGCGACCAGCTTCAAAGAAGGGAAACGTTTCAGCCCCTAAAACAGATCTACCTTATTTGAAATGAAGAATTCAGGATCTGCTAAGTTGAGCCATGCGAACTGTTTAACATCTATAAGCCCTTTACGTGTCATTTCGACGAATATTTGGGTGGATAATTTCGCGTTTTCGTATGCACTACACTGTGGAGGATGGGAGGGATTACGATTACCAGGCTATAAAAAGCAATAAAAAGCAGACTTACATCGAGAAGATAACGATTGAAGTTTTCCCGCTGGTTGAGTTGCTGGGCGCAGAGACGGCTGCTACCATTACAACTGCGGATGTCTGGGGATGCTGCGATGTCAGCTGGGTTAGGCTAGGGGCTGCTGTGATGTTGGCTGCGAGCGGCTGGGTGCTGCTGGGATGTTGGATGCGTGCGGCTGGGACTGCTATACACGCGCATCGACGGCTGGACTGCTTGCTCGTTGACTCAGGTGAGCTTGGTTGTCCAAGATCGGCTTTGATGGCCGGGATTGGCTTTGATGGCCGGGATTGGCTTTGCTGGTCGTCGCAAAGCTCACCGTACTTCGCCGTCGCTCACTTCGATCTTATAATTTGTGGAAGCGCACAAATATTGCTGACGGCTGGCCTTATTGTTTTCTTTGAGCTCAGATAAATTTTCCGAGCCTTAGCGACCGAACCTCTTCTTACGGCTTAGCAGAAAAAAAAATTTTTTTGAGCACTCCTTCGCACTGCCGCTGTTTGCGATATTCGCTAACGTGCGGCCCGGGCACTTGCTATGACTGCTTCGGCGTAATCACTGTTGTGTAATTCGCCGAGTATCCTGGACTTCGTATGTGGCCAGGAAAAGAGAAAAACTTTGAAATTTCCTTGATGTCCTCCTTCGATGATTGAATTCTCTTGGACCGTCTTCGCGTCCAAGTCTCCCAAAGGATGCAGTTGATATGTATGGAAGTTGTGCCTTGGAGGTAGACAAGTCCGAGGATGTGTTTGAGTGCATTTATTGTGCGCCTTTCGGAGATTTCTGCTCTGTCTCGTGATCGCCGCTTATCTGCTGCTTCGTCTTCAACGCAACCAGTTGGAGGCTGCAATCTCTAGTACAAAGTGCAAGCTTGCACTTTGTGTGTGAGAACGCTCCGGCTCTCCACCACCGGACACTCACCTGAGCCATAGCTCGTACGTGACACATTTACATAATAAAAATAAATATTTTAACAAATAATATAAATAAAAAAAACAATAATAAAGCAGAAAACCTCTAAAAAAACCATAAAAACAAATTTGAAAAACAGAATAAAATTAAAAAATAAAAACAAAAAATATAAGATTCACATAATAAAAATATAATAAAAATAATAGACATATAAGATTCTCGACAACGTCTATCTCCACTCGGTGAGAACAACATTTACGTAACATAAATGGCCAAAGATGCATTTTTCACGTTCTATACAAAAATGTAATTCTTATACAGTATAGTATATGATTTTATTTTTTAAATCCATTACGTTCATAGAATTCATAGAAAAATGTTGTCAAGTTTTTCAGATTTTTTCAGGACGTTTTCTGAAAAATCAAAACTTATACCGGATCAATCTGATTTATTTTGAATGTATTCTATGCTACTTCACATAAAGTGTGTTTTAACAATGTAGCCACATGTATATGTGCGATTAAGGGGGTCCGATACTCATTAATAACGTGTCACTAACCATACGATATAAAAGTGCTTAAATAAAATAAATATAAAGAATTACGCAAATTCAAAAGATAGTTGCCCTCTGTCTTGGTATCGTCTATCAATATGCAAAGTTAGAATTCGAAATATTCAGGTATCGAAAAGAACGATTGGAACGAAAATCAGTACACGCTAGTTAGTCAGGTTACATCTACTGATTTTCGTTCCAATCGTTCTTTTCGATACCTGAATATTTCGATTTCAAACTTTGCATATTGATAGACGATACCAAGACAGAAGGCAACTATCTTTTGAATTTGCGTAATTCGTTATATTTATTTTATTTAAGCACTTTTCTATCGCACGGTTAGTGACGCGTCATTAATGGATTTCGGCCCCCCTTAAGCTCTCAGGAAACTTTTAAAATAAAGTTTGGTTTATGTGGTAGGTTTTCATTTTAAACAATGTTTATGTATCAAAACATCATGCTATTATTTTTAATAGAATAAATCATGATATGTGATAGTTTTTATCTTCAACATCAATTATAACGCAAAAAATTGTAAATTATTTTCAGCTATTCTAATAAAGAGTAATATTTTTTAGGATAAAGGCATTACCTCCATTAGTATTTGAAACATTGAATTCGTTGGAAATATTAAACTTGCAAAATAATAAATTAACTCACATTACTGAAGATATAACTGAAAATATCGTTGATACCCTAAAACTAATCGATATAACAGGTAAGAAAATCTTCGATTTTACTATAATTTCCATTCTGTGATACCATCTACAATAACGTATCAAATGTTGAAGTAACCCTTTCACTAGGAGTTTAAAAATGTCTATCGACCTAGAAAATATCATTCTCTTACCTGCATATTATCTTCGAACAATTCCAGAATAGATTGTTTTAATTTGTCAACCATAACATCCCATTTACCTGAGGATTCATTTTCTTCGTATTAGAACAAAAAATGTATGAAAATCTCAAAAAATGATATATTTTTTGTCATTTTTTTCGTTGTAGATTCAAATACTAAAATCACATCGAAAGAATTTTCTTCACTTTATTTGTTTATTCGTAGATTTTAGTATTGGGATATTGAATATTATAAACTTAAAAATTGCCATGAGGGAGTACCTCCGATATTCCTATAACAGTGCCGTCTCCCCACCAGCTTGATTAGTTCAGTGCGTGCTGGATGATCTAGTGACACTATGTAATATGTTGCTGATAAGTTCAACAAATTTATAAAACTTGGCAAAGATCCTACTGCTGTGGGAGATACAAGAAACGTTGTCTATAAAATCGACTGCTCCGATTGCGAATCTACGTACATCGGAGAAACGTATCGGCCGTTAAAAACTAGGCAATACGAACATAAAAGATATATAGAGAAAAGGGATCTTAACTCCCCCCTCGCGGTACATGCATTGGAGACGGGACACAATTTTGATTTTAACAATATTAAAATAATAGACAGAGAACCGTCTATTTTCCGTAGACGTTTCTCAGAAATGCTACATATCCAGTTTTTCGATGGCACTCTTAATAGGGCTGAGGATACGTGCCGCCTCAAATCTAGCTATAAAAATGTTATATCAAATCTAAAAAATAGTCCTAATAAATTTTGATCTGTAAATAATGTTATTGCGGAGGCTCGGTGGCCAGCAGACTGTATCAGGAGCTTAGCATGCAGAGAGAGGTGGCATACCGCCTCGCGCTCTCTTCAACTCAGCCAACACATGTTCGATAGTGATTCGCTGGCGAGCCGGAGCGGAACAGCCCAGTGGGAGGTCGGGGAGACCGGGTTGCCGTGGCAACGCGCCGTCCATACTGCATACTATATAGTCATACAGTCATGGTAGGAGCGTTTCTTGCGATGCGGCGCGGGCCCCCCGCTGCTGCTCGAATACTGCGTGCCACCTCTACTGTGTTATTCGTTCTTGATATACGGATGAAGCTCAGAGTATCCGTTGCCGCTGTATTTTGCATTATAATTTATATATATTCTTGGTAATAGACTCTTAGTATTAGTTCACCGTTTAATGTATGTATTGCGCAATATATATAATTATATGTGAGAAAGAGCCAGATAGTCAGTCGAATTTGGTCACTCAAACTGGACTCTGCTACGACGCTCCGGGCTGTCGACAGAGCTACCAGAAAGTAGGTCGTGATTTGGTTTTGTATCATTATTTCATATTGTATGAAGTTAAAGTAACACAATTATACGAGTGCTACTTATTGGAAATCCCTGCCAAACGTCTGTCCAAGGAAGCAGTAGGAGAGCATAGCAGCCATAGGTTAGTATACATAGTATTCAATTTCAAGTAAGTAAATTTAAATATACTTAATCAGGTCGAGACATAACAATAGATATACAAGTTTTAAAAATATGTAAAATTACACTAATCATCTATACTTTAAGTTCAAACAAGATTTTTTTTACTACTAATAAATAATTTCTCTTAGCCTATTAATTGATAAAATATTTTTTTCAGATTCAACTCAGGCATAACCACTTAACGACATTTTTAGCAACAAATGTCGATTTCTAGGTTTTTATCTCGGCCAATTGTAAAGTTAGAGAAACGCGGTCAAATCCATTTTAAAGTGCATAAAAAGCATAACTTTTTATAGAAATATTGTTAAGATTGAACAAATAGGAGCCGAGATAAAAAAATTTTCAATTGACAATTACGCTGACATTTCATTTTCGATTTTAATACACGAGTCTTCAACTCATATTAGTAGCTTAATCTTCGAATGGTTATTCCCCTATTCCTACGCTTTGTGCTCTTGTTATCGAATCCTTAAGAATAGTATTTTACACGGTAAGTGTGATGCCCGGGCGCATAACACATTTGTACACTCGACATTTGGCCGCGTAATACGCAGATCATCAAGGTGCTACGCCGGGTAGCGTCTACTGACAATATAGATAAAACTTGGTGACGCAGCGACAGACCGTGATCGCCGTGCTATGGCCATTTGACCCATAACACAACATACTTCAGAAGCAGGGTCAATTTCGAAGCCGATTGAGTGCCAGTCTTTTGACTAGATGATGGTTATGTATTTTTTTCTCCTAAATCCGAATATCGAGTCGGCAATTAGATGAATGCATTGCACTATGATCATCATACAAATATTGATATTCTCCATAAAATTGCAAATGTAGAAATCTACCAGAAAGTGGCACACAAGTCGGTCCGAAAGTTGAACTTTTTGCTAGTTTTGTTAGGACCTTGCTAGTTTTATTTGGTAGCTCATTCGAAACAGTAAACCGTTATTAGTTACGTGCCTAGTCAAAACCCAACCCACTGGCACAAGAAGTTGCAGGCGAAAAATCGCAAAAAATGACCGCGTTTTTTGCTCTAAAAATTAGAAAACGAAGATTATCTACAGTATTATAACTTTTTAGATTTTCATATATACAAACTTAAAGTACACTGAAAAACCTTTAGATATAAAATTTGCATATAAAATTGTCTGGAACAGATTGAAACGCCCCTCGCCTCCGCGCAACGGAGAATGAAAAGAGGCGAGAGATTTTAATAAAAATTACATTTTGATTTTATGTGGTCCGGGATACCGGGCGAATAAATAAAGTATTTCGCGCATAAATTGAAGTTAGATGATTATAAATAGTTACTTCTATATTTAAGGACGTAATGCCTTATATATATCCAGCAACATAAAATAAATAATCGTGACGCCCTCCACGATGCTTCTTTATTTCCTAAGACGACGCAATGCGCCTTCAGGCAAAAGAAGACTTTGATTTTGGACTTCTACTTGATCCTCTCGTTCTGAAAATTCTTCTTTATCAAGACGCAATGCCTGATAAAGAAGAACTGAGCTGAAAATTGCATGAGCACTTAACATAGACGCAATGCTATGTGTTTGCGGCTCACTAAAATCTGGTTATTTTATTTATTATTATTATTTTAAAAATCGCTTTTTCCCTCTTAGACCACGTACTGGGTCCAAGGGTAGTCCAGCGCATATAAAAGGAATTGCAATCGCTTAGTCTGACTTAATGCAGAACTTTTGCATCTCGCTGTTTGAGGGGACTTAGAAAAAATTTAAAGCCTTCGCTGTAATTTCCGCGTTTATTCGGATTCCCTATGGGAGCCTCAATGCTCCGCATCTAGGGCTTTCCGGAGCGCCAGCGCTTCTCTGTATGCTTCCGCTAGCTAGGAGACTTAATACTCCTTCTAGCTTCAGCTTCAGAGGAAGAATGAGCTCTTCCCGGAATGACGCGCCCTTTTATACAGGTGAGCGGAACTGCTCCGACGCTGAAACAGTGAGTTACCCCCACCAGTCGCCCCAGTGCAAGCATCGCTATAGATATACTAAAGCACGTGAAATCCTAATTTACATGTTTTATCGCTTTAAACAATTTATTTTCGCAAAACTAATAACATACGAATGTTTATCGATGCTAAGTTAATAATAAATAATGATTTGTTGCTTATGACAAGCTCTAGTGAACAAAATAACTCGCATACAAATATGCTAGACGCGAGACTCTAACTCTTCTATTATTGTTTTAACAATGTTAATTAAGGGGTTATGACAGTGTTAAAACCTGAAAAAAAAGAAAAATTGTTAGTGTTGTAAAAAATTAATAGATATATAGGTGCTCTAAAAACGATATTTTTGCTTTCAAATACAAGTATTATACATCACTTTTATGCATAAATAATATGCATAAAGTGAGTGTAACATTTAAAAACAATTAAAGGTATTTGCTTACCAAAAATCATGATTTTCATCACTTTTATTTACTTGCCGCATGTTTCTGATGGAACCGTACCATCAATCCTGTTGAATCAAAGTGCCAAATCTTCATTATGAGTCTGGTCTCAGACTAAGTGGAACAGATTCCTGAAAAACACAAAATTAATATAATTAATTAAACATATATTGACAATATTAATAATTATAGTGAATGTTACATATGTAAACATACGTAACATTCACTTTGAACTTATTTTTGCCAATTCTGCTCCACTCAGTTTGTGACCGTACTCATTAGGAAGGTTTTACACTTTGGTTCATCCGGATTGATGTTACGGTTCCTTCAGAAAGCTGCGGCAAGTACATCAAAAGCATGAAAAAACTAAATTTTAGTAAAAGGCATTTAAAGTTTATAATGTAAATCATACAAATGAACTCAGCTATACTTACAGAAAATATCCGGCATACCTTGATTTGCTTTTGGTAATCAAATATACATACAATAAAGTATATTTGATGGTACGCGCTTGTCATGCTGTGTGATAATAGCATTTAGAAGCTGAAAATAAAATAAAAATTATCGTTAGCTATTCATAATCAAGTTATGTTTATGAATTACAGTTACGTACAATACTTACCATTATTAAATACACTTCAAGTTCTTAAAAGGTATGCAAAATAATACTTCAGGCAGTCAATATAAGCTCCCATTTTGCTGGCTTGCACCCGTATACCTAAAAGCAAAAAATATACCAACAAAGAAAAAGCTCATTATGAACACTGTTATTACAAATTAGTTTCCAATACTTATCTGAATAATGTTTGTACTCTGCAGAAGCTCTTGCACTTTTGCAATACCACTAAGGTTATAAGCATTGCTACAGCAGCTAGCAGACTAACTGCACTGATCTAGTGACTTGGATGAAAAACAGCTGTTTGGCTGCTTTCTGCTGCTTTACAGAAAATTCTACTATGCCGATCAAACAGAAATCTTCATTCTCGACCAGACGCTGTGAGACACAACCTATTCGAGTGGCAAATTCAAATTTGTTGAATGCCTTTACTTTAATACATTGAGTTTAGTAACATAAAATCACACATAGAAAAATTAATTTTACAGATTTTATTTATTTTACGGAAATAATTAAATTAATAACTCTTGAGAAAAAAACGGTTTGTAAAACGGTTTGTAAGGGTTCGTTTTTCTTAGATCAGGATAGAGAGGAATAAGGAGAGAGAAAATAAATACACAGGTTCATTTATGCTATCACGTACCTAGGCTTTATTTATTTCAACTCGCTAAATAATAAGTCAGCGGTCGAATAATCCCCGAACGAGTCTTACCGCCGCTTTTATTTGAAAACACGTACAATACACAGTGAAACAAATCAATCACACCTTGATCTGCGCTCACGCACTCTCCCACTCTCTCTCTAATCATCCGACTTACACATACAGTAGACGACGCGTATACATTTAATATACATATAACGCGAGAAAAGGCGCGAATTTGCTAAACGCTATAAATTAGACAACGCGCACTATTTACATGAGGGAACGCTTTCTATTTACACGGGAAGGGACAGGACCGTTACATAGTTCCCTTCTGTTAATTTATTACTATTGTAAATAATAATAAATTAACAGAAATCCCCACTTTGTCACACACATAAATAAATACACTTAATATTTTTTTATTCTACTGCTTTCTTCCGGGTCGTACAGCAGTCGTATTGGTGGATTCGCTAGATAGAACACCCTCGCTGTCTCTGGCTCCCATTCGATCGCAAATTCCTCCAACTGCTTCTTAAGATACCTTAACTCACAACAGCAAAACCACACATGCTGCGTGATTTTTCCCGCAACGCTTTTGGGAAATAAATATACAACATAGGCATATTTGTGCCCTATGTGTATAAAAAAATTACTCTGTCAACGCTTTCAGGAGTTTTCACAGAAGAAAAAAAAAATCTTCATAGCCATATAATACTTGACTCTAATTTTTCCGAGTGCAAGTATATGGCATGGTGGCATCGCGCCAGCATGCGTGCCCTCGAACCCGAAAGTCGCCGGTTCGATTCCATCTTAGGGAAAAAAAAATTTTTTCATCTAAAATTACTGATTGTTGCTACCTCCAACAATTAGTAATTATAATAAATCGAAATAAATTAAAATTTTGCAATTTCAAGCAAAATTTATTCGATTTTTTTTTCATTTTTTAAAATCAAAATCAGAGCACTTTTAACGAAGTTACTCTGTTTCATCTAAATAAATAATTCTAATTAAAATAAAACATCTCATTTATTTAGAATACACTCTAGCCTTATGTATAAATCAAGACTAGAGTGTTTATTTCATTAAAACATCTAAATAATTATTAAACTCAAAATCTTACATCTAACATTTAAAGATTTAAACCACTCTCTAGTTTCTAACATTCAATGATTTAAACCATCCCATAAATAAATCAGGACCTGGTTTAAATAAATTATCTAAATTTTAAACATCTAATATTTAAATCCATGAATCTCTCCTCTCTCGTGCAAATCACCACGAATAGAGGAATAAAAAAAAACCAAACTGATCACCTGATTGTGTGTATACAAACAGGTGACAGCTTATAATGCGAGCGAGTCTGTTATTTTTCTCTCTCTCTTCAACTCATACAACTCTTAGAAGAGTTTCGGCGCGAGCGTAGCTCGACTCTCTCCGTTTAAATTTCTACGCGACGCTTGTACTTTTTCAAGTCGTCCGCGTGAAATCTTCCTCTCTCATTTTGTGTCTCCCTATCGATTAAAAAATAGGTATCTTCACCTATTTTCCTTTGTACTTCGTACGGCCCCTCATATACAGAGAAAAATTTAGATATTTGTCTATTCTCTGCATCTGAGACATTATTTGCACGTACAAGTACTTCATCTCCAATTTCATATTTCGTGAAAAAACGTTTTTTTTCCTTATTGAATTTTTCATTACGTTTTTCACCCTTTTTTCTAATTCTTTCTCTTGCCAAGAATATTTTTTCTTCATGTATTAAATCATCCGCATGGATATTAGTTCTTATCCATACTTTCCACACCCTACTAGGTTTTATATTTAAATGTAACTCCAGAGGCGTGTACTCAGTCGTTTCGTGATACGTTTCGTTAATTATTGATTGAATGATATTAACATACGGAGCCCATCCTGTATGTTTATCACTAACGAACTTTCTGAAAAATCGACCAAGCTCTCGATTTACTCTTTCTACCACATTTCCTTGTGGATGGCGCACAGAAGAGTATACTAATTGTATATTTTCTTCTTCTAATTTTTGCTGCCATTTTTTAGAAGTAAATTGAGTACCATGATCACACATGATTCTCTTTGGCTTTCCAAAATTTTTGATATAATGATCAAAAATTTTTCTCAATACAGTAGACGTATTGGCTTTTTTTATCGGGTATAAAACTACCAGTTTGCTAAAAACATCAATTGTTGCAAAAATATACTTCATCCCTGCAGTAGAAGTCGGTAATGGACCATAAAAATCCACTGATAATAAATCACCGGGCTTCTCTGGAATGATTGTTTGTCTTTTAGCAGTGCTCGGCCTCGTCGAAACTTTGTTTCTTTGACACGAGTCACAGGTAGATAACAAGTAAGAAATTTTATGTTTTAAATTATTCACATAAAAATCTTCTTGTATCATTTTTTGTAATTTTCTAGTTCCAATATGACCATAAAATTCATGTAATTCTATAATGAATTTACTTACGAACTTTTCTGGCATCACCAACAAATACTGCTCAAAACGATTTTTTTTTATAAGTCAAATCATCTTTCACAATATAAGTCGGCATTTTAAGATTTTTATTTGGAATTTTGTCTAAAACTGGTACAGCTTTAGCTTTCATTTGCTGAATTTTCTCATCTTCTTCTTGATGAGTTTTAAAATTCTTAAGAACTGAAATCATTTCTTTACTCAGTTTTCTTCTTCTATTAACACCCGAGATTACAATCTCTCCAGGCTTGTTTCTTACCGTGCTCATGTAATCGGGATGCCTTGATGATAAATCAGGCACGACATTGTCTTTCCCTTTTACCTGTTCAAAATGAAGATCGTAGTCTTGTATTGCCATTACCCATCTGCGTATTCTGGCACTGGTAAATCGGCAATTAAACATATAAATCAGTGCTTGGTGATCAGTTTTCACCTGCACTTTCGCCATTCTTAAATAATCGTCTAACTTCATTATACAAAAAACAATTGCAAGAAGCTCTTTTTCAGTAGTGAAATAAGCCAATTCGCTGCTTTTTAAAGTACGACTAACGAACTTTATGACTTTTTCCACTCCATTTTCATCTAATTGAGACAGAGCACCTGATATCGCAAAATCACTACTATCTGTTCTCAATATATAAGGTTTCGTAGGATCAGGATGAGACAAAGTAGCATTTTCCAAAAATAACTGTTTAACATTTTGAAATGCTTCATTCTCTTTGTCCCCCCACCCCCACTTTTTTACTCTTAGTAATCTAAATAATGGTTCCATTGCATATGCAATCTTATCAACCATTCTACCATAAAAATTTACCAAACCAAGAAAACCTTTTAATTGTCTATGGTTTCTAGGTATTGGAAATTCTCTTATTAGTTCAAGCTTTGCTTCCTGAGCTTTTATTCCTTCAGGAGTAAGCGTAAAGCCAAGAAAATCAATTTCTTGTCTAAAGAAATGTGTCTTTTTAAGACTAAGAGTGAAATTATACTCTTCTAGTCTTTTAAACAATTTTTCAAGATGCACTAAATGAGCTTCTTCTGATCCGGAGATACATAATAAATCATCTACAAAATTTATTATGCTTTTACCGAGTCCTCTGATAGCAAAATCTAAGCCTCTCACTAATGCTGAGGTACTTACACTGGTGCCAAAAGGACAAACGTTAAATTCATATACTTTGCCTTCGTGCATAAAACCAGTATATTTTTTGCTTTCTTCGGCTAACAGTATCTGCCAAAAACTACTCGTTAAATCAAGACTTGTCATCACTGCAATTTCATCACAAATTTGCAATAATTCCTCTACATTTCTAGGAGACTCATAATCTTTTACAAAGCGCTTATTTACCTCTCTAGCATCAAGACACGGCCTCACCGTTCCGTCTTTTTTTACTGGAGTCACCAATGGACTAATGTATTGACTGTTCGACCTTCTAATCACTTTCCAGTCTAGCATCTTTTTTATCATTGCTCTAACAATTTCTCTATTGTTAATTGCAATAGGATATGGAGCAACATAAAATGTAGAATCATCTTTAATCTTGATTTTATATTCAAAATTCTTTAATAATCCTGGTTTTTTACAAAAAACCTTTTTATATCTCCAGATGAGATTTCTGAGACTGTCGATAGTTTTCGGATTTTTACAGAGGCAATTCTGAAGTTTCTCTTCTACTTCTTGCACTGTAATGTCATACAGATCTGTGTCATCTGATGACAAATTATTAATTACCAGAGACGCCTCGCATTGCTTTCCATGCAACTCTGAGTAATTTTTATTGAGTTCAGAGAGAAAAGTCCGACCTGCATTTAATTCGGCTTGTTCCTCCTGACTCCAATAATCCTCAACTTCTCCAAAATCTTCGATTGCCTCAATGCAACGATGATTTATCTCTTCTATACTCAATGGAGAGGTTTTATAAATTAACCATTCCATATTATCTTAACTCCACTCTAACTCCACTCTTTATTTCAACTCGCTAAATAATAAGTCAGCGGTCGAATAATCCCCGAACGAGTCTTACCGCCGCTTTTATTTGAAAACACGTACAATACACAGTGAAACAAATCAATCACACCTTGATCTGCGCTCACGCACTCTCCCACTCTCTTTCTAATCATCCGACGCACATATACAGTAGACGACGCGTATACATTTAATATACATATAACGCGAGAAAAGGCGCGAATTTGCCAAACGCTATACATTAGACAACGCGCACTATTTACATGAAGGAACGCTTTCTATTTACACGGGAAGGGACAGGACCGTTACAGGTTTTTAAGTCATATTTTCAGTAAGATTTCTCATGAAATTACTCTGTAAAAAGTGGGTTAGAACAATCCTTTCCACAAGTTTGGCCTAATTAAAATATTTAAAAATCACGATTTTTCAAAAATTTACTTGAAACAGATTTGTTAGTTTTTTGTTAATATCTTCGAGGAAAATTTTTTTAGCCAAAAACGGCTTTGAGGATCATATTCTACAGACTATTAACTATGAAAAAAGTGAATAAAAAAAAAATGGGTATTTTCAAAATTTTAACACTGTCATAACCCCTTAATGATTTATCGTATAAATTATACATGAATCGAAAGCTGATGAACTAACGATCGTATACGTTACAAATTTATATGGTAAAAGAGCCTCAAAAAAGAATAATCAACATGTAAAGTTGTTTGAATCGTATTTCTCCAACATTGCGTAATGATTCATCTTACCCCATGTTTCTATTTTCGTCGCGGCGGCTGATGTGATTCTTAGGCGCGTGCGCTTCATTTTTCATCAACTTACGACGATGTTTTTCGAATGAAAATTAACGAATCGCAATCGGGTTTTTTGCGTTTTACATAGTTTTTTAATCGCAGAATCTCATACGAACATTTATTTTTAGAAATTTATTGTTTAAATAATAGATATGAACGTTGAAAGTTGGCATCGTGTCCCAGATATTATATACGGCCAAGCGGCAAGCCAACTTGTAACTCCAATAAAAAATATAATTAAATTAATAACTGATAAAATACTCTGATACATATGACCGTATGCATGTTATGTCCATGCATATGACTTTATTTAATTGAAAAATGTTTTAAATACAAAAATTTAATAGGGGATAGGGTCCGTGTACGTTACAAGATATACTAACCAAATGATAAGTACATTTGAATATAATTTTCTGCACTGATCTAGTGTCTTGGATGAAAAACAGCTGTTTGGCTGCTTTCTGCTGCTTTACAGAAAATTCTACTATACCGATCAAACAGAAATCTTCATTCTCGACCAGACGCTGTGAGGCACAACCTATTCGAGTGGCAAATTCAAATTTGTTGAATGCCTTTACTTTAACACATTGAGTTTAGTATCATAAAATCACACATACAAAAATTAATTTTACAGATTTTATTTATTTTACGGAAATAATTAAATTAATAACTCTTGAGAAAAAAACGGTTTGTAAAACGGTTTTTAAGTCATATTTTCAGTAAGATTTCTCATGAAATTATTCTGTAAAAAGTGGGTTGGGTTAGAACAATCCTTTCCACAAGTTTGGCCTAATTAAAATATTTAAAAATCACGACTTTTCAAAAATTTACTTGAAACAGATTTGTTAGTTTTTTGTTAATATCTTGGAGGAAAATTTTTTTAGCCAAAAACCGCTTTGAGGACCATATTCTACAGACTATTAACTATGAAAAAAGTGAATAAAAAAAATGGGTATTTTCAAAATTTTAACACTGTGTCACGTCGGGGTGAATTCTTACTTTTTGTGCCTGGGTTTTTTAGTCCAATAGCACGGTACCAAGCGCGCCGGGAAGTTTCGCGTACACCTTGTGTTACCGAGCAAGTCTGCTGAGGAGATGGATCGTTGAGAGACGACTATTCGCGGTCGAGTACACTGACTGAATGAGTCTGTTAAAGATTCCTCTGCCTAAGGACCGTAATTAGGGATGTGTGTGCAGATATGCTTATTCGTACGGCCGGGGTGGATAGTATTTACGCAAGGAAATACGTAGTTCGTATTTCACTGTATATATGTGTATAGGCGTTTATCTCTGGCCATTAATATATCAGTGTGTATCGGCATTCGGAGATGAAATACGTCGGTTGCTCGATATATATTCGTAGGTAGGGAAGAAAAGATAAGCGTGATGGTTTGACGGTAAGGCGAGTACTATATATATATATATGTGCTTGTATATATGGACGCATATACGCGCGTGTAGTAACTAAGAGATGAGGATTGCGTGTAGACTGGCAAACGGGCAGGTAAAACTCGAGGAAAGCATGCAATAATCCGCCCTCGAGGGCGAGAAATATATACACACTAGGAGGCAGTGAATAAGCTACTAGGAGGAACGCACGCAATAATCCACCTACAAGGGCGAGAAATATATACGTGTGTATGAGGTATAGGAAGCGCAATAATCCGCCCTCGAGGGCGAGAAATATATACACACTAGGAGGCAGTGGATAAGCTACTAGGAGGAACGCACGCAATAATCCACCTACAAGGGCGAGAAATATATACGTGTGTATGAGGTATAGGAAGCGCAATAATCCACCTACGAGGGCGAGAAGTATATACGCACTAGAAGGCAGTGAATAAGCTACTAGGAGGAACGCACGCAATAATCCACCTACAAGGGCGAGAAATATATACGTGTGTATGAGGTATAGGAAGCGCAATAATCCACCTACGAGGGCGAGAAGTATATACGCACTAGAAGGCAGTGAATAAGCTACTAGAAGGAACGCACGCAATAATCCACCTACAAGGGCGAGAAATATATACGTGTGTATGAGGTATAGGAAGCGCAATAATCCACCTACGAGGGCGAGAAATATATACGCACTAGAAGGCAGTGAATAAGCTACTAGGAGGAACGCACGCAATAATCCACCTACGAGGGCGAGAAATATATACGTGTGCATGAGATATAGGAAGCGCAATAATCCACCTACGAGGGCGAGAAATATATACGCACTAGGAGGCAGTGAATAAGCTACTAGGAGCAACGCACGCAATAATCCACCTACGGGGGCGAGAAATATATACGTGTGTATAGGATTTAGGAAGCGCAATAATGCACCTTCGAGGGCGAGAAATATATACGTACTAGGAGGTAGTGAAAGAAGTAGACTTACTTTTGGGGTTTAAAAACAGAGAAACCAAAGGGCAAGGAAAAATGACTCGTGTTGCAGCGAAGAGCTTGTCAACGAGAGTGAGCCTGGAGCCCTGTTTTCGGCGGCTTTTTATATCCGTGGCGGCCCTTATCTCCCCAGATACCGTGAAGGGGAGAGGTGTTCGTGTCCTTTTTCCTCTCCCTTGAGTTTCTCGAATTTTGTTTATTCCGACTTTTTTTACGGTTTTACAGTGTATAATTTTAACTTATTTTAGTATAAAAATTATTCTCAAAGATTATTTAGTCGGATATAATTGTTTCGTAAAGTATAAAAGTAAAACTTAAGTTTATTGCTAGATTAGTGTTAAATTTAGGTAAGTTAACATAAGCGATGTTCAGCGACATGGTGTATGTGTGTATGTTTTGTCGTGGGTATCTTTATTCCTTTGGAGAATTATAGTTAATTATTTTATTTCGTTGATTTGTGCGATCATTTGGTATAGCGTCGGTTTCCGCCCCCCCCCCCTTTTGGCTTATCTCCACGTGGTCGTATGAGTTTTCTATTGGTTGGATGTCTAGACATATGCTAATTTGTACCGTGTGTAACTAGGAAATATTATTGTTTGATATACACCATTTCATAATTATAATTAATTAGAATAAGGATTACATTGTAGAGAATATTGTAGTATATAAATACTGTATGGATGTATGCGTCGCTTCTTCACGTGCAAAGTCTATTGCTCACTTGGTCGATTTTTAGGTAAAGGGTGTGGATTTTATTGGGTTTGTATGCGTATGTATGTGTATACATATACATATATATACATTTTTACATATATATATCTGACGGGAATTATAGGAGAAAAAGGGGGGGAGGGGAATGGTGTTATTTGTGCATTGGTACTTTAGGTTAGTCTGGCTGTAGGGTGGTGAGGTATACAATAGGCGCTTCGGTAAGTGTATCGGGTAGGTATTTTCAGGGGCAAGACTTTGAATGTGCGCGAGACGTGACACCCCCACAGTAAAACGGTTAGTAGAGGTTATACTGAATAGTAACCGTTACCCTGAGTAACAGTCCTTGAGTAGCAAACAATTTATTAATGTAACGTAAGAAATGCTTTTTCGTTCTGAGTTCCGGCTTCTTGGTGTCTCGCAGCTCCAATTGGTTGCTCCTTTTCTGTGATTTTGGGTTGCTGATCGGTTACATCCATTGGTTCTACACCTCCAGTATTTATGTTTTCGGTGGTGTTATTGGTTTGTTTATGCAGTAGAAAGTAGGTTAATGTACTCCATATAGCACCAAGTATATGGATTGAGCAGCCGTATACCGAATGTAGAGCGTATCCTTTAATTATGATGTTAAGTACTGTTTTAATGATGTTAAATAGTATTACCATGGCTATAATGCCGGCACTGACGGTACCGAAGGTAAGAAATCTACCCCAAATGTGGGACCAGGCGCTGTCTACTATTTTCTCGAAAGCATCTTGATTTAATAGTTTCATAATGGTCGCTTCGCTGTCGGAAACCATGTGTCCATTCATTTCTCGAGCTATATCGTTTAGGATGGCAGGTTTTTCCACTGGGAACATAATCTTTTCTCGTAGTTGTTCGAGATCCTGTTCTGTGTAAATGCCGCTAGTGGCTAAGTCGGCTGGGTTGATGTAAGTCCATGTTGGTTTGGTTAATGGCTTCATTATTGCTGGTGCGATAGCTTCTGTAGGTTTTGGTAAAATTTTATACCAGATATCATCTATAGAATAGTAAGCAGGTAATAAAGCGTTACAGGATGTTAGAGTACCCTTGGTTTTTAGGATGTGCGTCCTCGGAGTTAGATAAAATGTTTGATTGTTCCTTGTTACAGGTAGTTCAGCATAACATTCACTGCTACGAGACACCTTAACCTCTACGGGTACACATTTGATTATGTGTACGACTTCTCCCGAAGATACGGCCATATAACCTGGCCCTTTCATTAAATCATAAGCGAAATTATCAGGGGTTTGTATTGCTATAGAAAGACTGTTTTTCAGGGTTTGGCGTTCTAGAGTACAGCGTTGAATTAAAATATCGCGATACAAGGATTTTAGTTGCGATCTTATGTGTTTTTCTACATATACAAACTTAGAATTAACATATGCGAATATATCTAGATTAGATACTGCGACCTTATCTCTAGTTGCGAATGAATTACCTTTAGTTGTTTCGAATATCATGAGTTTTGGGTGTTCTGTTTTTATAATTGTGTATCCGCAAACGGATTCTCTACCTCTTGAAGTTAAGGCGAAGGTGATGTCTTGTGTTGATAGAGTATAGATAATTTCTGTGTTGTCGTCGTCGTAGTCGGTCATTTTGTTTGCGTATCCTTCGTAAAGAATACTATACTGTTGAAATTTGCAAGTGTCGATGGGGATGGGGTTCCAAAATGTATGTCCTCCGTTTGTATCTATACAACTGTTATCTGATAGTGTGCACCTGGTTCCGGAACGTAAGTGGATTTTATTTTGGTCAAGTTTGACTCGGGCTGTGTATTCGGTTAAGGTAATACGGATGGTACCCTGTACCACTACACTATCCCAACTGCCGAATGGGTGTATATAGCCGATGCCATCACAATCGCCTGATGGTTTTATAGATCCGGCAAAGGTAACACCATGTGTAATTGTTTTGTTTACTTTAAGACCACTAATTATTCTACCGTTAGGTAATGCATAGGTACCAGAGTCGTGAAGTATTTGACATTGCCTGCGACTTATTTCTTGTAAGTATTCGTTTTCGCCATTTCCAACGAGTGAAACATGCGAATGCATCCCGCAGTAGTATACTGTTCGGTGAATTTCAACTTTACATTGTTTAACTGTAGTTTCGTGATAGTCATTTAATTGTAATAATTGTATATAAACTTGATCGATGCTAATTGGTGCAGTGGGAATATCGCATTCTCCGACGTCGATTAGAGACATGGTGGTAACATTGAGTTGTCGCGATCCGCAGTCATATCCTATTAATGAGTGGACCAATATGGGAAGGCATCCAAGGAAAAGGATGGAATAGTACATCTGTAAGAAGAATCAAAGGAGAAGAAAATATATATATTTTTTTTCTTATCTTTTGTTTGAAGGTTTTTCGCTATGTATATGGGATATTCGGAGTCTATTCGTGTGAACAATTTTAGCCTTATTATGAATTTCGATTTTTACATTGGTTTTACTTAAAACTTCAATGATTTTGTGTGGACCGGTGTAGTGATCGCCGAACTTCCCTGCACGTGGTCCTCGTAGTAGGTATACGTAGTCGCCGATCTTAAAGTTACGAGGGTTGATTTTTTTATCGTAATATTTCTTTGATCTAAGCTTTGATTGTAGTAGGTTTTCGTATGCGAGTTTTTGAATTCCAGTTAATCTGGCGACCAGGTCGATGATATACCCTTTATAGGTAGGTAGCACGTCTGCTTCTCGTAGGGGTAAGCTTGAAGGTACCCTTGCTAGTTTCCCGAAGACCACTTCGTAAGGGGTATGTTTAGTGCTTTCTTGTACACATGTGTTATAATTTAACATTGCGATGTCGATCCAGTCGTCCCAATCTTCGTCTTTCGTAGTGTATTGTTTCAAAAATTCCCCTAGGGCATGATGTGATCTCTCTAGTGATCCATTGCTCTGTGGATGAAATGCTGTAGCCTTGATTTGTTTTATTTTAAAACGTTTTGCTATTCGTCCCATTAGGTTGCTAATAAAGTTTCTTCCTTGGTCAGTAAGGACGCATTTGGGAGCACCAAACACACAGATAAATTTTTTGATAAAGGCGTCGGCTACTGTACTCGATAGAGTATTATTTAGTGGGACGGCTAGGCAAAATTTTGATAGTTGATCTTGCATTGTTAATATATATTCGTTTCCCTTTTTGGTTATTTTTAAGGGTTCAACGATGTCCATTGCTATTTTTTCGAATACGGTGCCAGGCGTGTCGGTAATGACCATGGGTTGCTTTGTTTTGAGTCGTACTAATTTTTTTAGTTGGCAGTTTAAACATTGTTGTATTCGTCTTTGAGTATCAGCTTTGAGGTTTTCCTAAAAGTAGGTTTGCTTAATCCGGTTATAAGTTTTGGAGACGCCACGATGTTCACCGATAGGTGAGTTATGCAATTCGTCGAATATTTTATCTCTTTCGTTCTCTGGTATATATTGCAAGGTACCCATACATAGTATAATTTTGATTGATTCGCCAGTAAAACTGTTTTGTATCAGTTCAATCACATTCTGCCAATCGAGGTTTCCTACATTTTTACTTTTCGCTAAACTGATAGTTGCTATCTCTTTGCTAGTGATGAGAGCTTTTAACGTCTCTAAGGTGTTGATAATGTTTTGTTGTGTTGTTGACAAGGCCTGATTTTCGGTATCTTGGATGCATAGGGCAAACGTGTATTTGTTGGTGGCTCTTTTAATTATTTGGACTTCGTTTATATTCATTGGAAATGTTAGTTGTTGTTTATCGTCTTCGATTAGTTGTTTAGCGCCTTCATCGCAGGGCGTCCCGTCCTGTCTGATGAAATATGCTATATTGTCGGAACGATATTTGAGATGTTCTTTTGTCTCAACAAATTTTAGCTCATTACCAGGTATGGGTGATTGAGGAGGAGGATTTTTATTAGGGGATATGTGGGAGGTATTATCGCTTTCTTCTGGAGGAGGTATGGTATTTTCCTTTCGGTTTGCAGCAGTGCTGACCTTAGGTTTGGTTCGAGGTGGTCGTCCACGAGGTTTTCTCAGTACCTTTTTGGGCCGTCCCCTTTTTTTGCGGGGTGGAACTTTATTGGCCACCGAAGGGTCTATGAAGTTTGTTCTAGCTCCATTTTTTCTTGTAATCATATTTATAGGCAGTGATTCTATAGGGTTTCGTGAGAGTGCATCTGCATTAGAGTTAAGTGTTCCCGGTTTGTAAACAATTGTGTAGTCATATTCGGAAAGTTTGAATCGCCATTTTATGACTCGAGTATTTAGATCTGCTGTTTTGAACCAAACTAAGGGTTGGTGATCCGTAATAATGGTAACTTGGTTACCATAGACATAACTGCGAAAGGTTTTAATACTATGGAGGACTGCTAAAGCCTCTTTTTCGTAGACTTCGTAGTTGAGTTCAGGACCTCGAAGGACCCGTGAGGTGTATGCGATTGGAAGATCTTTACCAATAGTTCCTTGAGAAAGGATGCCCCCAACAGCGTATCCACTTGCATCAGTTGTTATATTGTAAGGTTTGGTTAAATCAGGAAATTGTAGTATTGGTGCCGTGCATAATTTGGCTTTCAAGGTTTCGAAGCTCGTTTGGGCTTTTTCATTCCAGTCGAAAGTTATGTCTTTTTGGAGTAATCTGGTGAGTGGTTTGGCGAGTTTTGCGAAATCTTTAATGAAGCGGCGGTAATAACCAACTAGGCCGAGAAATTGCCTAACCGTTTTTACATCTATTGGGGTTGGAAAGTTTTGGACGGCTTCTATTTCTGGTTGTAAGCCGTCTTCGCTTAATATGTGCCCGAGGTAAGTTACCTTCCGTTTCAAAAATTCGCATTTGTCGGGCTGCAGTTTTAATCCTGCTCCCCTTAGTCTTTCGAAGAGTTGTTTGATTTTTCGGTCGTGTTCCGATAGAGAGTTGGCATAAATGACTATATCGTCAAGGTACACGAATAATATAGTGCCTTGCAGGCCTCTCAGTAAATTGTCCATTAAACGCTGGAATGTAGCAGGTGCGTTTCTCAACCCAAAAGGCATGCGTACGAATTCGTAGTGCCCGAAAGGGGTACTGAAGGCGGTCTTGGCGATATCTCTAGGATCCATTTTGATTTGATGGAATCCGGAGGCTAGATCTAGGGCACTGTAGTATTTGGCGCCTCCTACTTGGTCAAAAATTTCGGTAATATTGGGTAAGGGGTAAGCGTCGCCTATGGTTTTAGCATTTAGCAGTCGATAATCTATGACCATGCGTTTACGGGGGTTACCTTGTGAGTCTGGTTTTTTGGGAACGACCCATAATGGGGAGTTATATGGTGAATTTGAAGGTCGAATTACCTTCAGTTCGAGGAGTTTATCGACTTGTTTGGTTGCTTCAATCTTGAACGAATGGGGGTTTTTATATTGTTTTATATTGATGGGTATATCATCTGTAGTGGGAATGGTGTGCATCACAAGGTCGGTTCCCGGAAGTTCGTCTCCGGGTAGATAAAATATATCCCTGTTTAGGGTTATTAGAGAAGTGATATAGTTAGTTTCAGGGTGATCTAAATGATCTGTCTTAATTAATTCATCTATCGTTAATGGATTTAACTGTGTAGAAAACAGCCTAGTCGTAAAATTGTGATGGCTGGTGAGACTCTGGTCGTGATCAAATGGGTCTAAGCTTAAGTCGCTCATAGTCTCGATATTAGAGTGATAGTCACAGTATGTTTGTGCGTAAGGGTCGTTTTCTTGGTTTTCATCGAACCACATGGCCGAAGTAATATCTGAGAAAGTTGGGGCTGTGTCGGAGTTATCCATACTTGGTAATGATTCGATTCGTTGAAAGCTGATTGCAGAGTATTGAGGTCCAATTTTTATTGTCCGTTCTCTAAAATTGATAATTGAACGGGTCTGATCAAAGCATTCGGCACCTAAGATGCCTGATCCAGGAATATCAGTATCTGAGGGAATCACATGGAATCTGACTGGATGTTGATAAAATTTTATTGATATGGTTCCTTCAGTCATTATGAGTCGGGGTCCGATTCCTCTCAACTGGTATCGTTCATTTTTATCTATTTTTTCAGCGGTTGGCAATAAATTTTCTTTAATCAAACTAGATTCTGAGCCAGTATCTATAAGGAATTGTTCTTCAGAGTTTGTAGGAGGGTTGAAGATTTTCAAGTATGGTAGACTTGGTGCTCCGTCTATGCTTTTAATATTCATAATCCGCGGCTCAGTTTCTAGGAAATATGGGTTTTTGTTTTGATATACTTTGACATTGATATCGTTAATGGTGAGATTAAGTTCGCCAAAATCTATTACTGCCTGATTGGCCAAGAAAAATCCAGTTCCTAGTATTCCTTGAAAGGGGAAGGAAACTGTTTTTGGAACTACTAGAAATTCAACTGATTTATTACAGATTTTTAATTTTGCGATACCAAGTGTCTCTTGGATTTCCTCACAGATTCCTTGAATCTTATTTTTGATGCGTTTGTTGATATAGTTTTCGTTGGGGATACAGGATTCTCTAATGAAGTTGGCTTCAGAGCCGCTATCGAGCATGAAGCTAATAGTTGTTTTAAGAACGTCAAGATGAATATCTATGAATGGGATGAATTTGGTCGCCCCATTTAATCTAAGGGTATAAGTTCGGAGAGTAAGCTGTCCATTTGAATTGTATTGAGGGAGCGCGCTTGGTTGGGCTTGGAAGTCTCCTGGGCCGCGCTCTGAACTGGGAGACTCGGGGCGTTTCCCGAAGCTTGTTGTTGGTTTTTGTATTGCAATTTGCGACATTCCTCTATTTTATGCCCTTTATTTTTGCAGTAGGTACAGATGGGGGCTTCAGTGGCTTCGGTCGTGTTAATTCGGAGCCGACATGTTGCTGCAGTGTGACCTGTTTTGTTGCAGATTTGGCATGTCAGGGTTTTCCTGAGTTCGATGGCTTCTAGTTGTTTTTGTGGGCAAGTGTTTGAGGTATGGCCCGGTGTGTTACAGGACGTGCAACCTGTGGTATTGCTTAATTTACACTGCCTGGCTGTGTGTCCGACACGTTGGCATATTTGACAGGTGGGGTTAAGTATGCCATTATTTTTGCACGTGTTGGCTTTGTGGCCCACTTGATTACATAGTTGGCATGTATATGTCTTGCAGTGAGTTGCCGCATGACCCGTGTGGTCACATAATTGGCACTGCAACGAATTTTGCAAATTTGTCCTTTGATAACATTGATCTGAAGTGTGACCAATTTTCTGGCAGAAGGTGCAGCTTCTTGTTTTACAATTAGTAGTGTCGTGATCTGCGGTTTTGCAAATTTGACAGTAATTTAGTTTTATTTTTGCATCTGAGGTCTTAGGGTTACGAAGGGCTTGTTTTGTTTCTAGTTCCCTTTCGGCACTTATTGCGGCTTTTACCACGTCAGTCACTGTGGCGCCGGTTTTCATAGTCCGTTCTATTTCAGGTTTTAGTCCCTGTTTGAAACTGCTGATTATTGCTTGATTGATTTCTGTTTTAAAATCTTCTGAACAGTCTCCTTCGATTTTTTTCGTTTCAAGGATTCTGGCACCAATTTCTCGAATTCGGTTTGCATAGGCTAAGACTTTTTCATTGTCTCTCTGGTATTCCCTGGATAGCAAACCCATTAGCTGGAGGGAAGTGGTAGATGCTACGTAGATATCTTTTAAGTACTTTTTAAGAGCTTCTATGGTGGTAAATGACTCTTCCGATATTGCTTGACGGGCTTCGCCTTGTAGTTTGGAGCGAATTACTTTCACGAGATTTGCTTCCCCTGCGGTTCCGATGATCTCTTTGGCTTCGTCGCAGCCTTTTAGGAAGTGGCTCAGTGGTATATTATGTCCATCGAACTCTGGGACTATTTTCAAAGCGTCTTTAAGGGATATTGCAGGTGCAGTCGTCATTTCGGTTTCCTCGATGAAGCTATTGTTAGGTGATGCTTTGGGGCTAGTTATAGGGGAGAGTTGCGGTGGAGTAGGTCTTGGACTAGGAAGAGTTGAATTTAGACTATCCGTTAAGGTGTGATTTGGTGATTCAGTTTTAGGTAATACCTCTATAATTGTGTTGTCCGAAGTTCGATCTATACTCGAGTCGGATTGTTCAGTTTTGAGGAAAAGTTTACGATTTTTTAGTAAAGGTGTCGAAGTAGGGGGTGGAAAATTTTTCTGGTCAGGGGTTTGAGGGGTTGCTTCTTGATTTTTACGATCGTGCGATTTAGATCTTAAGACTCGATTGCTCATATGGTGAGAAAGAAGTAATGGGGGAGGGTTAACTAAGTTGTAATCAATTGAGTCGTTTTTTATTTTTAATTAGTTGGAGTCATTTATTGTAAGTATGTGGATTAAATGAGTAATTTCGTCTATGCCGTTTATTTCGTTTGTAAATAGTTTGTATGATGTTGTCGTGATTTTAATTAGGGTGTCCACTCGTTTTTCCAGTGTCTCGATTTGGTTTTTTTGAGCGTCGTGTGAATCACAAAGATACGCAATTGTTTCCCACTGGTCGTCTTGGAATTGTTTCAGGATTTTAACTTTGTCGATTAAATTCGCTGCGTTTAACGATTGTATGACTCCGCTTCCCAAAATCACGACCACTAGAAGAAAAGGTAAATTCTCCTCTTAAAAAAAAAATATTTATTATTATTTTTATTGTTAATAGGGATGATTTATTAGTTTATTTGTAGCTTTGTGTGAAAAAGTTCGTAATTCCGTATTACTGTGAATTAAACTACTTCCGTAGTAACGTTGTGGTCCGATAGGGCGCGTGATATTGATTCCGTCCGCGGAACGGTTCGTTCCGTCCCGAGACCTAGAGTAGGTCCGTTTCGAAACGTATATAAGTAGACAGAGGACCGTGTTAATGCCCTTATGTGAGTGTATACTATTCTGCTACAGAGAGTAAGAGGTTATACTTTGTTGGAGAAGAAGTATTTTGAGATGCTGACAAGGACACTGGTGATTATCAGATACGTATTTTAGTTAAATATAATTTTACAATTTAAGGATTTTTGCTTTGTGAAAATTTGTATGCTTCTATTTTCAGATAATGCTGAGTTTTTGTACAGGAGACTATGTAGTTGATTATTGACAGGTAAGCTTGAAAGGAAAAGAAATTGTTTTTATGACTTTTTGTTGGTTGACGTAATAAGTATTAGAGGGATTTATTTGTATATTGCAGGAAACTGTACTTCGGTGTGGAGATTTGTTGTGGCGGCAAGTGTGGAGCCTTAATTAGAAATTTTCCAAGACCCCTGATGTAGTGATAGGAGGAAATATTGTGGAAGACTACTATTATTTATTAAAAATAGTTATTTAAGAGTTTCAAGATTTGAAGCGATGGGTCAGTTTTTAATAATATGGTTTAAATATTAGTGTAACAAGTATGCTCTCGCTAATGAAGATTAGACTAATTGGTGGACAAGTGATAGATTTGTGTGAAGTTTTGCGTTAAATAAGTGTTATGACAAGTATAGCAGGTACATATAGTGGTTTGAGCAACTTTTTATTTTAATGCAATTTGATGTGTCAGAGAGAGTGACTATTATGTTATATTTTTGTTAAGAATAAGTGTCGAGTGGCTTCTATTTAGATGCGTCAAATGCTTGATTCGTTTCTTTTAAGAGATAAAGTGATTATAATTGATTTTCTGGGGTATAGGTGTTTTAAGTTTAGTTTTTAGGGCTCGTTGCAGCTGATTGTTTTTAGAATTTGTGGTTGGTGGTGGTGCGAGTGATCAAAACTGACAGTGAAAGACTGAGAAGCAATAAATTAGTGAATTTGGAAAATTCAGAGGAATTTAGTAAATCTTGTTGAAATTTGCTTGAGACGGTGTAGAACAAATTTGAGTTTAGCAAGTTTGTTCGGTAAAGATGATGAAGATTTGAAATGAATCCAATACGTTTATTGGAATTCAGTGAGTTTGCAAAAATTTTTATGAAGATAGTGTAAAATTTAGAATTTTGATAAGATTGGTACGTCAAATTAGTGGATTTAGTAGAGACAGTGTAAATTGAAAACTTTTATGATAAAATAAAATAAAATTTTGATTTGATTCAGGGAGAGTGGTGTAGGAAGTTTTGGTTTCCTTTCCTTTCCTTTTGGTGTTCGATGAAGTTTTTATGCAAAATTCAGTGAGTGTTTTAAGATTCAGTGAAGTCAGTGTAAGATTTAGAGGGTTCAGGGTAGTATATGGGAATAACTTTTCTCCTTTTGTTTTCTTTGTTTTGTAAAGGTACGGGTTAAAGTGTAAGTATTTAAAAACAATTGTTTAAAACAGATAACTCTTATTTAATGAAGTATCTTTCATACAAGTAGTTTTTAATTTTGTAATGTGTGCAAAAAGAGGAAAAGTATTAATGTCTGTTTGATTTTTGAAAGAGGTTAATGTTTTTCATTTGGACGTCGTATTTTGCAAGAAAACAATCCTTGCAAAAAAAAGGTCGTAATGAAATTTGGCAAACTGCACAGTGTATTTTTTGTCTTGGATCCGTGGAGGGTATTTTTACTCGCCTTCCTGGATTGAAGCAGGGCGTGTTTTTTTTTAAATTCTTGTAATTTTTGTACCCATTCGTTCGTACACGCCTAGCTATTGCCTCGATTTTGTTGAAAAGGTACGTGCCACTGTCGTATACCCTTTTAATTACGTCACCTCGCAAAGGATCGTATGGAAGGGGTTTACCCCTGACCAGTCGAATCTTCCCTAGGAAAGGCTCGTTGGATATGATACGAGGTAGAATACGCTGCTTTGGTTCAATTTCGGAGTTTGCCGGGGTGCGTGTTTTCGGGGGACTGGAGATGTTTTGAGCGTTGCTGATATCTTTCAGCGCACGTTGCTGGTTTTTCGACCCTTTAGCTTTAAATGCTTTACGGGCGTGTCGGGAGTAGTGTTTTTGATTTGTTTTCACTAAAAGAAAGAAAAGGGAGTTATTAGTTTGAGAAAAATGTGCGATTTTTCCTAATCAACGCGCTTTCGTGTCCCTGTTCGGGCGCCAAATTTTGTTTTGTCACGTCGGGGTGAATTCTTACTTTTTGTGCCTGGGTTTTTAGTCCAATAGCACGGGACCAAGCGCGCCGGGAAGTTTCGCGTACACCTTGTGTTACCGAGCAGGTCTGCTGAGGAGATGGATCGTTGAGAGACGACTATTCGCGATGGAGTGCACTGACTGAATGAGTCCGTTAAAGATTCCTTTGCCTAGGACCGTAATTAGGGATTTGTGTGCAGATATGCTTATTCGTATGGCCGGGTGGATATTATTTACGCAAGGAAATACGTAGTTCGTATTTCACTGTATATACGTGTATAGGCGTTTATCTCTGGCCATTAATATATCTGTGTGAATCGGCATTCGGAGATGAAATACGTCGGTTGCTCGATGTATATCCGTAGGTAGGGAAGAAAAAGATACGCGTGATGGTTAGATGGTAAGGCGAGTACTATATATATATATATATATATGTGTGTGTGTGTGTGTGTGTATATAGATGCGTATACGCGCATCTAGTAACTAAGAGAGGAGGATTGCGTGTAGACTGGCAAGCGGGCGGATAAAACTTGAGGAAAGCATGCAATAATCCGCCCTCGAGGGCGAGAAATATATACACACTAGGAGGCAGTGAATAAGCTACTAGGAGGAACGCACGCAATAATCCACCTACAAGGGCGAGAAATATGTACGTGTGTATGAGGTATAGGAAGCGCAATAATCCACCTTCGAGGGCGAGAAATATATACGCACTAGGAGGCAGTGAATAAGCTACTAGGAGGAACGCACGCAATAATCCACCTACAAGGGCGAGAAATATATACGCGCTAGGAGGCAGTTAATAAGCTACTAGGAGGAACGCACGCAATAATCCACCTACAAGGGCGAGAAATATATACGTGTGTGTAAGATTTAGGAAGCGCAATAATCCACCTACGAGGGCGAGAAATATATACGCACTAGGAGGCAGTTAATAAGCTACTAGGAGGAACGCACGCAATAATCCACCTACAAGGGCGAGAAATATATACGTGTGTGTAAGATTTAGGAAGCGCAATAATCCACCTACGAGGGCGAGAAATATATACGCACTAGGAGGCAGTGAATAAGCTACTAGGAGGAACGCACGCAATAATCCACCTACAAGGGCGAGAAATATATACGTTTGTATGAGGTATAGGAAGCGCAATAATCCACCTACGAGGGCGAGAAATATATACGCACTAGGAGGCAGTTAATAAGCTACTAGGAGGAACGCACGCAATAATCCACCTACAAGGGCGAGAAATATATACGTGTGTGTAAGATTTAGGAAGCGCAATAATCCACCTTCGGGGGCGAGAAATATATACGCACTAGGAGGCAGTGAAAGAAGTAGACTTACTTTTGGGGTTTGAAATCAGAGAAACCAAAGGGCAAGGAAAAATGACTCGTGTTGCAGCGAAGAGCTTGTCAACGAGAGTGAGCCTCGAGCCCTGTTTTCCGCGACTTTTTATATCCGTGGCGGCCCTTATCTACCCAGATACCGTGAAGGGGAGAGGTGTTCGTGTCCTTTTTCCTCTCCTTTGAGTTTCTCGAATTTTGTTTATTTAGACTCTTTTTACGGTTTTACAGTGTATAATTTTAACTTGTTTTAGTATAAAAATTATTCTCGAAGATCATTTAGTAAGATATAATTGTTTCGTAAAGTATAAACGTAAAACTTAAGTTTACTACTAAATTAGTGTTAAATTTAGGTAAGTTAACATAAGCGATGTTCAGCGACATGGTGTAGGTGTGTATGTTTTGTCGTGGATATCTTTATTCCTTTGGAGAATTATAGTTAACTATTTTATTGCGTTGATTTGTGCGATCATTTGGTGCAGCGTCGGTTTCCGCCCCCCCTTTTGGCTTATCTCCACGTGGTCGTATGGATTTTCTATTGGTTGGATGTCTAGACATATGCTAATTTGTACCGTGTGTAACTAGGAAATATTATTGTTTGATATACACCATTTCATAATTATAATTAATTAGAATAAGGATTACATTGCAGAGAATATTGTAGTATATAAATACTGTAGGAATGTATGCGTCGCTTCTTCACGTGCAAAGTCTATTGCTCACTTGGTTGATTTTTAGGTAAGGGTGTGGATTTTATTGGGTTTTAATGCGTATGTATGTGTATACGTATACATATATATACATTTTTACATATATATATATCTGACGGGAATTATAGGGGAAAAAGGGGGGGAGGGGAATGGTGTTATTTGTGCATTGGTACTTTAGGTTAGTCTGGCTGTAGGGTGGTGAGGTATACAATAGGCGCTTCGGTAAGTGTATCGGGTAGGTATTTTCAGGGGCAAGACTTTGAATGTGCGCGAGACGTGACAGCTCGTAAAAAATTGTATTCGTTGACAATTGATTTGCGGTAGTTAATAAATGTCATTTTAGCCTAACTAATACGTAATCGCTCGGATTTATTAGTAGGTATTAAAATGAGAAGAAAAAAGATGCTCCTTAAAACAAGACCAATGCTTCGAATTTCGCGCGATTTGTGCTAAATGTTGATTGTAAAAAAATTTTAAAACACTGTGCACTTATTTTAAAATTGTTAAAAAACGTTTAGAAAATTGTTTTGAAATTCGAAGAATTGGTATGCTGCTTCTGGAGTTATGCTGTGCGGTGACGCGAATTTGTGTATATAAAAAAATTTCGGTCGAATGTAGCGTTCGAAATTTTTGTGCTGTATCGCTCGCTGGAGTAGAGATTCTAATGCGATTTGAATTTCGCGCGCTTAGTGTGGAGCGCTCGCCACGTTGGTAGCGCTCGCCTGCTCTCTACCACCGCGCCGCCTGCTCGTCCGCTCTGTCGGTAATATAGTCAGCTTTTGAGCGAGAGGGGGAGAGCGGTGAATCAGCGCTCTTGCTCTCTCCGTCCGCTTGCGCGCATGCGGCGCTCTCGCTCCTACTCCCTGCCGGCGTTGGTGGGAGGAATTTTGTAATGGCGTCCGCGTTCGATTTTCCCGCGCTTGCAACTAGAGGGGAAGTTTGAGCTTGATTATTTCGCTTTCGGGTGTTGAGACGGAGATCTTAATTGCTATTGGTTCTTCGGGGAAAAGTAATTAAGCAAATGTGCGTCATTAAGAGGGTAAGAGCTGTTAAGGTAATGGCTGTGCGTACCGAGAAGCAATAACAATTAAATCTTTTCGTTGGATTTTATGACGGTTCTGCTCTGCGAGGCTTATAGTGAAATGGATGTACGGGGAAAATTTTTTCCCGGTGAAAAAATTTTATTGCGGTCGCTTCTAACGGTTGTTGGAGGCGGCGCGGCAATGCGCTGGGGGAAATTTTTCGTGCGAGAAAATTTATGATTTCCGCTCGTTCTAAGCTAATACTCGGGCTTTGGAAAATTTTTCCCGCGCGTGGATTTACGTCTGGTCCCTTTCGGAGGCGAAACAATAAGACGGTTGTACGGGTTTTTCCCTTCGGGGAAAAAAGAAATTTACGACTAGCTTCGCGACCTTTCACATCTGTGCTCGAGTGCGTCTCGAGTTACGCGTGTGTTTACAAAATGTACATGCGCGCGGCGACTGGATACGCCTGAGATTCTGTGAGTCTACGCTTGCTTAGCATTGCGCGGCACTTGTGTACGAGAGAAAAAAAATATCACGCGCAGGCACAGAGGTTAAAGAACAAAGAGAAAATCTTGTTAATGCTTGCGACGCTGATGGGTCGTCCTTGTTACATTGGTTGTGTGTTTTTTTTCTTTTTTACCTTAGAGCTATGTTTTTTTTCGCGTCGTGGACGGCTGGCTGCTGGTGGAAGCGGCGTCTCGGCTGTGCTGTTGATGCCGCTGTGCTGACGTGAACGGCTATGCGGGCGATGTTGTTGTTGTTGTAGGTGACGAGGATGGCTCCGCTGCTGTGCTGCGATGCTGCTCCTCGTGTGACGGTGATGTATGTGTGTGCGCCGGCGTGCCTGCACGAGTCCTCCTCTCTCGACGCGGTGGTTGAGCGTCGGTTGTCTACGTGTGCGCCGGCGTGCCTGCACGCAACACGTTGAGCGCTAACTCGCCGGCGTGCCTGCACGAGTTAGCTACGACGAGGAGTCGAGGAGTTTCTGCCTTGTCGGAGTCCTGCGCGTGAGGTTTTTACGCTGCAGGGCTGAGAGCCGTTGATCGGCGTCTACTAAATGCACAAAGCACTTTGCACTATTGCACTGATGCACTGGCGCGGCTTGGCGAGCGTACGCTTGCTGCTATGCGTGTGTGGAGTGTTCAAGATGGCGCCGTGCCGCCTGTTGCTCCTGCCTTGCGTATATGTGGCTCGCTTCGTAGGAGTGTTACGGTATTACCTCCGCTTCCTCGGCGAGACGTCCTGGTCACCAGTGAAGGGGAAGGGCAGGGATGCGTGGGCTCTCGGGCGAATGATGTTGCGCTGTTAGGTTTGTACGTAGTGTCTTTATTTTGTTGGTTCTGTGTTGCCAGTGGTGCTCGGTGGTGGTTAGTGCTCGGGCTCTCAGCGTGGACTGACGCGCAGGGGGAAGCGGGGCGAGCTCGACGCTCGAGCTGTTCTCTCTCTCTCCCTCTCTCTCTCTCTGCCGAGAGGTGCTGCCGCCGTGCGGGCTGTGTCCCCACACTTATATACGAAAAGCCAACGCCTTGAGGAAATAGAAAGTGGAAGATCGAGGAAAAACTCACGCAAGTGTCATCATCTATAATGAAGCATCGAGAAGATCTTCGACGATCACGCAATTAGTCGTGGTATCGGAAAAGTGAGGGGACCCTTTCGAAAAATCACCTACCTGCTTCAATAGAGAAGAACAGCGGCGGCGCGGGCACTAAGTAAATAGATCTATAACAAGTCAGTGTGTCGGTTGCCGCGAACATGTAATAATACGTCAAAGTCCATAGTACGTAATTGATCGGGAGTAGATCGTTTTTAATACGCACAGAAATCATTAATAGTCAGTGCGTTGATTTTCCGTATTTGAGAGAAGAGAAAAGGGAGACACTCGGAAATCTCGAAGAATAAGAAAAACGAAAGATAGAGAAAAGAAACATCGAGCGGTCCGGCCGTATACCTGTACAAAGGCCCAGACAAGGCGGTGCGTTTCTATACTCTCTCTCAGCGAACGAAACCTTCGCAGCGGGAGACTACGAGCAGCAACACCGAGCGGACACATAGGTATAGATATAGTTATACACACACTGCTACACTTCCACACTAATCTCAAGGTACTTTTTCTCTCTTCTATGCTAAGGCTTTCATAATAGACTCTGGTCTCGTACTTACCCGACCCCTCACCCGGTGATGTGATCGGTCAACGATCGCAAAGCAAGGGGAAACAGTTTGTAAAATCACGTTCAATAAACAAGTAATATACATATATTTATATACATACACATATTTTGGTTACTGAGTTTTTATTGCATATATCCCGAACCATCGAAATTAACAGAAAGTTATATATATATATATGTGTGTTCAGACGTAACAATTTTTATAATGTAGTGCAACAAAATTTCGATGAATTATGCTAATATTTCACTGTTTTACCTAAATTTTTTGATGCGATAAACAAGTCATGTTTAATTAATAAACTTGTGCTTTTTAATAAATGAACTGTTATGTTTATTTATCACAGAGAAACCAAGGCCTGTGACATTCTGAGACTTTCACAAGTTCTTTTATAATGAGTTAAACTAATACAAGAAATTTCATATATTATGCAGGGAAAAAAATTCAGCTAGGGGATCTTATAGAGAATAATATCGTATTTCCTTATTTTTTCAACTAAATGTCGGTCTAAGTATATTTGACAGGTGGGCTCTAAACCACGAGTCTCACATTTTTCCTTATTTTCACAAAGTTTACAGGTATTATTATTATAATATACAGATTATACGGCATAACCTGTTCAAATAATTTAATACACAAATTATCACCAATATAACACTAAAAATCATTTAGTAATGGATTACATTCGAAACAATCCTCACACATAGTTTTAATTTAGAGTTTATATCACTAATCACTATGCTGAGTTACGCTGTAATCTATTAAACTTGAACTACCTTTCAATTTAATAAATACTACTGATAAGAATCGTAGTTCAAATCATCTCTGATACAGCTGATCACATTTTAAAAAATAAAAATGACAATCGAAACACTTTCAGTATAATCAATGATTATCGTCAAAATGCTATGGAAGTCAACAAATAGGAAAACTTATTGCACTCTTGAGTCAACTTCCTAATTTAACCAACACTGACAACCAGAACATAGTTGAAAAATCACCTCTATTAAAAATAATATCCTCATTTTCAAATAATTTTTTCTCTCTTGTGAACATATCAACATTTTGAATATAAAAAGACACTATCACTATCCATTTGTAAACTCTTCGTAAGTAGTAAAAGAAGATTATGCTATATATGAATGAAAGTTTAACAGTTTACCTCGGCAGCTGTATTTGGTTTTTCAAAAGTTTCAATATTATAATTTTGATTTTAGATATTTACTTTTTAGCACTTTTTTCAACTTCACATAATAATCGTTTTGATAATACTTTTCAAAATTTTATTTTCGTTTAAAATAATAAAATCACTTTCTGTATACAACTTATAATAAGTTCACTTTTTAACACTTTTTTTATGGTACATACAATCCGATCTGGATAGAGAAAGAGTCTATAATTCACAGCAAGAGGTGGATAGTCCTCCATAAGGAGACGATCCTCCATAAGAAAACAATCCTTCAGACTAGGAGATGAATTACTTATTAACAAAATAAAAATCTTCCGCTTGCACCAGGTATTCTGCTAACTTAATAAATATTTTGCAATCATCTGATAATATCTTACTATTGCAACTATCATAAACATGATTAGTCCGGTTATTGTACCAAATAAAATTCCAATGTCTTTTTTCATTACTACCAGAAAAGAGAATTTGAATATACTCTGAATTAATTGGCACTGGTTGTATATTATGTGGTCTTTGTATGAGTAAATGTGTCTGCATAGAAAACAATGTTTGATTATTGACAATTTAATTAAATTTATGTATATCCGTGTACAAAAAGTAAACCAAGCAACAACTTCATAGTGCACTGATATACATTTTGATGTATATATCGACGGCTGAGATTAAAAGGCTGCTTATTCAGAGTCCGCTTGAAGAAGCTGCTTATTCAGAGTCCGCTTGAAGACGCTGCTTATTCAAAGTCCGCTTGAAGAAGCTGCTTATTCAGAGTCCGCTTGAAGAAGCTGCTTATTCAGAGTCCGCTTGAAGAAGCTGCTTATTCAGAGACCGCTTGAAGAAGCTGCTTATTCAGAGTCCGCTTGAAGAAGCTGCTTATTCAAAATGCATTTTTTCAGCTTCTACTCGCTGCTGTTCATCGCCTTATCAATTTTATGTAACGAAACTTATATGAATCGAAGCACAATTGATTTTCCTATCACACCTCATATTTCGTTTTTTATTTTTTTTGACTGAGTTATACGGTTTGAAACAGAGGTGTCTAGGTCATTCAACCCTATAGTAGGATCCGTCATCGGGCTCTCTTGGTAGTTCGATACCCCATTGATATATAGTGCTCGAGTTTAGTCTAAAACGCTTTTCATCTAGTCTCCGCTTACAATAATCGCTCAGCGCACTATAAGTTCTATTCTTCTTGGCGGTATAGGTATACTCATGTACAAAGCGCGTTCTATATCTATAGTTATTTGTTTATGTTGATAGCCGATCACTCTAACCTACTCAAAAACGACTTATTTAATAATGATTTTCTCGACTTGTGCCCAGCAAAACTTTTGTTCAGGACCCCATCAACTACAACTTATCAAAGTTGTAGCCGATTTGACCGGGACCTCATTTCATATCATTTTGTGCAAGGTCCATTTTCGACCTGTGGAAGCTGAAGCATCATTTACTATTCCTAGCACAGCACCTTATATTTATGCATTATTTAATTATCATGTATTATTTATTTAATTTTATATGTGTTTTTAGTTAAAAATTTAAATGTGTTTTAATTTTATATGTGTAAAAATTTTAAATGTGTTTTAATTTTATATGTGTAAAAATTTTAAATGTGTTTTAATTTTATATGTGTAAAAATTTTAAATGTGTTTTAATTTTATATGTGTAAAAATTTTAAATGTGTTTTAATTTTATATGTGTTTTTAGTTTTTAATTAAAAAATCAGAAGTATCTCTATAATGATAAATGATTTTAAAGAAGTTTTCAAAAATGAATAAAAATTGATCATATTATTCTTTTTGCAATTTTTTCTAGAAGGATGTGCGACGTAGCAATAAACATTGCTAGTCGTGATTGTTGCTAGCTCACCAGCTGCTCTGCTCGCCGGAGAATGACAGCTCCTGGAGCAGAGCCAGCGCCATGTGGCCGAAGGTAGAGTCGCCTCTGCTCGACCGCGTGCAGCGGCCAGGACGTGACGTCACAGGTCGCTCCTGCGCAACCTGCCGGCGCTCAAGAGAGAACACAGCAGGGAGCGAGAGGGCCGTGTGCACGCGGTCACGTGCACGTGATCGTGTGTGTGAGAGAGAGGGAGAGAGAGATACACATGTGTGCGTGAGCGCGAGTGGGAGAGGGAAGGCGACGCGCGGCGAGCGGCCGACGCGAGAGAGAGAGAGAGTGAGTGAGCGCGTGAGTGCGAGAGAGAGGGAAGGCGGCGCGTATTCTGCTGGGGAATATGTTGTAGAGAGTGAGAGAGCATGCGGCGCGCGCGGTAGCGGAGAGAGGAAGCGCTCTCCGTTATCGGCCGCTATTGATGGATCGAGAGGGCGCCTGTTCCCGGGCGATCGATACATGATCGATGTAGAGGATTTATTTTCAGGAGGATAGTGGAATAGTCTGATAGTGAGGTAAAGGTCGACTTCCACTATCGCATATGAGATGTTAAGGCTGTTTTCCAATTATTCCGTAAATCGATTTAGTGGAATTCGAAACTCGCGCGCCTATTTAGTTTCAGTATAGAGGGAGCCGCCGGTGGGGAATCGATCTTGAGTGATTGATTTCGATCAATCAAGGGATTGCGAATATTGATAATTAGAGGCTATAGAGGGCCATAGCCCTTTTTCTAGGCCAATGACGTGGTTCGAATTAGGAAAGAGGGCGTGGGAAAATCACGCGGTATGAAAATTATTCGGGGTGATAGGAGGATGGGCCAATGGTGGTTTTAGACCATCCGGAGAACCAATTAAGAAATCTGCCGGCCGGGACGACGCTTCCGTGAAGAAGGAGGCCGAGTGGGAAATTCGGCATCCTTCCTCGATCGGAGCGTCCGCCTCGGCCATTCCGTTCCTGGACCTAGGCCTAGTAACAGATTGTGTTGTATTTCTCTGGTGCTCTTGTTTTTTTTCCCGCCATCTTGGTATCGCCGCCTCGTGCTCTACTGATTTTGGATTTTTGAAGAAATATTGGAGAACGATTGTGAATTGCTAGCTTTATTGGATTTTTGGAAGAAAATTGGATAGTTTCCCAACCGTTATTTCGAGTGGAGATTTAGTGGATATTTTTTAGAGGAAACTTGGATTTCTATTGTTGTGGATTTGGTAAGAGATTTGATTATAACTTAATATCACATTTTTGGTGGTCAGAGAATTTGTATAGTGGCTCGCGTTAGTGGATTTATTTTCAGTTTCGTGGTTTTTCGCGACTTCATTTAGCAAACGCCCGGATCCTGATTCTCCCTTTATTAAATCTTAGAGTCTAACGTAGAGGTTTTTTCCGCGGCCCTTTTCAGTGTTTCTGACCAGGCGTGGACTAAGTTATTTGGCCATTGGGCCCATGTGTAGATTTAAATTCTAGAAAACTGTTTGCCACGAATTACTTGTTATAGTGGGAAAGACGGGGGTTTCAGAATAGATCTGAATGACACTTATTTGTTGTGTTTAATTATTTATTTTAACCCTATTGCTACTGGTATCCTTGCGTGAGTCCCGTTTTCCCGTTTTCAGAGGAATCTACCGCTTGAGAAAGAGAGTCAGCCGTTCATATAAAATTCTTTGTACACTAATATGGGAATTGCTTAACGGGAGCAAAACCGCCATGTTACAGATGTCATAATTTATATTTTACATTTCAAAAATATTTTGGATAGAGTCAAAAAATTGACCGCTCAATTTGTCAGAGGACTATCCATATATATAATATAAGTGGTGAAATTAGAATGTGATTTTGTGGTTGGAAGCAAGTTTATTCGCGATACTTGTCTTCTTAAAACGTTATCGACGATACTTTTCGCTAGATAGCACTCGAGTTACTGATTTACTCCCTTGTGCTGCCGCCAAGCGGGCAGTGGGTGTACTTACATATCGACGGCTCAGATTAAAAGGCTGCTTATTCAGAGTCCGCTTGAAGACGCTGCTTATTCAGAGTCCGCTTGAAGAAGCTGCTTACTCAGAGTCCAGTTAAAGAAGCTGCTTATTCAGAGTCCGGTTGAAGAAGCTGCTTATTCAAAATGATATATTTTTTTTAATTTTGTAGTGGCAACCCTGTGAGAATTTAAAATCTGCTTTACGGCGGAAATGAGCAGTAAAAAAAATCGGAAAAATTCGGGAAAAATTCGGAAAAATCGAAAAAAAAAATAACAAATCGTAAATATGCGTAAAAATCGGAGAAAATTCTGAAAAATCGTTAAAAAATTCGGAAAAATCGTAAAAAATTAGAAAATCGTAAAAATGCGTAAAAATCGGAGAAAATTCGTAAAAATCGTAAACAATTCGTAAAAGTCGGAGAAAATTCTGAAAAATCGTAAAAAATTCGGAAAAATCGTAAAAAATTAGATAATCGTATAAATGCGTAAAAATCGGAGAAAATTCGTAAAAATCGTAAACAATTTGTAAAAGTCGGAGACAATTCGTACAAACCCTGGAGGAAATCCATATCATTTAAAAGCTAGTAAAACCATTGTTTTGTTAGGAATGGGCCAAAAATGGGACCATTTTTCGCCTTGCGATGAAACGCTTTTTCGAACCTTTCTAAGCCATTTTTTAGAATGAAAATGGACAAAAATATTATTATACCATATTACGAGGTATTCTCAAGCTTGCAAACATGCCTATAAAAAATGACCACTAAATGGCTATGAAAACAATATTTAACATGTAGGCCACTCATATTAAGCTGAAAACAGAATTTTTTTGTAAAAATTCTAAACAGCAATATTATTGGCTTAAACCATTCGGAAGAGTATGTACATTATTCATTCGAGTACGCAAATAGCTTAATTTGTACAGCAAATTCGCTAAAAACATTTAAAGTCGGAATTTCGCATTTTTTTGGTTTTTCCTCTGCGTATTGAAAAGTATTGATGGCAGAGAAAAAAGTTTCAAATAAAAGTTGTTTCTTATGAAATTTTGCACCAAAATGTCAGCAGTGGCATATGTCTATCTCTAATAGTTTAGTTGTAAATTGGCAATGAACGCGAATTCTGACAAAATCGAAAATTGTTTATAATTATTGAACAAGTTAGGTTACGTTTCCGTTATTCTATAACAAGGTAGTACTTAATAAGTACCATAAGCGTGCAAAATCCGAATTCTCTATCTACTATAGTTTTTGTGCAATAAGGACCGAATATTGAAAAAGTTGTTATATTCAAAGTGCTAGCAAAACGTGAAAAATTATCTCAAATAGATTAACTTTTTTGTACGTACTCTAGAAGAGTTATATTTCAATATACTAATTTACAAAATGCAAAATTTTTATTAGGGGCGTCCTGGGGAGCAAATGTTTATAAAGTACGTAATTTATTAATTCGCTGTACACAATCTTTAAGTGGAATCAAATTATAAATAAGTTTATTGCAAAGGTGTGATTTTTATCGAAATTTTAAGTCACAAATGGACATGGTACGACCAATAGGAACCGAGATGCGTTTTTTTTTCAATGTACAATAACGCTATACCAAAAGGTGATTTTCCATATTTTGAAGTTCAATTCCTGAAGTTCAAGACTTGAACTTTACAGTAAAACTATTGATCTTACTCTTAAGCAAGCTTTTTGAGAAGCAATAAGCAGCTGCAAAAAAGTATTTCTTAGATTTCAGCCGTCGGCGCTGTGGCCGGAAGAGTGTGGGTAGCTGCACTCGACGCCGAGCTCGCCGTTCGAAATTCGGAAGGTCCAAGTAATAGAGATTTCTTCTTTCAAGGTTAAAAATATATGTAGGGACCTATGCCATTCGGTTATAAATGATGCGTACTTTAAATAGCCGTATTATGCTAAAATCAGTTTTACACTGTGCATTTGTTATAAACAAAAAAGGTGCTAAAGAGTCATTTTTTTTATTTTTCGCTTAGAAATCGAAAAATACGGGAGTAGGGATAAAACAACAAGAGAGAAAAATTGTGCAGTATAAAATTACAAAGCAAATGCGCTATTCAGAAGCTCCGTAAGGTTAACCCCCCCCCCCCCCCAAAAAAAAACCTTTTCAAGGTAAAAGGCCGGCAAGTATAAGGTCGTTTCTTCATGTAAAACTTGAAGATTAATTTTGGAACTCTTGATACCTCAATGTCACAAAAATTCTAAGTGTTTTCTCTATCTATACAGTTATTTCATCATATTAATCAAAGTTAATTTTTAAACTCTCGATATCCCTTATGTGGTGAAAATTCAGATTGCTTTTTCTATAAGTCTATTTTCATTATGTAAATTAAAGTCAAACTTTCAATAATAATGTAAATAATATTCTAGCAGGTTTATTGTGTACGTTTATTACTTTTCCCTTAGTAAAGGTTGAAAAGAAATGTGATTATAATGCAATGATTAAAAAGGTATTTCTAATTAGTTCAACAAATAATTATGTTAATATATGTGTCTTCTTTTACCTCGTAAATAAGTGAATCACAGACACTGAAAGAACATGATGCTTATACATCAAGCTGAATAACTTGAAATTTTCATCTATCTATATCAATATGAATGCGTAAACATCTTTGCTTGAAGGATCTGTTGGACAGACTACCATTTCTTTAGTGTTTCTTCTCTATACCTTGGATTTTACATAAATTTCAATTTTAATATAGCAAAAGAAAGTTATGATATCAATAAAGAAATTGGCAAGTTTTTGTTATAAGAAGCAATTGAGTTGATATAAATAAATAATTGTTTAAATTGGAGAAGGATTATAAATATATATGTATTCATCATTATAAACACTCGACCAAATTGTGACATGTGAAAAGGTGGATAGCCTGTGAAAAGATACTGTCGGTAGAATTGTCGGAATAACTGCAATTGCCGCCACGTCCTGCGCATTCCAGCTGACGTTTAATGACTGATCACTCTTACGCCGCATTTAGTGTGGGAGGTTAGGTCACCGTACTTCCGGTAAATAGAGCGTTCCGTGACCGGTCACAAACATGCGCAAAGCATAGCACTAATTCGATATTATTCAAAGTTCAATAGTATCCGAGTGTACATATAAGAATGATGTTCTTACATGATATTATCACATGAAAAATGTGCCCATAATATATTACAGGATTGTTTCGCATTATGAAAACTTTTTCCATTATTTATGGAAGCAACGAGCGGATGTACAATCTACTCTACTTAGTAATTCAGTAAATTGCTATCCTTATTTCATGAAAAATCTATGTCCAAGACGATCATTTGCAATTAAATATAAGATTTAATTCATACAAAAAATCGATTCCACATTTAAAAAAAACAGTAACAAATTCTAGCATGTAGAACGCAATTTTTTTATGGAAAAACTTGCCGTCCCGTCCTATAATAGATACCGAAGGGTACTATCTTAAAATTGTGCATGGTTATCCAAAGTAATTTGTTGTTAACAAAACACTGTTAGAAAATCTCTTATCGGATTTTTCATTCTATATGTATTTACTACTATTCTTAACCAATTTTTGAAGAATTCAAACTTCATCTTGTAATCATTGTAAACACAATTTTTGGTTATTTGTATTTGTATGTATGTTTCATAAAAGTATGTTATTATTATCGAATGGTTACAAGATGTTCAATAAAAATAATTATTATTATGTATTACAAAAACGTTATAAAATAAATTTCTATGATTAAAGTTCGGAAATTAATCAAGCTAAAAATTATTAAATTAACATTTATGTTTATATTTTAGTTTTATATCCATACTTAATAAAAAAAATAGAACTACAATTTTTATTTGAGGCTAACGTTCTCACAGTTTAACATAATATTATATTATACATAAATATTATATATAAACATATATTATAAGTATATTAAAAATTTTATGAGATTGTTGATTACACTGACATTTAGTAGTTCATCGATTATCTATGATAGGAAGGGACGGCAAGGTTTTCCATAAAAAAAATTGCGTTCTACATGCTAGAATTTGTTACTGTTTTTTTTAAATGTGGAATCGATTTTTTGTATGAATTAAATCTTATATTTAATTGCAAATGATCGTCTTGGACATAGATTTTTCATGAAATAAGGATAGCAATTTACTGAATTACTAAGTAGAGTAGATTGTAGATCCGCTCGTTGCTTCCATAAATAATGGAAAAAGTTTTCATAATGCGAAACAATCCTGTAATATATTATGGGCACATTTTTCATGTGATAATATCATGTAAGAACATCATTCTTATATGTACACTCGGATACTATTGAACTTTGAATAATATCGAATTAGTGCTATGCTTTGCAAATGTTTGTGACCGGTCACGGAACGCTCTATTTACCGGAAGTACGGTAACCTAACCTCCCACACTAAATACGGCGTAAGAGTGATCAGTCATTAAACGTCAGCTGGAATGCGCAGGACGTGGCGGCAATCGCAGTTATTCCGACAATTCTACCGACAGTATCTTTTCACAGGCTATCCACCTTTTCACATGTCACAATTTGGTCGAATGTTTGTCATGATGAATACATATATATTTATAATCCTTCTCCGATTTAAACAATTATTTATTTATATCAACTCAATTGCTTCTTATAACAAAAACTTGCCAATTTCTTTATTGATATCATAACTTTCGTTTGCTATATTAAAATTGAAATTTATGTAAAATCGAAGGTATAGAGAAGAAACACTAAAGAAGTGGTAGTCTGTCCAACAGATCCTTCAAGCAAAGATGTTTACGCATTCATATTGATATAGATAGATGAAAATTTCAAGTTATTCAGCTTCATGTATAAGCATCATGTTCTTTCAGTGTCTGTGATTCACTCATTTACGAGGTAAAAGAAGACACATATATTAACATAATTATTTGTTGAACTAATTAGAAATACCTTTTTAATCATTGCATTATAATCACATTTCTTATCAACCTTTACTAAGGGAAAAGTAATAAACGTACACAATAAACCTGCTAGAATATTATTTACATTATTATTGAAAGTTTGACTTTAATTTACATAATGAAAATAGACTTATAGAAAAAGCACTCTGAATTTTCACCACATAAGGGATATCGAGAGTTTAAAAATTAACTTTGATTAATATGATGAAATAACTGTATAGATAGAGAAAACACTTAGAATTTTTGTGACATTGAGGTATCAAGAGTTGCAAAATTAATCTTCAAGTTTTACATGAAGAAACGACCTTATACTTGCCAGCCTTTTACCTTGAAAAGGTTTTTTTTTGGGGGGGGGGGAGATTTCACTACTTTTAAAAAGTATGTTATACCTAAATTACAAAGAATAATTAACATCAACTGAATAAGTTATAAATTTAAAAATTGAAGATGGCCGCGGCAGTGGTACTAGTATTTGTCACTAGCGCCCTAGTTCTAAAAGTGTGCGCGCGTGCTCAGTCTGTGGCGTCGGTAGGTCGCTCTGTAGTCCTGGGGTTATCGACGTTACGTCTGCTATACCGTCAGTGTTTAACCTCTCGCGTGATTAACTTTGTCGCTGCTAAAGTATTTTAAAATTGTTGCTACGGGATCGAAACTCGTACTCAGTAGCAACTATGGATGGTCAGCTACTCCGAGGAGTGATTTCTTTTGGGAATTGTACACTGTGGTGATGGGAAACTTGTGCTATCCCTTGGTCGATCATTGCTGTTTGGAGTCAGATAAGTTATTTTTTTTTATTTAAATTATTCAGACTTTTTGTTGATTTAAAGCACCGGTGCTTTGTTAAAAGTATTTTGTCTTTTTGTTTTCAGGTCACTGGGTCAATGCTGCTTGGAAATTTGTGTGTTACGTCTTAAGAAGATTTTGACGCCTCCCCTGGAATGGCATGCCGAAGCTAGTGCACAAGTTTTCGCTAAAGTTTTTTGTAGTGAGAAGTACAACAGTGTTGTAGAGTGTTTCACTAAACATATTTAATTAATTTACATGACTTGACCAGTGCTTTTGACTTTTTGTAGTTTTTAAATTATGTATATGTGTGAATAAGTGTAAATCACTATGGTGTTTTTCAATAATTATTGTGTGAATTTGTGGATCTCAAGTCGGATTTGTCGAGAACAAGCAAAAATGAAAAAATGGTATAGTTATATTCACTTTTTTTCCTACACATAATAATTTAATAATAATTCACATGATAATATAATTCACATAATACATATGATGAACTTATATAATAATTATAAATCTTGAAAAAACATTTTTTACATCACTAGCTTCTCACAGGAATTTCTTCCCTTTATAACATGACAGTTGCGTAACCTCCCAATAGAAATTGTGTAAAAACTTTCTTGATACTTAAACGATGAAAATACAACACTTTCACTAGCTTGTCACATCACAAGAAAATTATTTCCTTGTATAATCTGAAAATTCTATACAACTTTTCTTCGATTCTTGAACGATGAAAATAGAACACTCACTAGCTGTTCATAAGGATCCCTTTCGATTCACAGCCTGAGAGTCTACCTCCCAGGAGACGATAGGAAAAGTTATGAACTATTCATATACACTTAAACAACTTAGAATCTTTCATGCATGAGCGATGCATATTCTTGACACTTCACTAGCTTCTCACAATAGAAAATAATTTTTTCCTTATATAAACTGAATATTCTCTGAACCAAGAAAATATAACACTTTTACTATCTATTCATAAGAATTCTTTTCGACGTACAGCATCAGAGTCTATCTCCCAGGAGACGATAGGAAAATTTAATAATTGTTCATAAGCACTTCCACAATTGTAGAAACTTTCTTGCGTGGAAGATTGAATATAATCCTTACACTTAACCAACTTGTCACATCACAAGAAAATTATATAAACTGGAAATTCTGTATAAATTGTCTTTGATTCTTGGATGATGAAAATACAACACTTTCACTAGCTTCTCATCAGGATCCCTTTCGACGAATAGCCTGAGAGTCTACCTCCCAGGAGACCATAGAAAAAATTACACATCCACTTCAAGAATGTAGAAACTTGCTTGAAAGGTGAACCCAGGAGACGATAGAAAAAGTTACATATTCACTTCAACAACATAAACATTCTTGAAAGATGAATTCTTAACACTTCACTGGCTGACACATCACAGAATAGTTATTTCTTTATATAATCTAATAGTAATAAAACCTGAAAAATAAAAGGATATATTTTAACAAAGAATCAGTTCATGAATCTTTCATGTATTGTATATTTAAAAAAAAAAAGTACAACTAAATACTTATCTAATTTGAGGCTATTAGTCTGGTTTGTGAAAATTTTTCAGAATTATATCAGTCAGTTTTTAAATATTTCATCAAACTCAGCTTTATAAATTGCATATTATGTTGAAAATAAAATCACTTTGGTACATTATTTTGTACAATACTTATTTTTCTTTAACACTGCATATGTGTTATTATATTCAAAAATCAAAAAATGTGAATACACCATCGTCTGCTCTTCTGCACACTTGATGAACTGTATAGATGCAAGCAATAGTATACGTAGTGCCTACGTCACGATGACGTACTTCCGCGGAGAACATTTTTCCGTCGGGAGAAGAATTTTCGCGGTGTAGAATTCGTGACCCCGAACCTTCACTTCATAATATCTTTTGATAGAAGCCATTTCACAATATATGATCCTGAAGTGATTTTGCTAGTTTTATTCCAAGCTTTCATTTGAGTGCTCATAAGTGAGAAACAAAGCTCTTAATGCGAAGAAAACCGAATGTCACATCTCCAACAGGGCCTATGAGACGTATGTGGGGACACAGCCCGCACGGCGGCAGCACCTCTCGGCAGAGAGAGAGGGAGAGAGAGAGAGAACAGCTCGAGTGCCGAGCTCGCCGCGCTTCCCCCTGCGCGTCAGTCCACGCTGAGAGCCCGAGCTCTAACCACCTTCGAGCACCACTGCCAACACAGAACCAACAGAATAAAGATACTACGTACAAACCTGAACCAACGGCTTTATATCGCGGATGCCCCGCTAGCCCCACGCATCCCTGCCCTCCCCCTTCACGTATATAGGGTCTGGCTATAGCGCCCGACGGTGGCGTATGTACTGACGTACCTTATACTTGCCATCGAGGCGCTACCGCGCCCCTTGATAGAAGCTTATATAATTAGAGAAAAAGGGTTAAAACAGGCCTTTTTTTCAAAAAATTGTTGCAAAGTAGTATATTGAAATATAACTCTTCTAGAGGACGTACAAAGTTGAACGTCTCTTATAACTCTTTATAATAATAACTGTTCTCTGTAATAACTCTTCTAGAGAACGTACAAGTTGAACTATTTGAGATAATTTTTCACGTTTTTCCAGCACTTTGAAAATAACAACTTTTTCAACTTTCGGTCCTTATTGCACAAAAACTATAGTAGATAGAGAATTCGGATTTTGCACGCTTATAGTACTTATTGAGTGCTACCTTTTCGTAGAATAAAAAAAAAGTAACATAACTTTTTCAATAATTATAAACAATTTTCGATTTTGGCAGAATTCGCGTTTATTGCCAATTTACAACTAAACTATTGGAGATAGACATATGCCAACGTTGACATTTTTGTGCAAAATCTCATAAGAAACAACATTTATTTAAAATTTTGTTCTCTGACAATAATACTTTTCAATACGCAGAGGAAAAACCAAAAAAAATGCGAAATTCCGACTTTAATTGTTTATAGCGAATTTGCTGTACAAATTCAGCTATTTGCGTACTCGGATTAATAATGTACATACTCTTCCGAATGGTTTAAGCCAATAATATTGCTGTTTAGAATTTTTGCGCGGAAAAATGTTAATTTGATTGGCCGAATGTAACCGATGGAAAATTGTAAAATTAAGTAAATCATAAACATCTTAGTAATCCACGTATTTACAGCTTCTAACGCTTGCTTATTCCATACATTGTATCGAAACTGACTGAAATACGTACACCTCCCTGTATTTAGCGTACAATATATTCAGCAAAATTAGTGTAATGATTTGGAGGTTATGAGTATTTCATGAAATGCTCAAATAATGGGAGAAAAAGCGTTTCATCCTAAGTTAGGAACCGAGTATTTCTCATAGCCATTTTCTAGTTTATAGGCCATTTTAGATATTTGAATGTCTACCAAGGAATCGGATAAAATTATATGTAATATTTTAATGATAATAATTTTGTGTGTGTGTGTGTGTGTGTGTATGCATACACATACGCACACACACAAAATTGTTACGGTAAAAATATTACATATAATTATTATTATACTCAATATACAATTTTTATAATAATTATTATAAAAATTTTATCGATTTTTCAAATGTTTCCGAACAGTATCGATTATTTTTCATTTTTTTTTAAATTTCCCCCCCCCCTCCTATTATTTCTGATTTTTTCCAAATTTTTCCTGACTTTTTCAAATTTTTCTATTTTTTACGATTTTTCCGAATTTTTCCGATTTTTTTCGTTGCTCATTTCCGCCGTAAAGCAGATTTTAAATTCTCGCAGGGTAGCCACTACAAATAAAAAAAAATGTCATTTTGAATAAGCAGCTTCTTCAACCGGACTCTGAATAAGCAGTTTCTTCAAGCGGACTCTGAATAAGCAGCGTCTTCGAGCGGACTCTGAATAAGCAGCCTTTCAATCTCAGCCATCGATATGTAAGTACACCCACAGCCCGCTTTGCCGCAGCACAAGGGAGTAAATCAGTAACTCGAGTGCTATCTAGCGAAAAGTATCATAGATAACGTTTTAAGAAGACAAGTGTCGCGAATAAACTTGCTTCCAACCACAAAATCACATTCTAATATCACCACTTATATTATATGTATGGATAGTCGTTTGACAAATTGAGCGGTCAATTTTTTGACTCTATCAAAAAATATTTTTAAAATTAAAAGATAAATTATGACATCCTTCTAGAAAAAATTGTAAAAAGAATAATATTATCAATTTTTATTCATTTTTGAAAACTTCTTTAAAATAATTTATCATTATAGAGATACTGCTGATTTTTTAATTAAAAACTAAACAAGATTCATAGCCGAGCGGGCATTAGGGAGCGAGGGAACTCTGGCTATGCATATTAAAATGTAAAAGCACATATAAAATTAAATAAATAATACATGATAATTAAATAATGCATAAATATAAGGTGTTGTGTTAGGAATAGTAAATGATGATTCAGCTTCCACAGGTCGAAAAAGGACCCTGCACAAAATGATATGAAATGAGATCCCGGCCAAATCGGCTACAACTTTGATAAGTTGTAGTTGATGGTCTCCTGAACAAAAGTTTTGCTGGGCACAAGTCGAGAAAATCATTATTAAATAAGTCGTCTTTGAGTAGGTTAGAATGATCGGCTATGAACATAAACAAATAACTATAGATATAGAACGCGCTTTGTACATAACTATACCTATACCGCCAGGAAGAATAGAACTTATAGTGCGCTGAGCGATTATTGTAAGCGGAGACTAGATGAAAAGCGTTTTAGACTAATCTTGAGCACTATATATCAATGGGGTATCCAACTACCAAGTGAGCCCGATGACGGATCCTACTATAGGGTTGAATCACCTCTGTTTCAAACCGTATAACTCAGTCAAAAAAATCAAAAAACGAAATATGAGGTGTGATAGGAAAATCAATTGTGCTTCGATTCATATATGTTTCGTTACATAAAATTGATAAGGCGATGAACAGCAGCGAGTAGAAGCTAAAAAAATGCAGATTATTTGCCGCTTTTCAGGAAGGTCAACTTTGCAGGCTTGCCATTCACTCAAAAATAAAGCCACTGCCTAGCAATAATTCAGGCTCGTAGTCCAAAGATTCGAGAACATATACGCATAAGAATTTTACATATATGTTAAATAGTATCGCTAAAATTAAGTACTCACAAGCGCAGGCAATGCAGATCTATATAAGACTCATATGAGGACTTGAAAAGGGTGTAAAAATAAAAAAAACTATCCCTAAAATATTAACAATGTGAAAAAAGTGTATCTTGGAGATGAAAAGTCATATAAAGATGAGACAGGACTCAAAAAATCGAAAAAAATTACAGATTTTTAGAAATATTAATATATATATATATATATTAATATTTCTAAAAATCTGTAATTTTTTTCGATTTATATATATATATATATATATATATATATATATATATATATATATATAGCAAAATTATAAACTTCCGTATGAGAGCTGACGAAAGTTGGAAAATTTTTTTGGATCAGAGCCATATAAAAAACATGTGAAAATCGTCAAAAAATTGCAGATGTTGGTTATGGGAAGTAGCCGGCGTGGTCCGGGGACAATCTTAAGGAAAAGCGAAGTCCCTGCCGCTCAAATCAACATGTGTCGCGCAGCCCTCGTCCTCCGTCCACAATATACTTCGGTTTTACTTCCGGCTGTCTACAGACCGCGCCAGCTACCTTTCATAACAAGCATTTGGAATTTTATGACGATTTTGACACATCTTTCATACAACTCCGGTCCAAAAAAATTTTCCAACTTTCGACAGCTCTCATTCGGAAGTTTATAATTTTGCTTTACATATATTAATATTTCTAAAAATCTGTAATTTTTTCCGATCTTTTGAGTCCTGTCTCATCTTCATACGACTTTTCATCTCCGAGATACACTTTTTTCACATTAGTTAATATTTTAGCGATACTGTTAAGCATATCTGAAAAATTCTTACGCGTTTGTATTCTTGAATCCTTGGGCTACGTGCCTGATTTTTAGCTAGGCAGTCGCTTTATTTTTGAGTGAATGGCAGGCCTGCAAAGTTGACCTTCCTGAAAAGTGATAAAAACTCTGCGTTTTTTTAGCTTCTACTCGCTGCTGTTCATCGCCTAATCAATTTATGTAACGAAACTTATACGAATCGATCCGCAATTAATTTTTCTATCACACGTCATATTTCGTTTTTTAGTGGTATTTTTTTGACTGAGTTATATGGTTCGAAACAGAGGTGACTACGTCATTCAAACGGATACTAGGTGGTGTGCTCTATAGCTTTTCAACAGAACTTGCGAATCAAAATTACGAGATAAAATGCTAGACTTTCCGGCAAACTATTGTTGTTTTTGAGATTAGCGTCGCAGAAAATTCGAGATGAAATGCGAGATGAAATGCGAGACTATTCCAGAAACTAGTTTTGTCTGTACGATTGGTCTTGTGAAAATTCCATGACATTAGATAAGGTAGAATGCACCCAGCTCGGTATGCTACCAGCTCAGGATGCTACCAGCTCAGAATGCTACCAGCTCAGCGTGCACCCAACACAGGTCGCTTCCCAGCACAGATCGCTACCAAGTTGTGTGCGCAATATTTTTCGTACCTTTTCAAAAGTTATTTGATTTCACAAGTACATTATTTACAAGTTTTTATTTCTATTTCACGCAAGCGAATTTAAAAATTAATTTAGCGATAAAAAAATTTTGACTTGACGGGGATTCGAACCGGGAACCTTTCGACCTCGAGTCGAGCGTCTTACCGACCTACCCGCTGTTGCTGCGAGTCGGACTTCCCCGATCTCTCGCGAGATCAGGTTTTTTATGGTTCTATTATTACTACAATGAAATAAATAGCGTTTTTTTTAATTGATAGTAATTTTATTTATTCAACAAAAAAACATACTTGTTGTTGATGATTATAATGATTTATTTAACAAAAAGCATAATTTATGAAAAAATAAACAATATTAGTAGTCATTCAGATATATCATCTGGTATGTCATCCCATTCCATCGTGAAGTGAAACTCGCATGAGTTTTACATTCTGCAATGCGCATGTAGATTTGCACGCTCCGTTATGATTCGTGCTGTTGGAAGAACCCATTATTCATATAATTCCCAGCTTCGATAACTTATACTAATTGGTCTACTTTTTTGGATGAAATTCAAGAGACGTATGTTATTGGCGTTAGAAACAACAACATGCGGCATTAACCATTCTATTTTAAGTATTTCTATTTTGTAATCTTCATGGACATCTGCATTCTCGACACGAGCCGATGTCTGGATGATGGCATTCAAATCGTTTCTAGCTTGCGTGAGTATGAGCTCATGTTTTAAATTGACTACAATTTTTCGATAGTCTTCAGCAAAGCCGAGTATCATGTTCAGTGGTATAGATACATTAAAGTAATCATCGTTGTTTGTCAATTTTCTAGTCTCTTCTACGTCTAACCATGCAGCATTTTCGAGAACTGAGTTCTGACTCGGATTGTGCGAGACCCAGCCTTTCATCAGAGCCATCAAACCGACATTTTTACTCTTGTCGATCTCTACAGCATTTATTTCATATCTGATTTCTTCGAACATGTGGCAGATTGCGTTATTCACTAGCTTCGCTCGTGCCAGCGCATAAAAGAGTGAGATCTTGGTGTTGAACGGCGATGCGAATATCGTCACTGTTACAGTACGATGAAGACGTATACGATTGATGAGCGTGTACCTCATAGTGAGCTAACGACTCATTAAAGCCCACTGGTTATTTTATGCTCAAATTCTCTTCCATTTTTTTTTGACTGACAACCGCTTTTTTAGTATCACTTCATTACCTTTGATTTTAGGAAAATTCCAATTTTAATTTTCAGAAAGGAAAGTGATATCAATAAATAAATTTTCTTTTATAAAAGACCAATCGTGCTGAAATACATAAATACATAAATGAGCGATGAAATACGAAACATAATATGTAGAATGAAAATTAATTCATATACTTGTGACGTGGTACCTTTTTCCGTCCGGGGGAAGGCGTAGCACTACGTATTGACACCTATGCAGGTTAACCGCGAGCTCGTATTTTACTAATTGATGGGACGCCTGAACTCGCGATCTGGCACTGTTGCGCTGCCGGCTTAAGGACTCCTTACGCTCTAGGTCATGGGGGAGAGGTGCAGGAGGGAGAAATACAGAAAATAATTCAACGCGACTTATATAACAAAATAACGCTTCGTAATTTATTTCAGAAAAATCAAAGGGTTATTTGTCGGCTCACGGACATGTGCTCGTCCTCGGGCGAGCTCAGCGTCTTTACGCGGGCTGGTTCTAGGTTAGGGACTCGCGGCGGGGAGGTATCACTGGAACACTCCTACCTGTCTCTACTTCTTTTGCTCCTCGTCCTCGCGTACTGGCGTTGCCTCGTACCCTGTGGAAGCGCTCGCGAAAGAAACTGATTAATCTCGGAAGATGCACACGGGGGGAAGTATTCGGGTTGCTCTCGTAGTCGCCTTGAAAGATTCATTTGCCTTGCTTGCTCACTGGATGTGTCTCGGTCCAAGCGGTACTCGATACTAACTCTATTCGCGCTCGGCAACTACGCTGGTTCGCGGCGTCTATCGCTCTCTCCCTCGCACTCACGCATTTCCGATGTATCGCTCTCTCGCGCCTATCACGAATTTCCACGCTTTCGCACCATATAGCACATTCGCACTCTTATGCCCACTTTACAATACTTTAAAAATACGCGCGACATTTGAAACGCGCTTACACGTTTGTCTGGCTCTACTTACTGTATTTACGCATTTTCGCACAGTTTCGCATTTCGGCACGCTTACATTCTTGTTTGCCGCTCGCACGCACGCTGTGGATCGAGCCGTAGCCCTCCACCTTTTCCCAATATCATTCAGCGCATACACGTTGCCTCCACTCTCTCTCTCTCTCTCTCTCTCTGGTCTGTCTATAACACGCATCCATTCGCTCGCTATTTCCATCCTTCTCGCACTCATGCTAACGTTCATTCTACGCCAACATGGCGACCGTCGCTCATGCGCGTACGCCTCGTGGCTCGCATGCCTCGCATCTTCTTCTCTCTCTCGCTCTCGCTGCTTCGACGCTGCGCCGTTCTTCCCTCTCTCTTGCTCTCGCCTTGGCTACCGCGCGCTGCTACGCGCTGTATTCCCCCACTATCTCGCTCTTACCTCGTGCTGCTGCTGCTCGGCGGCAGGCTGCTCTCGGCGCCGCGCTGTCCTCCTGGCCCTAACAGCTGACTGCTCGCTTGCTGTTCTGCAAACACCACCGAGTGTAAGATTTTGTTATCTTGACTGGGTGGTGTCCAGGCGAGCAGCTATCGACGGGATCCCCGTCACCTTACTATACCGATAGCTTTTTGAAGGAAGAAGTTGTAAGGACTTCGATGTGCAGTCTTTCGAATAAATTGTTATTTTTATCCCTGCAAGGCGATTATATTGAAGAATCAACATACAATAATACTAATGTAGTTTATAATATTAAATGCAATTAACATCAAATAGACCTTTCTGTTAGGATTGCTTTCCACTTCGTGGATAAGTATATAGCAAAAGATTAAATAACATGATGCAGTGAGACAGTGTTGAATTTTTTTTATGGAAAAACTTGCCACCCCGTCCTATTCTATGTAACGATGGATACATCTCCAAATGACGCCTCTGCTTTAGCAAAGTACGTAACCAATTTCTGAATTCAAATATAGAAAAATTCCATGATAATTGTAAGCTTAATTTTTAAGAAATTAATCACGTCGAAAAATATTCAGAGTTCACAGGTTTAGTTTTAGTTCTATACTTAATTAAAAAAAAATCCCATTATCATTAGAGGCCATTATTCTCGTAGTTTAACATGTATCTAATGTTGTACATTTATATAGGATAATAGAAAGTTAAGTTGACTTATATTTTGATATTTTATAGTATATTGATGAATACAATGACATTTTGTAATTCATCGATTATCTATAATAGAACGAGACGGCAAGTTTTTCCATAAAAAAATTTCAACACGATCTCACTGAATCATGTTATTGACTCTTTTGCGATTTAGTTATGCGCGAAGTGGAAGGCAATCCTAACAGAAACGTCTATTTGATGATGACTGCATTTTATGTTATAAATTACATTAGTAATATTGTATGTTGAGTCTTCAATATAATCTCCTTGCAGGGATAAAAATAACAATTTATTCGAAAGACTGCACATCCAAGCCCTTACAACTTCTTCCTGCAAAAAGCTATGGGTATAGTACATTAATTAATTTTTATTCTACATATTATTTTTCGTATTTGATCACTCATTTATTTATTTATTTATTTATTTCAATACTATTGGTTTTTTATAAAAGAAACTTGCCAATTTATTTATTGATATCACTTTTCTTTCTGAAAATTAAAATTGGAATTTTCGTAAAATCAAAGGTAGTGAAGTGATGCTAAAAAAATGGATGTTAGTTCAATGGACCTTAATACGAAGCTGCTTACGTGCAAATATATTTTATTGAAGAGAGTTTTAGGGTTTTCAAGTTGACGTATAAGCATATAAAGTCTTGTCAAGAGATTGGAAGCTCTCTGAAAGTTAATTTATAGCTTTTAAGGTAGGATGTATTTAAAGTGGTTCAGTTGCTAACGTGGACTTTCTTTCTGAACAGCAATATATACACTAGACTGGCCGAACCAGGCATGACAAAAAATTCCATTCCATTATGATCTGTTCAATGTATGTAGATACTCTCAACATTTTGATCAGAAACGCTCTAACACGGAACGGTCAGGAATGGCGTAATCAGATATTCTGGGATAGGATAGGACGGAATGGAATGATATGTACAATATTCTTTAATTTTAATTTACACCGTGCTCTTCAAGTGAGTCACTTAGGCTGTTTCTTTCAGCTGCCTTTCACGTGACGTCTGCTAAGTGTTTATGTTTCTTGTAAGATCATTCAATTGAATCGTTCGGTCCTTTATTTATGTGGTAAATAAGCATATCATTGGATCAATTTTTTTAATTATTGTTGCAGTTTGCCGTTTTAGTTCTATCTGTTCATCAAAAATGCCAATTACATTGAGTGAGATAGGTTTTTTTATATTAATATTATTATGTTTTGTTCTTAAAAAAATATGATACTTTGTGTAAGTTTTATTTTAAGTTTTCAGATAGGATTAGCAGCTCGGATTTGGATTTTAGAGATGACTTAACGATAATCCATTTCCAATTTGGAATCACTGAAGTAACAAAACTATAACAATTATTATCTATACATTAAACTGTAGGTACTCGTTTCCCTGCGGACTGGCAAAGTGCTCAATAGTGGACTCAATGCAATAATTGAGGACTTGCAAAAACGCAGGGAATGAGATTCGCTAACACCGGCAGGGGATGCAACTTAAAACACACAAACGAAACGAAACGAATTATTATCTTATTAAGTATTCATAAAGCTTTTTGATTTAAAGTAACATAATTATATTAGTTATTAACTTATTATTAGTACACAAAGCTTTCATTATGGGGTTATGACAGGGTTAAAATTTCAAAAAAATCGATTTTTTTCTATTAACGTTTTTTGTAGGAAATTTACTGTAGAATAAGCTCCTGAAACCTATTTTTCCATACAAAATTTTTTTCAAAAGTTATAGGCACAAAACCAAAAAAAAAATCATGATTTTCGATAATCGTATATTTTATACTATAAGTACCATTTCATGTTTTATAAATGGTTTTATTAAAAGAAAGTACATAAGATGCTATGCATATATCAAATATATATATATTTACACTATACACGCACACACATATATATCTTACTATATTATATAGTTGTTTTGAGCCGCGCTGGAATTTAGCCCCCCCCCCCTCGCCCCCCTGAGCGCTCCCTCGTTTGGCCCCCCCTCAGACCCCCCTCAGCCCCCCCTCAGCTCCCCCTCAATAACAAGAACTAGAACGTATAGATTATTATTGGAGAAGACAGGCGGAATCAGAATGTTTTTGATGTTGGAGATAGGTAGAGATTTTGTGAATGGTGGAGATCACGATTGTATTCATAAGTGGATGGTAGAGAACATATGTAGAGAATACTAATCTTAGTTGATGGTGATGCTAGAAAGTGGATTTTATGATTGACGGCGATACATTGAGAGTGAAGGTGCTGGTGACGGTGAACGCTGGACTTCATGGACATAGAAGAAAGGTGGAGGGTAACAGGTTGATGAAAAGGTCCTGGACAGCGGTGATAGGTGAAGGCAGAAAATCATGTAGAGGTATTAGGAGCAGGCCAAAAATCAGAGGTGGAGGTGATAGTTTAGGCTCACGTATGACGGATGGAGTTCATGATTGTAATAAGTAGATTGTGTAGGGGATAGGTGAAGTTTGGAGTTCATGATTGGAGACATTAGTGGAAGGTGAAGGTGAGAGGTGGAGCTGAAGGACATGATTGCAGACAATAGATGGGCGGTGGAGGTGCTAGGTAGATCGTGAGCTTCATGGATCGAGGTGATAAGTAGTGAGTACAGGGTACGAGTGAAGGTGCTAAGTGTGCATGGAAGTCATGAGTGGTGACTATAAGTGTAGGCAGAAAGTTGTAGGTAGTAGTGACAGGTCAAGATTATGTGTGAAGGGTGGTGGTGGTCATGAATTTAGTAATAAGTAGATGGTGTAAAAGATAGACGAAGTGTTGAGCTCGCGATTGAAGTCATAAGTGAGAAGTATAAGTGATAGGGAAAGAACGAGGAAATAATTGCAGGCATAAGTGGACGGTGTAGGAAAAAGGAGGATTGTGAACATTATGGTTAGTATCATAAGTGGAATGTGTAGATTATAATTGAATCACAAAGTCCTAGGTGTAGGAGATAGGTACAGATTATGTGTGGAGGGTAGAGATCACGATTGTATTCATAAGTGGACGTTGTAAGGATAGTTGGAGAAAAAGGACATGATTGAGTGCAATAGATAGATTGATGAACGTGATTGATCAATGTTAGAAGTCATATGTGGACGATTAGAAGCGATATGTGGAGGGTGGAAGTGCTGGTGAAGGTAAATGATAGACTTTATTGGTATAGATGAAAAGCGTAGGATAATAGGTTGATGGGAAGTTCATGGTTAGATGTGATAGATGAAGGCGGATAACCATGGGTGGAGATAATAGGTGGAGACCAGAAGTCACGGGTGGAGATGATAGGTAGAGGCCAGAAGTCATGTGTGACGCTGATAGTGGGAGTTGTAAGGGATAGGTGGAGTGTGGAATTCATGATTGGAGTCAGAAGTGGTAGATGAAAGAAACAGGTGGTGTAGGAGAACTTGATTGCAGGTAACAGATGGACAGTGGAGGTGCTAAATAGTTGTTAAGCTTCATTGGTTGAAATTATAGGTGGTGGTTTGAGGCTACGAGTCAAGATGTTAGATGGTACGTGGAATTCATGTGTGGAGTTGATAGTTATAGGCAGAAAGTGTGAACAATGAGGTCCTCATTGGAGACGATAGATGGAGGGTAGTAATGATAAGTTGAGAACATTTGTAGAGAACAATAGTTTTAGTTGAATTTTAGGTCATAGATAGAGAGTAGATTTTATGAGTTGAGGCGATACGTGATAGGTTGAGATTATGTGTGAAGCTCATGACTGCAGCAATAAGTGGATAATGTAGGAGATAGATGGAGTGTGGAGGTCGCGATTGGCGGTTCAGGTGCTAGGTAGACGGTCGTAGGTGCTAGGTAGATCATCGTAGACAGATGGTTGTTTAGTAGGTCAAGGTGGTAAGTAAAGTTTATACCAGGTGTGAAGTTGAATTGTGGAGCTCATTATTGGAGTCATAAGTAAAGGATCTAGGTGATGGGTCAAGGGTGTAGATGATCGATGGTAGATAAGAGTTCAATGGTAAAAATGGTAGGTAGTTAGTAGATTTCATGGTTAGAGATCATCGTGGACAGGTGGTTGGTTAGCGTCATAGGTCATGTTGGCAGATGAAGTTTGTGCCTGGTATGAAGTTGAAATATGGAGCTCATTATTGGAGTCATAAGTGAAGCATGTAGGTCATAGATGTAGATAAGCGGTGAATAGTGAAATTTGTGATTGAAGGTAGTTGGTGAAGGTGGTATTCATGATTTGTGGCGATAAGTGATAGCTGAAGAAGATAGGTAGAGGTAGCAGACGGAGGGTGGAGCTGATGGGTGAGCTATATTTATAATAACATATTTCAGTATCATGTATATACCATGAATGTTACGGCAGTAGACACATTTAAGAATTATTATTGTTCCAACAATCAATAAAATATGCATAAATTTAAAAATTGGGATTTGAAAAAAAATGTTTAAAATCAATTCTTTAAATTGTTGCTGTAAATTATATCTGAACATTACCAAATACAAAGTTAAAAACTGAAGCAATGGGTGTTGGCGAGCGGAGTGAGCTAGTATATATATATATATATATATATATATATGCCTTTCGCTGTACGACGCATTGGAAAAAATTTTAAATTTGGCGGTTATCGGCCGAGGTAAATGGTATCTACAGCGAATGGCACTCTAACTAGAATCCTGTTTTACCATAGCACTAGCAGGTTGTCAAACTCGCTGTTAAATGATAAACAGTGATTGTTTAACTAAATAATATTCAGTTCAATTTTTCAGTTAAGATTTTAGTTTTAAACTAATAATTTTAACTGAAAATTGCACAATTAGTTTAAAATCTAGGTTATTATTGCGTTATTGTGAGTGTATTATTGTGTTGTGAAATATCAAGATTATAAAAAACAATAAGATGACTGGCTCAAGAAACAGAAAGCCAGGCTCATCTGCACAAGGAAAGCGTAGGTTTGGAAGAAAGAAGAGGAGGCAAAGGAGGTTCTACAGAATTGAACCATCGTCAACGACCATCCCATCTTCAAGAAATGAAGCACCATCGGAAGCACATCCTTCATCGTCTACTGCACCTGGACCACCAGAGAGAGAAATGCCACTTCCATCGACATCCAGTGCAAGATCTCCAACAAGAACAACTACGCAACCATCAACATCAGGTACAGCAGCTACGCAGTATGCACAGCCAGAAATTCCAGTATCCAGATCAAGACAGAAATTAACATCAGAGTATATAGAAGCTGGTTCTATACAATATAGAATTTTTGTCATTTCTATACTTTTGCCTGGATTACAAGAATTTCTGGCTTGCAAAAACTGTGGCGGAGATATCACTTTTAATGAAGTTGATATCAGAGGCCTGGGTAGCAAACTATCTATGACTTGCAATAATTGCTGTAAAGCTGAATCCATTGACTCATGTAGGCAAATTGGTCAAAAGCGTAATGCCTTTGAAATCAATAAGCGAGCAATTTCAGCAATGAGAGCTCTGGGCCATGGACACACTGGTTTAAAAACCTTTTGTGGAATCATGGATTTTTTACCACCAGTTGCTCATAGTCATTTTGGAACTATCAATCATGAGTTAAAAATTTCGAGTCAAAGAGTAGCTACCGAGTCAATGAAAGCAGCTATGCAAGAAAAATGTAATACAGATGAGACTCAGGAGAATTGTTGTGATATGGTTTCCGGTGATGGATCTTGGAGGAAACGAGGATTTTCTTCCCTTCAAGGCGTATCAACATTGATCCGGAACGACAATGGCAAAGTGATTGATGTGGCACCGAAACAATCATTTTGTAAGGCTTGTGAATCACATCAAGAGGAGGACACTGAAGAATACAGAGAGTGGTTTGAAGCACATCAAGACCAGTGCTCCGCCAATCATCAGGGAAGTTCTGGAAAAATGGAAGTAGACGGTATTGTGGAAATGTTCAAAAGATCAGAGGCATTACACGGTATCAAATACAAGAGCTACATAGGAGATGGTGACTCAAAAGTATACAAGGCCCTCTGTGATGCCAAGCCATATGAAGAAGATTTTTTCATCATCAAGAAGGAATGTGTTGGACACGTGCAGAAGAGAATGGGAACCAGACTGAGAAATCAGAAGAAAACTTTGGCTGGCCAAAAACTGTCTGATGGTGCAGGGATAGGTGGAAAGAACCGTCTGACAGCTCAAAGAATTGATCAACTTACAACATATTATGGCAAAGCCATCCGAAGCCATCATCATTCTGTTGAAGAAATGTCCAATGCCATCTGGGCAACATTCCATCACAAATCTTCAACGGATCAAGAACCGGGACACCACCTTTGTCCAGTGGGATCAGACAGTTGGTGTAAATGGTAAGCAGCCAAAGCCAAGGGACAACTGAAGAATTTCCAACATCGAGACACGATTCCTATGGCAATTATGGAGGCAATCAAGCCAATTTACAAGGACTTGACGCAAGCAGACCTGCTGGAGAGATGCATTGGAGGCTTCACCCAGAACAGCAACGAAAGCTTCAACCAGTCCATCTGGAAACTCGTCCCCAAGGAAACTTTCAGCGGCCTCACAGTCTTGGAGATTGGAATTTTCATTGCTTTTGCTTCCTTCGATGATTGCAAAGCTGGAGTACTTCAGGTAATGAAGAATTTCAATGTGCATCCGGGATCTTTTGCAGTAGACTGGGCCAAGAGTGCAGATGAACAACGGCTTTTCTGGTCAGACAAGAGAGCAATGGAATCTACACTAGAAGCCCGAAAAGCTAAGAGGAAAAGGAATAATCCGGATGATGATTCCTACTCAGCTGGGGCACACTAAACATTTACACAAATAACCCCTATACTTCTCACTCCTAACCAAACACTGAAACGAGCATTCACTACAAGCTTCATATCACTTTTCATCCAACATAGACAATACACACATTACAAAATAAAATGAAAATTTGGTCAGAGCAGAGCTGACAGTTTTCCAGTTTTCTTTTTTTTTCATAACCATGCTCATTAGTCATAGTTTAGTCTGCTTGAGTCTGCTGGCTTGCTGTTAGCTCAACAGCTGAGCAGCTGTTCTCTGCCCTACTTTTTATCAATCACATTTGGACAAAACCTTTTTAGCTTCTAGTGTTCATTTCTTCTGCTCTTTTGCTACATGGATGAGAAACAGCATTTGTAAGTATATTTTTAAATATTTAGAATTTTTTATAAAATATTTATTAAGAATACGTTAACTCAAAGTATGTTGAATAATTTTTCACAAAAATTTATCATACTTTGAGTTTGAATTATAAAAAAATTTAAAAACTACTGAATTTAATATTTTAACCTTTTTTCACTTATTACAAATTTTGTGTTTCAGAGGACATAAGCTTTCATAATGAAGCTTTTTTGAATAAGCGTCTCTCCAGTCATCATCCCCAGACAGCTACTTTTGGATTATATTTGGCCTATACGTTGAAAATTATTTGTAAGTATACTTTATTTTATTAAATATGAAGTAAAACTTTAAATGCCATTTACTCAGAATTAGGTTTTTCATGATTTTTATTCATTTGCCGCAGGTTTTCTCAGAAACGGATGAACCAATTGAGCTCAAATTTTAGAGAAACCTTCGGGATAGGTTTCCTCACAAACTGAGCGGAGCAGAATTGGAAAAGATAAGTTCAAAGTGAATGTTACGTATGTTTACATATGTAACATTCACTGTAATTACTAATATTGTCAATGTATGTATAATTAATTATATTGATTTTGTGTTTCTCAGAAATCCCTTCCACTCAGTTTGTGACCAGACTTATAAGGAAGATTTTCCAGTCTAGTTCACCAGGATTGAAGGTACGGTTCCTTCAGAAACCTGCGGCAAGTAAAGAAAATTGATGAAAATCAGCAGTTTTGGTAAGTAAATACCTTTAATTGTTTTTAAATGTTATACTCACTTTATGCATATTTTTTATGCACAAAAGTGATGTATAATACTTATATTTTAAATGAAAAATGTAGTTTTTAGAGCACCTACATATATTAATTTTTTACAGCCCTAATCATTTTTCTTTTTTTTCAGGTTTTAACCCTGTCATAACCCCTTAAGCGTACACTCCTATGACACTTTTATCTGTGTATCATGAAAGTTGTCGTGGAATCCGTGTGACCAATTTATTCAATGAAAAATTAGTGCTTTTCTATTTCCAGAAAGGCTCAACGTACAACCAACTTTCAGAATATAGATTAACTTGCCTATTTTTTAACGAGAGTATCCCTTCTGCACACTAAAAGGTAACCAGTATATATTAGTTGTCAATTCCATCAGTGAAAAAGATATCCAGAGAAATTTTATGTTCATACCATTGACCAGTTTTGAAATATTAACATTTAAAAGTTTCAGAATTCGAATATTCAAAACTGGTCAATAGTATCAACTTAAAATTTCTCATGTTATCCTTTCGACTGATAGGTGTGATAACTCATATGTTATTTTTCCGTTTTAGATAGCAGAAGATACACTTCCCTTGAGAAAAAGGCTCGCTCATCCATAGTCTGGAAGCTTATTGTACTTCTTAGTCCCTGGATATTGAAAAGAACTAATTTTTCATTAAGTAAATTAGTCGCAGAGATTCTTATCAAATGGTTGGAAGGCGCGCATTGACGATCGGTTGGCGACGCTGAAAGAGGCCACCGAACGGCTGACACAAGTACACTTGTTGCTCCGGTTCAGGTCGCGGCCTGATTGCGACCAGTTTGACATAAATATGTTCGCGAACAGGTATTTTCGAGATTTGGTAGATTTTCGCATATCCCTATATCAATGACTGGAAGTTCCTATCCACCTTTTGTTGTTTTTTATTCTTTTTCGCTAACGACTGATTGCCTTAAAATTCATCTGTGGTTTGCCTATGTATGTTAATCGTAAATAGTATGATGGGTCGTGGAAATCACCGTAATTTGCGCCATAATAAGAGCAATACCTCCCAAGGGAATTCTAGTCGGAATATCCCCAATTCAGTATCACAGAATGAATCGAATTTTCTTCATAACGGTCAAGGACCCGCTGCTGACAACCCTGAATTCGGTGACACACACTTTTTCTCTGCCCCGAACCCATACCCGTTGTCACGTAGTAATAACGTTTGGCCGGAGGGATATTTTGTACCCCCTTCTCCCAACACTGTTCGTAGGATTATTATCGGCGACCCCATCGAGGAGATACCCCAAATCGTGACCCCTCTCGGTGACGCAGCCGGTAGCTCTACGAATCTTATCGATGGCTTAGGTGGTTCGCCGGTATGCGTTCATATCACAATGACTCCGTCGGAGCTCAATAACCCAACGGACCGTGTAAGCGACATCCATCCGCAGTCAAGTAATGTGACGCGAGATAGCATTTTAGATGAGGCATCAGGTACTCATGGCAATGAGCCAACACCTAACGTAGGGCATCTCAGCTCAATTGTATCAGCAATAGAAGAGTCCAACAATCCGCATGAACTCCGTCAGCTCTTAGATCTACGAAGTGATGCTTTGAGATGGCGTACAGATGTATTAGAAAAAGAAATGAATAGCTTAAACGCTAAGCGATGAGGTAGCTAATCATAATCGGGTTGTTCAGCAGCACAACAAAGATATCGAGTATGTTAGCAAAGCGATCAGCGATTTAGAATCCGCTCAGCGTACCGGTTGGCAAGATAGGCTGCATATGACCGAATGCGTCACGGATCAACAAAAGAAAATCACTGACTGAGCGTCAAAACAACAGGAGATCGCGTGTAATATTACGCAGAATCAAGACGATTTGATACGTTTAATTGATCAAAAGACAGCGCTTTTCACTTTATCAGAATCGGGCCGTTCGCAAAATCTTCGTTTGGAACTCTCTTCGTTATCTGCAGCTCGATGGGAGCACCCGATAAAGTTTCTCGATAAATTTTTAAATTATACAGAAGTCACTGGTACGTCACACTATATCCTCAAATTTTTAGTAGATCAAGCGCTTCAAGGCCCCGCTGCGGAATGGTGGGAATACCTCCGCGAAAAAGTGTCTACAGTAACTGAATTTAAAAGTGGATTCATGTCACGGTTTTAGGACCGGATGCCCAAGTTAAAGTTAAAAAAGTTGTTGAAATAATGCTACAAAAGATGACATTTTACCCGATAGCTCTAGATGGTTTTGTTCGTCTAAAATGACCGACGAACAATGCGCGTGCAGTGCATGCGGCCGGGCGGCTACTTCGGTCAGGCGGCGCGGTGGTGGGGGAAGCGTCTCGCGGTGGCGGAGAGGATTCGTACACCTTAGTTGCAGTTTGATTATCTCGGCAACCAAAGCTGCTAATGCAATACATTTTTTTTCATTTAACGTGTTTTTTCTCAGCTTTAACGTCATGCTAATTAATATATCATAGGTGAAATGTAAACAGCCGAAATTATCAATTTTTCTGAAAAAAATCGTTTTTGGCTATATACATAACCTTTATATGCATATATTGAGTTACCAAACCTTTTTATCATGAATGTAAATAATTTTATGATGATAGAAGTGCAATGCAGGTTGCCCTATAACTCCCATACAGGGATGTGACTAAACACGTTGAATCGTGTTCGAAATCAACGGCAACAGTGGAACAAGCACCACAGCCAATAGGGACCTCAACGTCGAACTAGCCTACTTCAATGGCCCGCATTAACGCCACTTCGTCAGGAGCTATACCACGCCCACAGCCCTACCACACAGTGGACGTGAGCTCCAGCAGCAGCACAAGCGCCGATGAGGTAGTGCCAAGGGCAGTCACCAGACAGGCAGCGGCAGCATTGAGGGCAGCAAACATGCTCCGTAAGCCGCACAACAGCCAAATAAAATTGGATGCGCAGAGCGCCAATTTAAAATTAGAACCACTGAGCTCCTCAACGACCAGTAGCACCAACGACGAATCAGCAACATTGATGAACGAAATCAATACTGAAATTCAGGCAATAAGGGACCGTATGGACCAGGAAGCGGCTTAATTTCAACAAGAAATAGCCGAAGACGTACTAGAGGACATATTCGAGACCATGTACCTCATGAGTCTCGAATTAGACTAAAGTCTCTTCCAGTACGACCACAGGGACCTCAGGGTCCATTACAACACGAAATATTATACTTAGTGCCATATACAAACCAAATAAAAAAAATTTTTTTCTATTTCCATAAAAAGGCTAAATATAACCAAATTTATTTAACCCCTCATTCACCATCAACAGGACCCAATCCAGCCAACAGCGGAAGCAACGGCCGGCCAATAACATTAGAATAATCTTATCATCCACTACATTTATATATCTAGTTTAATTTTTCTCTCATGCCAAAACGTTTACACTCTTTCTAGCTATTAAGTTCACCGGAACGACGAAGGTTATCTACAATGGGAGGATGTCATGTGACAGCTTTTCACGGCTTGCTTCAATCAGTACTCAATAAATTACTGGTTGAATCAAGGATCTAGAAAGCGAGCATGGCCAAGCATAGACGCAGAATTTAAGGACTCAAAAGTATCCTGTGTCAACAATTCTGCGACTATCAGTAACCTCCCCGCCGTCGGCAATGGTGGACATATGCACTGCTGACGCTACACTCTCTGGGCCGCATTATCGTCAAGGCCCATAGAGTCCTATGGGTAAGACAGAGAAGTTTTATTCACTTATCCATAGATTCGCGTTTCGCCGATTATAAAAATTGTCAATTGGTCTTCTCTCGATCCCTGGCTCATCACCATTATTGTAAGGATAATCTGAGGGTACAAACCAACTTCGATAATAATAAAAATAACGGCGTGCCAATCAACTTGGTCCTCTTTGTTCAATCCCAAGGGGTTTTCATTTTATATTTGTCCAACGCTCATCAACTATAAAGGCGACCCAAGGTAAGCCATTTATTCTATTAAATAATAAAAATAGCAAGAACAAAGCAGAACAGGTGTGTTTTTGCGAGCTACGCGCGCGGACGAACTCATCCCCAGTGTACTCGTAAACTCGCGCTGATTTAGATAGCGCTTTCAATAAAGTTTAATATCATTATAGTTTAAAATACAATTACGAAGGGCATAACCCCCCCCCCCTCGGTTATAATCTGACCAATTTAAATGATGTATTTCTAAAAATTTTGAAATACTGAAATGACCAATTTTTTGTGTCACAAAATATCCTTGGACTTCATAAAAATTTGTACAATATTTTCTTTAATCGTAGAAACTGATTGAGCTACATCAATACATAGAAGAAAAATTTTAAATGCTTTGAAACTTATAATTTCCACCTTATTTAATGTTGTAGAAAAAGAAATATTGTTCTCTTCTATAAAATTATTTGTAGTTATATCTAAACCTTCCCCTTCACTATCTATGAAGTGTACATTCTATTTTGAATCAATTTCTTAGTATATACTGTATGTTTTTCAACAGACTTACACGATAATTCTGTATTACTTTTATCCCCTTTTGTCAAATCCAAATTAATATTTTTCTCTAAAAATAATGTATTTTTATTTTCATGTTTTTTTATAAATTTACCCTTTTCCTTAATCGTAACTTCATTTAACTTTTCTATTTTCTGATCGTTTGATAAAATATCTGTAAACTCTTTAGATTTTAACTATTTGGCTTTTTGAGCTCTAGTAATCACATTAATTTGGATATTATCTACTGGATTTCTCGATAAAGCATCAGCATTTACATTATTTTTCCCCGGTTTCAACGTAGCAGTAGAAGAGCTGTGAAAACTCGGAGTCATCGAAAACTCATCTAGCGATTTCTGCAGCTTACTAGTATTAGTAAATTATTTCCCGAAAAACTATTTGTGTAAATAATTGTAAGATTTATAATTCATATAATTTTGTGTAAGTCGTTGCCGGATAAATAGAAACGAGAAAGGAAAATGTAATGCAAATTCGAACTTTGCTGAACTCGAAAAATTCGAACGTTGAAAAATATGTACTATACAAGGCGGTCACGTGATGGGTCACGAACGAGAGTCATGTATGAGTGAGCGGCGACGCGCCGGGAGCGAGTAGTTCCCGGATCACCACTTACAATTGAGAAAAAACAGAGAAATCCGCACTTTTCAGAGAACGAGATGCACCAGAACGAGAGAAAGACGCGTGAAAAGTCAGCGAGTAAAGCAAGAGAATAGGAGAGTGTATCGTGTTCGCTGTTACCGCTATAGCCAGCTTCCGGTTGAGCGTCGCATGTGGAAAATTGTACAACGAACCGCGATCGAATAAATATCTTTTTATCAACTACAATCCCCGAGTGTTTTATTTAGCGTCATCCCGGCCAACCCAGTCTACTCTGTTAAAAACGTGTCTCAACAACCGAGGCCTGAAAACAGTGCGAGATAACAAATCGGTGGCCACGGCACCCATTAAATAATCAGGCCTCTCGAAGTCTTGTTGCAGATCTAGGCATGTGGTCGAGCGTGAGCGGCTGGAGCGAGCTCTCCTCTCCGGCTCACGCGGTTATGGTGGAAGACACTCTGCCGGTTTTTAGGTGGTGATGGTCAGAGTGCCATCCTCCGGGTCCCAGTCCACCATCCCTTGTCCTCCGGCTCCCTCAAAGGCTGTGGTTGACAGGTACGGCCACCGATATTCTGGCTCCAAGTCCTCCTCGCAAAACCGCACTTCAATATGTCACGGCAGTAGTCAGTTAATCACACTCGCAGAACAGATTCCTTAAACATAACTCAACTACGAGAGCAGATAAGATGGTATATGCAGTCCTTCGCACGCAGATGGAAAATCACATCCTATAGAATGCTGGTTAATTATTGCCGAGCCTGCCTTGATCTTCTTCTCCTCTCGATCTTTCTCTTCTTCATAACTTGAGGTTTGAAGGGGATCGCAGTAATTTCAGCGTTCCGCACATATCCCTTCGTCTCTCGCGCTGTTTGAGAAAACCAAACAATCTCCATTCATACGTGTGCACCATCTCAATCATACCACCTTAAGACGCTCTGCCCAGTCGCTGAGAACAACATGTAACATGGCAAATTTTTGCCACGTTACAGATGGTAAATGATAAAACATGAATCATTTTCCCAAATGACTAACAAGGGAATGAGCAGAAGATAGTTTTTTTAAAATCTTAAAAAATCATTTTATTCGATGTTTAATTGATCTTTTACAATTATGTAAGTTCTAAAAGTAATAGATTTCATTTTATTCAGAAATGCAGAGAAAACAGCAATAATCACAACCATCATATCCAGTGATCGACCACGGAGTGCACGTCCAGCTGCTCCGAAACAACACGCAAAATTTAAAATATCATCAAATACTGAATATGTGTAAGAATTATTTCTTCTAATAAAATTGATTTTCTTTAAAAATCCATGATTGAATTTGATTTGATTGATAACATTCATCATTTATCATTATTTATTCGAGTTTGAGCACTGACTAAACCATAAAAAATCTTGTTATAGAAAAATAATAATTTTTGATTCTAGACTCTGCACGGCGTACTCTATTATTAGAAATCTGTATGCAGATTGCCTTTCGAAAATTTGTCGGTACTAATAATCTATTATGGCAAATCAAAACAAATGATCTCCTTATCGTCACTCATGTTTATATTATAGTTGTACTGTCATTCAGGATCACTGTGTCTCAAGATTAATTTTATATAGTCAAGATGATGCCTCTAACCACTTGGAAGAGTTACTTCCCCTTTCCTCTCTTTACGTACAGCACTCTCTAAATTAGAAGAATAATTTGACTCTTTCAAATTATTCATCGTTCTAATCAAGAGTCTTTACGTATTGATCCATATACCGTAAAACGATGATAATGATCTAATAAATTTTCTTTTGCATGTTTGATAATAGGAATTTCCACGCCCTCTCCCTTCCATCAGCCCCATTCAAATACTATTGCATAAAAAGTAACTTATAACTTCAAGGAAAATGAAGAAAGTTTGTGATAGGTGAAGGAGAGTACGCAAGAAAATATATTTACCCATTAATAATATATTCATTGAAATTTCTGATTAGCCGAATGCATTACTCAATCAGTTTCTTATAAATATAGTTACATTTTGGGTTTCATGGTTTCATGCCTGTAAGCCACTTAGCGTAAGGGATGAATATTGCACGCGGCAATCAGTTAAGGGACAAATGTTGTATTCGCTAATTAGTGTAATAGACGAATGTTGTTTGCGGAAATCTTAATTCGTAAATTCGTAAGTGCAAATTTGCAAAAGCCTCCGAGCGTCTAGTTTCAGGCAGATATAATTTTGTTAACTATAATGTTTTAATATAAAACAAAGTTCAAATTTTTCACTATTCATTTCCTATGTATCTACATGCGTATCCGAAGAAATTCGCGTGCGCCACATATTATACAGCTTTAAATAGCCACTCGTGTAATGTACCTTACAACGTAAAACATGGTACTTCGAATGGGATAAGGCCAAAATTAAGTTGTGAAAGCTTTGAAGTTCGTGAATTGCTGTGCAAAATCATCGGTGTCACATAATCGAAGTGCGAATAAAAGTCAAATTTGAATTCGAAGTGTCTACAAAACCGCATTCAAATGAAATTGTACGACGTAATATTTGAATCAATTCGTCCAACTACTACCTGTATAAAGCACGGATAAAAAGGTTGTACGAACCGCACAACAGGACAAAATCTACATGCTACAAAAAATCACCACGGGGCGAGAAATCTACACGAGGTGTGAAAGCTACGCGACGCGCGAAGTCTATACGAGGCAACAAGTATACGAAGGACCAGCAGTATATCCGGGGCGTCCTAGCGTTAGGACCAGCACATTCAGCTGGAAATCGACATGGCGTATCAAACAATTATCAGGGAGTTATACATCGTATCCATGCTAAGAAAACTCGTGTAATCATTCAACACGGTCTCTTCATTTGACTTCATCATGTATTGCATGACATATTTCAAAGAATTCGTTGAATGATTACCAAAGGTAGAGTTATTAATTTAATAGGCAAGTATAAGGTTGTTTCTTCAATTAAATTATAGAATAATTTTCAACCTTTTCACAACCCTTATGTAGCGAAAATCCTAAGTGTTTATTCTACCCCCCAAAAAAAAACCTTTTAAAGGTAAAAAGCCTATAAGGTCGTTTCTTCCTGTAAGAATTAAAGATTAATTTTATAACTTTTGATAACCTTAATGTCACAAAAAATCTAAGAGTTTACTCTATCCATAGGTTATTTCATTGTTTTAATCTAAGTTTATTTTCGAACTCTCAATTTCGAACCATTGTATGGTAAAAATTCAAATCTATCTATCTATGTTATGAAAATATTAACGCGTAAACATTTTCATGTTAAGGGTCTATTGGTCAGACTACCATTTCTTTAGTGTTACTTCTCCTATACCATCGATTTTACATAAATTTCAATTTTAATTTTAACAAAAGAAATTTATGATATCAATAAATAAATTGGCAAGTTCTTTTATAAAAAGCAATCGATTTGTTATAATTAAATAAGCGTTCAAAAGGGGGAGAATTATAAATATATATGTATTTATATAAACACTTGACCAAATTGTAGCATGTGAAAAGGTACAGTCGGGTACAATTAAAACTTTGAAGAATTGCGACCGCTGCCACGTTCTGCGCATTCTAGCTGACGTTTGGTGACCGATCACGACGACGCCGTATTTACCGTGGGAGATTAGGCCACCATTCTTCCGGTAAATTGGGCGTTATGTGATGAGTCACAAACATGTGCAGAACGTAGCGCCAATTTGTTATTAGTCAAAGTTTCAATTTAACTCTATTGTACATGTAATAGAATAGCATGATGTTCTTACGTGACATTCTCACATGGCAAATGTACCCATAATATGTGGCATTATCATGATTGTCTAAAATTATTATGTAATTTAACAAGATTGTTTCGCATCATGAATAATTTTTCTTTTATTTATGGAAGCAACGAGCGGATGTATAATCTACTGTACTTAGTAATTCAGAAAATGTGTTGCTATCCTTATTTCATTAAAAATCTATGTCGAGGACGATTATATAAATTATATATCAGATTTAAATGCTGTTGATATACATACATTTAAAAAAAATACGAACAAATTCTATCATGTAGAACGCAATTTTTTTGACGAAAAAACTTGCCGTCCCGTCCTATCATAGATAACGATGGATACCATCTTCAAATTATACAAGGTTAACCAAAGTAACTTGTTAACGAAACATTAATGAACAATTAGAAAATCTCTTAATCAATTTTTCATTCTATATGTATTTATTACTGTCCTTAACCCATTTTTGAAGAATTTAAACTTAATCTTGCAATCATTTTAAGCTCTATTTTTGGTTATTTGTATGTATGTTTTACAAAACTCTGTTATTATTATCGGAAGATTACAGGAAGTTGATTATAAATAATTGTAACTATTATTATATATTAAAAGAATGTTATAAAATAAATTTCTATGACTCAAGTTGGAAAATACATCAAGCTTAAAAATATTAAATTAATATTTATGTAGTTCCAATTCTAGAATTCCAATTATGGAATTCCAATTATAATTATTTGAGGCCATCGTTCTCACAGTTTAATATAATGTTTTGAGTAATATCCATTCTAGGAAAATAGGATGATAAATTAACTGTATTAAAAATTGTATGATATTGTTAATTACACTGATATTTAGTAGTTCATCGATTATCTATGATTGGACGGGACGGCAAGTTTTTCCGTAAATAAAAATTGCGTTCTACATGATAGAATTTGTTCCTGTTTTTTTTTATATGTATGCAAATCAACAGAATTTAAATCTATTAAATTAAGAATTTATCTGTCACTTCGAGCCAAAGAAAATAAAAATTACAAAGGTTAAATTTACTGATTTCTAAAAAAAAACTTAATACTAGTGCATTTCGCCCCAGACCACTCGTTGGGCTCATCAGTAAGATGACGAGTAGTCCTATCTTAGACACAACATGATATACCAGAATGGTTGTTACTTATGGAAAATAGTTGGAAATTAAGCTGATGGGACACAAAAATTGTGACCCATCTAGCGGAACAAAAAGGAACATTATGAAAAAGACTCTAAATATATTGATATCCACAAGTGTCCATGCAGAGTAAGGAAATGGGGATACCCATTCTCATACTTACTCCCGACACTGACTTAGTGGAAAAAAATTATAAAAGGACTTTTAATGACATAAGTCCGTTTGACTTTGAAGATAATGAATTTATCGCTCGACTATAATTCTATTAAATTAAGAATTTATCTGTCTCTTCGAGCCAAAGAAAATAAAAATTACAAAGGTTAAATTTACTGATTTCTAAAAAATACTTAATACTAGTGCGTTTCGCCCCAGACCACTCGTTGGGCTCATCAGTAAGATGTCGGGTAGTCCTATCTTAGACGCAACATGATATACCAGAGTGGCTGTTACTTATGGAAAATAGTTGGAAATTAAGCTGATGGGACACAAAAATTGTGACCCATCTAGCGGAACAAAAAGGAACATTATGAAAAAGACTCTAAATATATTGATATCCACAAGTATCCATGCAGAGTAAGGAAATGGGGATAAATCAAACGGACTTATGTCACTAAAAGTCCTTTTATAATTTTTTTCCACTAAGTCAGTGTCGGGAGTAAGTATGAGAATGGGTATCCCCATTTCCTTACTCTGCATGGATACTTGTGGATATGAATATATTTAGAGTCTTTTTCATAATGTTCCTTTTTGTTCCGCTAGATGGGTCACAATTTTTGTGTCCCATCAGCTTTATTTCCAACTATTTTCCATAAGTAACACCCATTCTGGTATATCATTTTGCGTCTAAGATAGGACTACTCGTCATCTTACTGATGAGCCCAACGAGTGGTCTGGGGCGAAACGCACTAGTATTAAGTTTTTTTTAGAAATCAGTAAATTTAACCTTTGTAATTTTTATTTTCTTTGGCTCGAAGTGACAGATAAATTCTTAATTTAATAGAATTATAGTCGAGCGATAAATTCATTATCTTTAAAGAATTTAAATCTCATATATAATTGTATATAATTGTCGTAGACATAGATTTTTAATGAAATAAGGATAGCAACATATTTACTAAATTACTAGGTAGAGTAGATTTTACATCCGCTCGTTGCTTCCATAAATAAAAGAAAAAGTTTTCATGATGCGAAACAATCTTGTCAAGTTACATAATAATTTTAGAGAAACATGATATTACTACATATTATGGGCACATTTGTCATGTGATAATGGCATGTAAGAACATCATGCCATTCTATTAGATGTACCGTAGGGTTAAATTAAAACTTTGAATAATAACATATTGGCGCTATGTTCTGCGCATGTTTGTGACCCATCACGCGACGTCCAATTTACCAGAAGAATGGTTGCCGAATCTCCGACGGTAAAAAAAAAATTAAAAATACAATATTGTGTGAACCTTTCTCAATATATCACAAATATTGTAGAAACCTTTATGTAGTTCCCCAGAGCAAAAAAAGGTTATTGCTGTAAAAATAATGTTTAGGCAATATTCCAGAGGGATTGGGAGCACGAAGAAATTTATAACAAAAAAAAAAAAAAAAAAAAAAAAAATACTGCGACAGTATTCTGACGAAGTCATGAATCGTTAGTGGAATATTGCTTCAATGTTGCACAGTTGATATTACGCTCATAAACTATATTTCTTCAGGGTGTCATTAAGGTTCTGGAACCTTCATGCCATATTATCGAATCCTGTCAATCCGTGAATGCAAAATTCAGGCAATATTTCTGCAGGATTGAAGGCTATATGGGTCATACCTTCTCTTTACCCTTTAGAAAGCAGAAGATATACTTCCCTTTAAAAAGAAGGATGCTCATCCATATTCTGGTATCTGTTTGTCCTTTGCATCCTCTGAAAATTGAAACAAACTAGTTTTTCATTAAATAAATTAGTCACAGAGATTCCATGATATCTTTAAGCATTATTCATTGGACAGGTTTTGCAATAATCATTTTCTGAATTACTAAGTACAGTAGATTGTATATCCGCTCGTTGCTTCCATAAATAAAGGAAAAAGTTTTTATGATACGAAACAATCTTGTTAAATTACATAATAATTTTAGACAAAAATGACAATACCACATATTATGGGCACATTTACCATGTGATAATGTCACGTAAGAACATCATGCCATTCTATTACATGTACAATAGGGTTAAATTGAAACTTTGAATAATAACATATTGGCGCTACGTTCTGCACATGTTTGTGACCCATCATGCAACGCCCAATTTACCGGAAGAATGGTGGCCTAATCTCCCACGGTAAATACGGCGTCATCGTGATCGGTCACCAAACGTCGGCTAGAATGCGCAGAACGTATATTAACGTAATATTAACGTGAAGATATTTACGCGTTAATATTTTCATAGACAGATAGATTTGAATTTTTACCATATAAGGGTTATAAATCGAGAGTTCGTAAATGATCATAACTTTCTTTTGTTAAAATTAAAATTGAATTTATGTAAAATCGAAGGTATAGGAAAAGTAACACTAAAGAAGTGGTAGTCTGACCAACAGACCCTTAACATGAAAATGTTTACGCGTTAATATTTTCATAATATAGATAGATAGATTTGAATTTTTACCATATAAGGGTTCGAAATTGAGAGTTCGAAAATTAACTTTGATTAAAACAATGAAATAACCGTATAGATAGAGTAAACTCTTAGAATTTTTATGACATTAAGGTTATCTTTAATGGAAAATTAACTTTGATTAAAACAATGAAATAACCGTATAGATAGAGTAAACTCTTAGAATTTTTATGACATTAAGGTTATCAAAAGTTGTAAAATTAATCTTTAATTCTTAAAGGAACAAGCTACCTTATAGTTGCGAGCTTTTTCTTTTAAAAGGTTCATTTGGGGGGGGGGGGGTGCGGGCAGCTTTCACTACTTTTAAATGGTATATAATAACTAAATTACAAAGAATCATTAATATCAACTAAATAAGTTATAAATTCAAAAATTTAATATACATATGCTTAGGTATTATTGTAGTTACTTTTGGATCATTATTATTCAAAAATGAAATATGTAACCTGTAGTATGAGTTTTAAGGGTTTTTAACGCGACTTAAGGGGTTATGGCTGAGTTAAACCTGAAAAAAATAAATCATCAGTTAATAGGCAAAAAAAGATTATATATAAATAGTAACATAAAAAATCTTTTTTGTGGTTCATGCATACATATTCATTGCAATTTTGCATATTTTTAATGCATGATATATCTATACTTACTGTTTAAACAATCTCATGTGTTAAGCATTAAATTTGAGTACTTTTTCGCCTTTGCCCAATGATTTCTCATCATCCGGGTGATGAATCCAAACCAAACCGGATGGAATTACTTCTAAATATGCCTCTCCTCAGCTTAAGTGGAAGACTTTTCTGAAAAATACAAATTTTCAATAATTAGTAACATATAAGTTATAATATAAGTAATTCTAGTGAATGTTACGTATGTTTACATACATAACATTCACTTCAAACTTATCTTTGCCAATTTGGCTCCATTTAAGCAGTGCAGATGGGTTTCCTGGAGCTGTATAAAAAATTTCAGCTTGATTGGACTTATGGTTCCTGAGAAATCCTGCGGCAACTGACCTAAAATCATAAAAAATCAAAACTTGAGAAAACAGCATTTAAAGATTATATAAGAAATTGATGTATGTTTATCAGATAGTACTTACATGAACTGTTTGGCATATTTTTTTTATGTTTGGGCATAAAATACCCATATATTATGGGATATATTGGAACCCGGGTCCTGCACATTTTGATATACGAGTATGAAAAGCTGAAATTGAAACATAAGTTAGCGATACATATTCACAGTAAATATATTATACATAAATATAAATATTGCCACTACTTACCCATTATTTGACAAGTTGGTTAACAACTGCAGTACACTTTGAGAACATCTAACACACAGGTATCTTCTTGCACACATACAATTTAGCCCGTATATCTAAAAATAAAGAACACACTCACAAAGAACAGGTTCTTAAAAAATAATATATTGTTTATAGTCCAAAATACTTATCTAAATTTAAACACTTATAAGACTCAGAAGTAATCACTACAGCATAATATTCAGCTTGCACTAAACTACAGACAGCAGACGAAACAGCTGTCTGATAGAAAACTCGTGTGGGTCGGTAAAACAGTGACTTACTTTTTCATATGCTGTATGTGCAAGGTGCGATGTTTTCAGGCGGTAATTTAAATTTGTACATATGTTGTTTTACTGCTTTATAAATTTTATTAAGATATTACAAGACAAAATTTAAATTCTAAATTTATTTTATTTTAAACATTAAAAATTATCTATATTGTATTGTATGTAATATCAATAAATAATTTGTTGTTTTTTTTTAATAAAATTGCATATTTCAAAAGCAGTTTATAAACACAATTTATATTAAATTTTCTATAAAAACACTATTGTTTTGAATAATCAAAAGCGATATAAAACAAAATATGAACAATACGCAATTTTAACAAATTGTTTGATTTTAGTATTTTGCCTATAACTTTGTAAATAATTTTTTTCGGGCAAAAAGGGTTTCTGTAATATATTCTACAGTAAATTTGACGTAAAAAAAATCAAATAAAAAAAAATTTGATTTTTTTGAATTTTAACTCAGGCATAACTAATTCAGTTCAGGATAAACTTGGAGATCCATGCGAAGGTTATAATCTAGCAGAAACCAACGGTAGACTAATACTTCATAGCTTCGTTATAGGGATCTCTGTATACCCATAACTTGGTTCAAACCAACTTTCGTACTATAACTATGTCTAACTCTCTAACCTGAAGTACTAATGTACTGTTGGTTTAATTCTGCTAGTTTATAACCTCCGCGACGATCTTCAAGTTTATCACTAATTATATTATTTAAATTGCGTTAAAAACCCCTAAAACTCATACTATGCGTGTGCAATAACGTTTAATCTAGAACCTACACAAAGTTTCAAGTGAAAAAATGCATTTACAGAAAAGATGGCATTAGGATCAAAATACTATGAATGGATTTCACTCTGTGATATACGTATATTTTAATTATCTTCAAATAAATTAACTTTATGATTATAGAACATGATTCTTTGTTTTAAAATAAATTATTCTTTCTCTGTTACAGGTGATCCGATGAACTTGTCATAAAAAAAAATTTATAAACAGCAGACTTTACTGAATCAGCCTTATTTATCACTGTAAGTAATATACAGAAAAATGAAAATAAAATCCAAAACTTGGGTATATTATTTCTTCGAACTTAAACGATGAAAATACAACACTTTCACTAGCTTGTGACGGTCTGCCGTCAGCCCCAGCTCGCCTGGACACCACCGGAGCCGTGCTAATAAAAAAGTATAAACTAACACCCGGTGATGTTTACAGGAGAGCCAGGCAGAGAATAAACGGGAGAGAGAGAGAGACAGAGAGAGAGACTACGTTCGGAGCAGCACACGCTGTAGCGGCGCCGCACGAGCTAGAGAGAGAGCGAGAGAGAAACACGACGCGCGCTACACCGAGAGAGGGGAAGAGAGAGAGAAGCCGCACGAGAGCGAGCGAGAGAAGCGATAGCGGCAACAGCTGAGAGCGCAGCACAGCGAGCGAAGGCACGAGGCGTACGCGCGCGAGCGACCGCCGCCATGTTGGCGAGCGCCCAGAGAGAATGTGTGAGAGAGAGACAAAGAGAAAGAGAAAGACAGCGTACCGAGGCGAGCGTAGAGAGTGGAGGCATGCGTCGAGCCTCGTACATTATTGGCGACGAGTGGAGGGCTGCGGCTCGGTCCACAGCACGAACGCGAGCGAAAAACATGTGCAGCGAGAAACATTGTAAGAGAAATGTCAAGCGGAAAAATGTACAGCCAGACACGACGACAAAAGTCAGAAGTATTGAATAGACAGATTCAAATTTCGCGCGCGAGGATTATAAATAATTGAGAGGGCGCTATGACGAGTAGGACACATATTGGGTTAACACGTGACATCACGTGGTCAGAAAAGGATAGATAGGGAATGCACGCGTGCGAGAGAGACGGAAAGAGACGCCGCGGCCGAGAAAACGCCGGGCGCAACAGGTATGGTCAGTATCCAGTGGGCACCCGCATCATCAGGACGTATTCCAGCACAGCATTTCCCTCCGCACTTGTTCTAGAAAAATCTCCAGTGAGTAAGCTGTCGAGATTCGCTCCGCGAATAGTTTTGCGCCGCGCGATATTACAGGGCACGAGACTTCGCCAGGACGAGAGGAAGAGCAGTCATCCAGAGTATCAGCCAGGTAGACGATAATTTACTCAAAGTGCGCGTCTGCCCCGCGTCCGCCAGACACAACGGCCAGGGCGTGCTTCTAGAGCACACATAGACTTTTCGTTTCTTGAACTAATAAATGCCAGACCATTAGAGAATAATCTGTGTGTATTTATTTCGCGAGTGACCCGACCTATCCTTTCGTTAGTATCCGCGGCCGTAAGACATGAGTCCGAACACCGCTGAGCAGCCGGCAAAGCGGTAGATGAACCGGGCGTCCATCAAATTATATCTTATTTAAATACGGTTCATCAGGCAGCCCGATAACAGGGTGCGACCACGTTGTGGGGCTCTCGCCGGCATTTCCGAGAGAGTACGAAACCACAACGTCACAACTTATAATTTTGACTTTCACATAAATACTTACACTGTTGACTTCATACCTTTAGTGTCTAAATTTTCAGGTAGATCTACCTGAAAATGGTCTAGACTAATTTTGAGCTGTTCAATTTTGAATGCCTTATATGATAATTATTTTGATATTGGTTCATACGATAAACTTGAGATTTCTCGTGATATCCCTCTGATTGGTATATTTAATGAAAACATAGTTGTTCTGTTTATATGCGTGGGTGCAAGGATTTCGGAGGTTCTCGTGCAGGTAATCAATAGTCACGTACAGGTTATGGATGTCTCTTTATTTGTACGAATTACTCTGACGCCTGCTCGGCTCACACTGATCTGCCGGCTAACGTTCGCTACACACACTCTCTCCGATCACGCATACACTATACGACAATGGCACGACAATACACTCTCTCCGATCACGCATACACTACAATAGTTATTTTCAATTTTCATAGTGCCCAAAGTACAGGCAATTTCCAAAATATGGGTTGAGCGTCTCTTTTCTCAATGGAAATACATGTTCTGATTTCTAAAAGGTAAAAAGACCATACAAGTGGTTTAGCCTACAGCTTATAGGGATAGTATAACAATTTTGAAGATCGAATAGATGAGTAAAAATTACGACAGAAATACTTCTTTAACATAAAATTTGATTGCACTGGATAACAGTTGTTAAAGTTCATATATCTAGTGATCCATTATGAAATGGGTACCTATATTATTTTTGTCATTTAAGTTCTTCGGGAATTTTTTATAAATGATTTATTAATCAAAGTCTATACAAGCTTTCTTCAATCAAGTTTGATAATACCTTACCATTAATAATAAGCAATATATTGTTCATACATAACTAATAAATATTAACAGTGAGGTCGATAGAATGTATTATCTTGACTGAAAATACTTCACTAATTTCACTTCGTCACAGGAGCCTTCTTTTTGCTAGTCTAAACTTGATAGATATTCCATCTATTCTTGTCAATTGAGTTCAGCCAGCATTTCTTATAAACAATTTATGAATACGTAACCATAATAAATGTTAAGCCAGAAGCACTTCTTAAACATAAAATTTGATTAATCTGGATAAAAGTTGTTAAAATTATATATTTATTATTCTTGACAATTGAGTTCTTCGGGAATTTCTGATAAATAATTTATAAATGCGTAACTTGTGACGAGTATCGTCACGCCGCATGCATATTTTATTGTAATACCTATGTTTTTATATATTTGCATGTGAGTTGACTTTTCAGATGTTCCCGCGCACCAGAGCTGTACGAGAGTTGATGTATTGCTGAACGCGTCGTCTGGTGAGAGAGCGCGCGTGAGAGAGAAGCTTCTAGCGTCACGTTAGGCTAGGGTTAGATTCGATTCGAGCATCGAGCGCGCGTGTTGTAGAACAGGAGAGCGTCCACTCCGGCTATAGAATTACTTTGTATTGTTGGTGATTACGATAATTGCGATTACGTGTGCGAGTGGAGAGATCTACACCGTTGCGAGAGCCTACTGTTCACCAGCTAGCTGGACTGAAGCGAGACCGCAGTTTAGGCTGATTATTGTGATAGCGTCCTTCGCATTTCTGTAAGTATCAGCTTCTCTCTTTCACTCTCACCAGCGCGTTCAACAATATTAGCTTTCTTTTGACCGTGAGGTTGCGTGCTAACGAAGCACACTTGTACGTTTATTCTGTTATGCTTCTTTGATTTGATTAACATAATATATGCAATAGCCTTTTACCGAACGTCACTTGTGTATTTCATTTGCGAGTTTATGGTTTTCCCTGGTCCCCTTTTTCTAAAACCCACGGAGAATTTAAGTAGAGTAAATCTACATTTAACGTGGACAATCCCCGTTACAAACTATAATAAATCTTACGTCAGAAACACTTTTTAAACATAAAATTTAATTACACTGGATAAAAGTTGTTACAATTCATATAATGACTGATCCATTATTAAATGGATATATTTATTATTCTTGACAATTGAGTTGTTCCAGCATTTCTTATAAATAATTCTTGAATCAAAATAGTTTTCGACTTCACTAATTCCACTTCGTCACAGGAACATTCTTTTTGCTGGTCTAAACTTGAGATATGCAGTTATCGTCTAGTATATGACATTATAAACTTTTTCGACTCAAAATATTCACTTCGTCACAGTAACTTCGTTTTCGCTGGTCTCATCTTGACAGATATTCCAGCTATTGTCATACTTTCTTGACTGAAAATGCTGCTTTAATTTTGCTTTGTCACAGGAACCTCCTTTTGGCTGGTCAATTATCAATTATTGTCTGTCATAAATATTTCCCAATAAATACAAGTGAGACCGATAGAAAATATTACACATTTTTTATTTTTTAAGATCACACACAGAAACCTTTTCATTTTTTTCTTCAAGATTCACCAATGATGTTTGGCGTATAACCTCCTATAAGAAACTTGTAAAAATAGCTTGTCTCATAAATTCCCTTGCTATATAACTTGATAGTTGTGTAAGCTCTCAATGGAAACAGAAAATATCTGAAAAAAAATAAAAATATTTAAACAAAGAATCATTTTACAAAAAGTTTATTTTTATTGTACTGATAGATTTAAAAATAAAACTAAATACTTATCTAATAAAAATCTGATAGTGATCTTTATGTTCTTGTAATCTATTATGAATATAAACTCGACTTATCGACTTCATTATATTTTACTGTTATAATTAAAATATCTAATTAGGTTAAATAGTTAGCAATACTTTTTATAATATTTAATGAGAAACTGTTAACTAAACACGTTGATTATTTTATGATTGTATGTAAACACTGTTTCATCGTGAAAGATCGTCTGCATTTGCGCAGCATGTATAAGTATATCTATATGATGCATGATGATCTATGTAATGCGGAAGTACGTAGTACTGATGTAACCGGCATTACATTAATTGTTCAGTGTTCTCTCTCGAGAAGAATTAACCAGCCAGAACTTTCACTTTACAATAACTTTTGATAGACGTTCTTATGCAAAATATGACCCTGATGTGATTTTGTAAGTTTTGTCGAAAGCTTTCATATAAGTGCTTATATTTATGAAACAATGCTCTTAATGCGAAGAAAACCGTACGCCAAGGTTTCAACAGGGCACGCTTAAAGTATATAAGGGTCGTCTGGCTTGCGCCCGACGGCGGCGTACGGACTGTCGTACCTCATACTTGCCAGCGTGGTGCTACCGCGCCCCTTGATCACCTAAATTACAGGTTTTCGAACTCTCCATAGCCCTTCTAGCCCCTTGACAAGAATTTATATGCTTATATTAAGGGTCCAATGAACTGACAACTATTTTTTTAGTATCACTTCATTACCTTTGATTTTACGAAAATTCTAATTCTAGTTTTCAGAACAGAAAGTTGTCATATCAATAAATAAATTGGCAAGTTTCTATTCAAGCAAAAAGCTATCGGTTTAGTATATTATCATCATCGCTCATTTATTTATTTATTTCAACAAGATTGGTTTTTTATAAACTTGCCAATTTATTTATTGATATCACAACTTTCTTTTCTGAAAATTAGAATTGGAATTTTCGTAAAATCGAAGGTAGTGAAGTGTTACTAAATAAAATGGTTGTCAGTTCAATAGACCCTTAATAGGAAGCTGTTTAAGTATACATACATATTTTATTGAAGAGAGTTTTAGATTTTCGAAGTTGTTGTCATTGAAGTTAATGTGTAGATTAAAATGAGCGATTAACGAGGGCCTTCAAAATATAACCTAGGTTCAAAATTATTTGACAACAACAAAACAATAGCTCAGTGGATAACGAGCGAGTCTACTGAGCGAAAGGAGTTGGGTTCAAATCCCGACCGAACAAATTTTTTTTAACCATTTTTCTTTGATCCCTTTGTAAGATATTATATTCCAGTAATGTTGTGATAACATTGTGCAATGTTACCATAATATTGCTGTATTATTTCAATAGGGAAGAAATTTTTTCAAAAATCGATAAAAAATATATAATATATTAATGATCTGGGAATGTTGAATAAGCTTATTACAATATTACTGTAATATTACTTTCCACGAATGGGTATGGAATATCGATCGAATCGATGTAATATTAAAACGGACATTCGACTTCGCAGCAATGTTGCCTGACCGTGGCCAGCTGGTTAGGTAACCTTCCCGCAACATAATTGATCCTACTTTACTTACCAAAGCAACATTCCTGGAATATTCCCAGAATGTTGGGTGCTATATGGGCAGTTAATTGCACGTATTTTTTTAAAATGTTAAAACCAATTTGTGTACCAAATATTAGCCTTCTATCTGTAATAGATTTTAAATGAGGCACAGACGATAATATTGAAAATGCTATCATAACTGGTGGATAGCTACTTATTTCACTTATATTCCTCGTACTCATTTAATATCTGTCATAGCTAGAGAGCTGAAATTTGGCATCCAAATTTGATTTAATATAGATGTACTTTCTTTTCATATATGGATAATTTTGATATAGATATACTTACTCCATCGATTTCATGGCTATAGGGTCTAAATTGTCAATTGCATAACTATAAAAATCAAAACTATAAGTTCTTAGATAAACTCAATTGCATGTATTGTTTTAGCATGTTAAAACTAGCTTTTATACCAAATTTCAGCCTCCTAGCTATAACAGATTTTAAATCAGGCGAAGACCGAAATATTCAAAATGTAGCTATCGTAACTAGTGGATGATTACTTATTTCAATTATATTTCAAGAATTATATATAAGACATGCTGGAAGAACTCAATTCTCAAGAATCATAAATATATCCATTTAATAATGGACAGTCAATATATGAACTGTAACAACTTTTATCCAGTGTAATCAAATTTTATGTTTACAAAGTGTTTCTGACGTAACATTTCTTATGGTTACGTATTCATAAATTATTTATCAGAAATGCTGGAAGCACTCGATTGACAAGAATAGATGGAATATCTATCAGTTTAGACCTGCAAAAATAAGGTTCTTGTGACGAAGTGAAATTAGTGAAGCATTTTCAGTCAAGATAATACTATCGATTAACCTCACTCTTAATATTTATCACTTACGTATGAACAATGCATTGCTTATTATTAATGGTAATGTATTATCAAACTTGAGTGAAGAAATCTTGAATAGACTTTGACTAATAAATCATTTATAAGAAATGCCGGAAGAACAAAAATAATATATGTATCCATTTCATAACGTTCAGGGTAGATAAAAAAATTCAACGAATTTTCTTGTGACAAGCTTATAGTGAAGTGAAATAAGTTTACGTAAGTTTTGCAGTTATAATATTTCAGATTTATGGATTATGATTATTGTTTGTGCGGGAGTTAAGAAATAGGCGTGGTTTATCGGGAGATGCTGGTTTATTCAAATGCACTGAAGTATTGACATAGTGTTGACACGTTTTATGTTGGCACACGACTGGTACAGCCGGGGAGAGCGCGTCGCTGGGGGCCCGTCTCGTAGAGAGGGAAGTTTCCCTGAGTGTCCTCTCGGGCGTGCGCGTGCTTAGTCGAAGAAGGGCGCGAGTCTCAAACAATTATTAAATTTAGAAGTCAAGTGGTTTAAAGTGTGCGTTTTTTAAGTATCGTTGAAAGTTTTTACAGAACTTCTATTGGGAAGTTACGCAACTGTCATATTATAAAGGGAAGGAATTCCCGTGAGAAGCTCGTGATGTGAAAAATGTTTTTTCAAGATTTATAATTATTATATAAGTTCAGAAGACAAGTGGTTTAGAAGTTTTTCCCAATTTTGAGGGAGCAGGTATACTAAGTTTCCAGATGTAACAAGACTTTTCCCAAGGGAAAAGTATGTTTTGTTTTGTATATGGTAACGAGATCTTATGAGTTGTCAAGCCAGTCACTCAGAGGGATAGGATGAGAATTTTCAAATTTATAGGGCCCAGTAAAAATTGAATTTTTTAATTTTGAAATTTCTAATGGATGATTATCTCAGTAGTACTCAACTGTACCATCTTAAAAGTTCTTATGCTATCCCTGAAAGCTGTGGGCTCGTTGGGTACCGCTGAAAGTTTTTACAGAACTTCTATTGGGAAGTTACGCAACTGTCATATTATAAAAAGAAGGAATTCCTGTGAGAAGCTAGTAATGTGAAAATTGTTTTTTCAAGATTTATAATTATTATATAAGTTAAGACGACATGTGGTTTAGAAGTTGCTGCAATTTTGAGAGAGCAAGTACACTAAGCTTCCTGATGTAACGAGACTTTTCCCAAGGGAAAAGCATGTTATGTTTTGTATAAGGTAACGAGAACTTACGAAGGCATACAACTATCAGGTTATACAAGAAAAGAATTTTCTTGTCACGTGACAAGCTAGTGAAAGTGTTGTATTTTCATCGTTTAAGTATCGTTGAAAGTTTTTACAGAATTTGCAGTCGATGTTCTCCTACTTCTATTGGGAGGCTACACAACTGTCATGTTATAAAGGGAAGGAAATCCTGTGAGAATCTAGTGATGTGAAAAATGTTTTTTCAAGATTTATAATTGTTTGAGTGCTGAAGACAAGTCGTTTAGAAGTTGTTCCCAATTTTGAGAGAGCGAGTGCACTAAGTTTCCAGATGTAACGAGACTTTTCCCAAGGGAAAAAAATGTTTTATTTTGTATAAGGTAACGAGAACTTGTGAAGGCATACAACTATCAGGTTATACAAGAAAAGAATTTTCTTGTGACGTGACAAGCTAGTGAAAGTGTTGTATTTTCATAGTTTAAGTTCGAAGAAATATTATACACAAGTTTTGGATTTTATTTTTATTTTTCAGTATATTACTTACAGTGATAAATAAGGCTGATTCAGTAAAGTCTGCTGTTTACAAATTTCTTTTTTACGACAAGTTCATCGGATCACCTATAACTGAGAAAGAATAATTTATTTTAAAACAAAGAATCATGTTCTATTATCATAAAATTAATTTATTTGAAGATAATTAAAATATACTTATCTGACGGAGTGAAATCCATTGATAGTATTTTGATCCTAATGCCATCTTTTCTGTAAATGCATTTTTTCACTTGAAACTTTTTGCAGGTTCTAGATTAAACGCTATTGCACACGCGTAGTATGAGTTTTAGGGGTTTTTAATGCAATTTCAATAAAATAATTTGTGATAAACTTGAAGATCGTCGCGGAGGTTATAAACTAGCAGAATTAACCCAACAGTAGATTAGTACTTCAGGTTAGAGAGTTAGACATAGTTATAGTACGAAAGTTGGTTGGCACCAAGTTATGGGGATATAGAGATCCCTATAACGAAGCTATGAAGTATTAGTCTACTGTTGATTTTTGCTAGATTATAACCTTCGCGTGGATCTCCAAGTTTATCATAAACTATATTATTTGAGTCGCATTAAAAACCCCTAAAACTAATCCTACGCGTTAGATATTTCTTTTTTGAATAATAATGATCCAAACATAATTATTTGTACAGTCGGTGTCGAAAAAATAATTATTATTGCAATAATACATAATCATATGTATATTAATTTTTTAAATTTATAACTCAATTAGTTGATGTTAATGATTTTTTGTAATTTAGGTATTATATACCATTTAAAAGTAGTGAAATCTTCGCGCACCCCCCCCCCCAATAAACCTTTTAAAAAGGTAAAAGGCTGGCAAGTATAAGGTTGTTTCTTCCTATGCAAGAATTAAAGATTAATTTTATAACATTTGATACCCTTAATGTCACAAAAATTCTAAGAGTTTACTCTATCTATACGGTTATTTCATTGTTTTATCAAAGATAATTTTCGATCTTACAATTTGGAACGCTTATATGGTAAAAATTCTGATCTATCTATCTATGAAAATATTAACGTGTAAACATCTTCACGTGAAGGGTCTGTTGGTCAGACTACTACTTCTTTATTGTTACTGCTCCTATACCTTCAATTTTACATAAATTTCAATTCTAATTTTACCAAAAGACAGTTATGATAACAATAAATAAATTGGCAAGTTCTTTTATAAAAAGCAATTGGGGAGGATTATAAATACATATGTATTTATATAAACACTTGACCAAATTGCAGTATGTGAAAAGGTACATTCGGGTACAATTAAAACTTTGAATAATTGCGACTGCTGCCACTTTCTGCGCATTCTAGCTGACGTTTGGTGACCCTTCACGATGACGTCGTATTTACCGTGGGATATTAGCCAACCATTCTTCCGGTAAATTGGGCGTTGCGTGATGGTTCACAAACATGTGCAGAACATAGCGCGCATATGTTAGTATTCAAAGTTAGGGTACATGTAATAGAATGGCATGATGTTCTTATATGAGAACGATGGCCTCAAATAATAATAAAAAGAATTCCAAGTTTTAATTACATAAAGATTTAAAACTACAGGCTGTAAACTACATAAATATTAATTTAAAATTTTTAAGCATGATATATTTTCCAACTTGAGTCATAGAAATTTATTTGTTTTAGTTTTTTTTAATAGTTACAATTATTTTTAATCAACTTCCTGTAATCTTCCGATAATAATAACAGAGTTTTGTACAACATACATGCAAATAACCAAAAATAGAGCCTAGAATGATTGCAAGATTAAGATTGAATTCTTCAAAAATTGGTTAAGGACAGTAATAAATACAGATAGAATGAAAAATTGATTAAGATATTTTCTAACGGTGTTTCATTATCAAGTTACTTTGGTTAACCTTGCATAATTTGAAGATGGTATCCATCGTTATCTATGATAAGACGGGACGGCAAGTTTTTCCGTAAAAAAATTGCGTTCTACATAATAGAATTTGTTCCTATTTTTTTTAAATGTATGTAAATCAATAGAATTTAAATCTCATATATAATTGTATATAATCGTCCTAGACATAGATTTTTAATGAAATAAGGATAGCAACATATTTACTAAATTACTAGGTAGAGTAGATTTTACATCCGCTCGTTGCTTCCATAAATAAAAGAAAAAGTTTTCATGATGCGAAACAATCTTGTCAAATTACATAATAATTTTAGAGAAACATGATATTACTACATATTATGGGCACATTTGTCATGTGATAATGGCATGTAAGAACATCATGCCATTCTATTAGATGTACCGTAGGGTTAAATTAAAACTTTGAATAATAACATATTGGCGCTATGTTCTGCGCATGTTTGTGACCCATCACGCGACGTCCAATTTACCAGAAGAATGGTTGCCGAATCTCCAACGGTAAAAAAAAAAATTAAAAATACAATATTGTGTGAACCTTTCTCAATATATCACAAATATTGTAGAAACCTTTATGTAGTTCCCCAGAGCAAAAAAAGGTTATTGCTGTAAAAATAATGTTTAGGCAATATTCCAGAGGGATTGGGAGCACGAAGAAATTTATAACAAAAAAAAAAAAAAAAAAAAAAAAAAATACTGCGACAGTATTCTGACGAAGTCATGAATCGTTAGTGGAATATTGCCTCAATGTTGCACAGTTGATATTACGCTCATAAACTATATTTCTTCAGGGTGTCATTAAGGTTCTGGAACCTTCATGCCATATTATCGAATCCTGTCAATCCGTGAATGCAAAATTCAGGCAATATTTCTGCAGGATTGAAGGCTATATGGGTCATACCTTCTCTTTACCCTTTAGAAAGCAGAAGATATACTTCCCTTTAAAAAGAAGGATGCTCATCCATATTCTGGTATCTGTTTGTCCTTTGCATCCTCTGAAAATTGAAACAAACTAGTTTTTCATTAAATAAATTAGTCACAGAGATTCCATGATATCTTTAAGCATTATTCATTGGACAGGTTTTGCAATAATCCAAGATTAAAGCTTTCAAACTTTAAAATCTCAAAGCTGGTCCAACGAATATATATGAAACTACTTATGGAATCTCTGTGACTAATTTACTTAATGAAAAATTAGTTCTTTTTAATATCCAGGGAGTAAGAAGTACAATAAGCTTCCAGAATATTTATGAGGGAGCCTTTCTCTTAAAGGAAGTGTATCTTTTGCTATCTAAAAGGGATAAATAACACATGAGTGTTATGTTTTCCTATAAACCTATCGGTCGAAAGAATAACATAGGGAATTTTAAGTTGATGCTATTGACCAGTTTTGAATATTCCAATTCTGAAGCTTTTAAATGTTAATATTTCAAAACTGGTCAATGGTATCAACTTAAAATTTCTCATGTTATCCTTTCGACTAATAGGCTTAATAACTCATGTGTTCTTTTTACCTTTGTGACACGACGGGGCAGGTGGCTGCAGCGGGCGAGAGGAGAGAGGCGCGTCGGTGCGTCTCCCGGGGTTTTTCCGCGCTCGCGCGTGGGCCTTCCCTTCCGCGGTCCTGAGTCGAGCTACACGTCGCGTCTGTTGTTTTTCGGGGTGCGGGCGCCTTGACGCGACGCGGATGGGCTCACTCACAGGCTCGGGCCTCGGCGAAGACTCTCTGTCTCATGGGTCGCTTGAGCCGGTAATTTAGGTTTATAAATTTAACACTTAGATTTAATTGAATTTCTTTTATTACTTACGGTTGTGCGCGGATGGATAAATGCTGCTGGAAACTCTTCACAAAAAAACTCTCGAAACTCTCGGAAACTCGATGCTGCTCACTAGGAGGTTGGATCGGTACTGCTCGCTCGCTCGTTCGCCTCGACGCTCTATCTCGCGATCTCACACATACACGCTCGCATCCATGTACAGCCATCACGTGATCAGCCGCGGCAGATTACAAATTTCTTGTATTTATTTTCGCCTCACTCGCACTCTGGCTTCGGCACACTCGCTCGCTTAATGCCGTTGTGGAGAGCCCTGGCGCCTCCGATCCGACCGCCAATAACATTTCCCGCTACACACTATGAGGCTCGGTAGCCTCCACTCTTTCATGCTCAGCGACGGCATCGTGCTGTCTCTCTCGCACTCATATGCTCCCCGGCACGCGCCGTGCTGCGCGCGCTTACACACACACACGCGCGCGCTCGCTCTCTACAGTGTACGCGGCTCAGCCGCTCGTCGCGCCGCTCGCTGTAGCGCCATGCGCTGGCTACGTTCGCCGTCGCCTCGTGCTCCTCGGCGGTGTCATGGCGGCGGCTGCGGCCCAGTGGTGTGCCTGCTGGCTCTGCGCGCCGCGCGCGGCCGCGTGTAGTAGTCAGCGGCGCTCCCACTCCTCGCACGCTCTCTCGCTGCTCGACGGCCGTGACGTCACGGCGGCGACTCGGCTGGCTGCTACTCTCGTGCGCTCTCCCTCTCTCTCTCTCTCTCCTACGGCGTGGCTCAGTGCCGGCGCCTGGCTACGGCTCAGCTGTTCTCTCCTGTAAACACCCGTTGCCATTAGAGTATATTCCTCTGCTCGGTTTCGGGTGCCTGCAGGAGAGTCACTCAGCTTTTCTACGACGGATTCTCCGTCGCACCTTTTAGATAGCAAAAGATATACTTCCCTTAAGAAAAGGCTCGCTCATGAATATTCGAGCAGCTTATTGTATTTCTTACTCCCTGGATATTAAAAAGAACTAATTTTTCATTAAGTAAATTAGTCACACAGATTCCATAACAAGTTTCATGTTTATTCGTTGGACCAGCTTTGAGATTTTAAATTTTGAAAGCATTAATCTTGGATTATTGCAAAAACTGTCGACTCTCGGTGCCAACCCAGATGTAACCTCCGTCTCTCGGCTCGACGCGGAACCCAAACCTCGACTCGGTCTCGCTTTTGGAACGGATTCTGCCGTCAGTCGGCGTCCTCGTCAGGGCCTGGGCTTCTCGAAGCGCTTCCTCTCACCTCCTGGAGATTCCGCTCACTAGAGACGCTGGCTCGCTGTTGCTCTCGCTTCTGCTCGTCCTTGAAGTCCGCACGCGCTCACACACAAAGGAATATGCACAGAGACACACGACACGACTGTACTCTGCGACGGTCCACCTAATACTCTCTGTCGTTCTCGCCGCGCGCGCGTCGATCGTCAAAGTCCCCAACGCTACCGCTTGGCCAATCAACGCGCTTCTCTCGCCGGCCCTTCCCCTTCGATCGATGACGATCGCTCTCCTACTTCGCACTAGTAATCTGCGTATCGACTTCTCCTCCTTCTCTTCGACCCTATCGATGCTCCGGCGCCTACACTCTCGCTTCGACATACTCGGTTTTGCCTGTCGCAGCAGGTTCACAGTTCTGCAAAGCGGCCCCTCACGCTATACTCTCGCACGTTGATCTCTCTCTTCTCTGTTCTTCCGCTCCGTCGCTGCTCCTCCGGCGTACTCGTCGTCACTCAAACACACATTACACAAAAGGGATTAGTAATTGCAAAAAGTGCAAGTATGAGTTGGCACTGGGGATCTCACGCGATCCAGCGACGAACTCGCTTCGTCGCAAAATTCACAAGATGAGTACTTTGTAATAGTTTTTAAAACTCTCCGCCAGTTTACGGACCGCGTGGTACGAAGTTCGGACCTAAACACGAGACTAATTAAAATGAGGCCAATTCGACTTTTTTAAAGTTTGAATATGATGACCAATTCTTAAAGTATAACGCTTAATAATCATTTTAAAGAGTATATATATAATATACAATTACTCCTATTACCGCTACTACTAGTACTAGTATTACTGGTCATATTTTGCTGTATGTCATATATTATGAATTAAAATCTTTCATAATCTGCTATCGCAATATATGTATTCCTTTATAATGTTCTGCATAGTATGGAAAGTTTGCTTATCATTGTAAGTCGAATCCACTAATCAAGGGGCGCGGTAGCGCCACGATGGCAAATATAAGGTACGTCAGTATATACACGGCTGTCGAACGCTAGTCAGACCCTATAATCTTTTCATAGGCCCTGTTGGAAATTAGGCATACGGTTTTCTTCGCATTCAGAGCTTTGTTTCTCAATTATGAGCACTCAAATGAAAGCTTGGGATAAAACTTACACAATCATTTCTATCACAAGTTATTGTGAAGTGAAAGTTCGAGATCATGAACTCTTCAACGAAAATTCTTCTTCCGGGGAAAATGTTCTCCGCCGAAGTACGTCATCGTGTGACGTCAGCTTTACGTATACTGTTGTATGTATACAGTTTATATGTGTGCAGATGCAGACGAGCAGACATTTTTATGTGCAGATGCAAACGTTTTATTTTATCCAATACAATAACAGATGCTGTGTTAAAGAAAAAGTATTAGTTTAGTCATACAATATACTAACAATAAACAAGTGATTTTATTTTCAAAAAAATATGTAAATTTACTCAACTGTGTTTGGATAAATTATTTTAAATGTCATGATTAAGACATTTCCTAAAAATGACGAATAGGCTAGAATTAGATAAGTGTTTAGTTTTACTTTTTTATGAATATAAAATACAATCAAACATATTGAGAACTGATTATTTGTTAAAATGTTTGCTTTTATTTAAATCTTAGTTTACTATCAGATAGTCTTTACTATCAGATGAAATCATAAAATAATAAAAGAATTTTCTAGTGATGTGCAAGTTAGTGAAGTGTTAAGAATATTTTGAACCTTCATGCAATTCAACATTCATGCAAGAAAGTTTCTACGTTGTTGAAGTGGATATGAATAATTCATAACTTTTCTATCGTCTCCTGGGAGGTAGACTTTCAGGCTGTACGTCGAAAGGGATCCTTATAAATAGCGACTATAGCTGGAATATCTATCAAGTTTAGACCAGAAAAAAAGAAGGTTCCTGTGACGAAGTGAAATTTGTGAAGTGGAAAAATATTTTGAATCAAGAATTCTTTATAAGAAATGCCGGATGAACTCAATTGACAAGAGTAATAAATGTATCCATTTAATAATGGATCACTAAACACGTGAACTTTAATAAATTTTATCCTGTGTAATGAAATTTCATGATTAAAAAGTGTTTCTGACATAACATTTATTATGGTTACGTATTCATAAATTATTTATGAGACATGCCGGAAGAACTCAATTGACAAGAATAATAAACATTATACTTATGGAATGAAATTATTGAAGTGGAAAAATATTTTGAATCAAGAATCATTTATAAGAAATGCCGAAAGAACTCAATTGACAAGAATAATAATTGTATTTATTTAATGATGGATAAATATATAAACTTTAACAACTTTTATCCAGTGTAACCAAATTTTATGTTTAAAAAGTATTTCTGTCGTAACATTTATTATGGTTACGTGTTATAAAATTACATAATTATTAAGATTAGGTGCTTAAAATAAGTAAAGATTAAAGCTTTCAAAATTTAAAAAGTCAAAGTAGGTGCAACCAATAAATATGAAAGTTGTTATGGAATCCCTGTGATTAATTTACCAAATAAAAATTAGTTCTGCTCAATTGCCAGAGAGAAAGAAGTACAACCGGCTTCCAGATCATGGATCTGTTTGCCTTCTTTGCACGGGAACTGTACGTTTCGCTATCTAGAAGATAAAAATAGCTAATGAGTTGTGAAGCCCATCAGTCCAAAGGATACTATGATAACTATTAAATTGATACCATTGACTAGTTTTAAAATATCAACATTTAAAAGTTTCAAAATTATAATATTCAAAACTAGTCAATGGTGTCAACTTAAAATTGTTCATACTATCTTTTTGAGTGAAGGGCTTAATAACTTATATGTTGTTTTTTTCTTTTAAATAGCACAAGGTATACTTCGCTTGAAAAGAAGTCACGCTCATCCACATTCTGGAAGCTGGTTGTCCTTTCTACTCTCTGGAAATTGAAAAGAACTAAATTTTCAGAAAGTAAATTAGTTACAGAGATTCCATGACAACTTCCAGGTTTATCCATTGGACGAGCTTTGAGTTTTGAAATTTTGAAAGCTTTAATCTTTGATTATTTCAAAAGTCGTCCAATGAATATGTACTCGTTCTTAAATTTATTTTGTGTTGAAATGTTATGTTTTATTTTTTCAGATTTTTATATATATTACTTACAGTGATAAATAAGGCTGATTCAGTAAAGTCTGCTGTTTACAAATTTCTTTTTTACGACAAGTTCATCGGATCACCTGTAACTGAGAAAGAATAATTTATTTTAAAACAAAGAATCATGTTCTATTATCATAAAATTAATTTATTTGAAGATAATTAAAATATACTTATCTGACAGAGTGAAATCCATTGATAGTATTTTGATCCTAATGCCACCTTTTCTGTAAATGCATTTTTTCACTTGAAACATTTTGCAGGTTCTAGATTAAACGTTATTGCACACGCGTTGTATGAGTTTTAGGGGTTTTTAACGCAATTTAAATAATATAATTTGTGATAAACTTGAAGATCGTCGCGGAGGTTATAAACTAGCAGAATTAAACCAACAGTACATTAGTACTTCAGGTTAGAGAGTTAGACATAGTTATAGTACGAAAGTTGGTTTGAACCAAGTTATGGGGATATAGAGATCCCTATAATAAAGCTATGAAGTATTAGTCTACTGTCGGTTTCTGCTAGTTTATAACATTCGCGTGCATCTCCAAGTTTATTATAAACTATATTATTTAAATCGCATTAAAAACTCCTAAAACTCATACTACGCGTTAGATATTTCTTTTTTGAATAATAATGATCCAAAAATAACTATTTGCTGTACAGACGGTGTCGAAAACGTAATTATTATTGCAATAATACACAAGCATATAGGTACATTAATTTTTTAAATTTATAACTTATTTAGTTGATGTTAATGATTATTTGTAATTTAGGTATATATACCATTTAAAAGTAGTGAAATCTTCCCGCACCCCCCCCCCCAAATAAACCTTCTAAAGGTAAAAGGCTGGCAAGTATAAGGTCGTCGTATCTTCCTGTAAGAATTAAAGATTAATTTCATAACTTTTGATAACCTTAACGTGACACAAATTCTAAGAGTTTAACTCCATCTATTCGGTTATTTCATTTTTTGAATCGAAGTTCATTTCCGAACTCTCGATTTTGAACCCTTATATGTTAAAATTCAATCTATCTGTCTATGAATATATTAACGCGTAAACATCTTCACGTGGTCATACTACCATTTCTTTAGTGTTACTTCTCCTATACCTTCGATTTTACATAAATGTCAATTTTAATGAAAGTTATGATATCAATAAATAAATTGGCAAGTTCTTTTATAAAAAGCAGTCGATTTAAATTAAATAAATAAATGTTTAATAGGGGGAGGATTATAAACATAAATGAATTTATATAAACATTTGACCAAATTGCAACGTTGTGAAAAGGTGGATAGCCTGTGAAAAGGTACATTCGGGTACAATTAAAACTTTGAATAATTGCGAATGCTCCCACGTTCTGCGCTTTCTAGCTGGCGTTTGGTAACCCATCATAATGACGCCGTATTTACCATGGGAGATTAGGCTACCATTCTTCAGGTAAATTGGGCGTTGCGTGATGGATCAGAATGCACAAACATGCGTAGAACATAGCGCCAATATGTTATTATTCAAAGTTTCAATTTAACCCTGTGGTACATGTAATAGAATGGCATGATGTTCTTACATGACATTATCACATGACAAATTTGCCCATAATATGTGGTAATATCATGTTTGTTTAAAATTATTATGTAATTTAACACGATTGTTTTGCATCATGAAAACTTTTTCCTTTTTTTTATGGAAGCAACGAGCGAATGTATAATCTACTCTACTTAGTAATTCAGCAAATGTGATGCTATTCTTATTTCATTAAAAATCTGTCTAGGACGATTATATACAACTATTTGAGATTTAAATTCAATTGATTTACATACATTTAAAAAAAACAGGAAGAAACTCTATCATGTAGAACCCAATTTTTTTTACGGAAAAACTTGCCGTCCCGTCCTATCATAAATAATCGATGAACTACTAAATGTCAGTGTAATTAACAATATCATAAAGTTTTTAATATAGTTAATTTATCATCCTATAATCCTATAATGGGTACTACTCAAAACATTATATTAAACTAAGAGAACGATGGCCTCAAATAATAATAATTGGAATTCCATTTTTTAATTAAGTAAAGATTTAAAACTAAAAGCTGTAAACTACATAAATGTTCATTGAAAATTTTTAAGCTTGATTTATTTTCCAACTTAAGTTATAGAAATTTATTTGATAACATTTTTTTATTATGCAATAATAGTTACAATTATTTTTTAACAACTTCCTGTAATCTTCCGCTAATAATAACAGAGTTTTGTAAAACATACATATAAATAACCAAAAATCAAGCTTAGAATGATTGCAAGATTAAGTTAGCATTCTTCAAAAATTGGTTAAGGACAGTAATAAATACATATACAATGGAAAATCGATTGAGAGATTTTCTAACGGTGTTTCATTAACAAGTTACTTTGGTTAACCTTGCATAATTTGAAGATGGTATCCATCGTTATCTATGATAGGACGGGACGGCAAGTTTTTCCGTAAAAAAATTGCGTTCTACATTATAGAATTTTTTTTACATTCTCGAACATAATGTTCTCAAACTACGGACATATGTTTTAGTTTATTTGTAGTGCTTACCTGAGAGCTAGCTATTGCTGCTCTATTATCGCACCAGAGCGTCATAGGTAAAAATTTGTATATAAATAACTTAACACTATTACTAACTTATTTTGAATTTACAGAATTAATAATGGTAGACAAGATGGATATTGGAGGAAATGGTACATAAATATTTTGATACTTACCAACGTAGCCAGTGAAAGGGGTCTTATAATATATGTCTTCTTAATATTAGCAGGAATTAGTGCCAACAACAACAACAATAATAACAACAACAACAATAGTAATAATAATCACAACAACAACAATAGTAATAATAATAACAACAACAACAACAATGGCAACATAAACCACCCTCAAAGCAATCAAGGTACGACCATTACTATATAAATAATGATTTCAATAAGTTAAATATATTTCAACATGAAAGTAAAAAAAATAATTTTTTATAGGCAGAAGAGGTACGAGATCTGGTAGGAATTTGAGAAGATACAGGAGGTGGCTGAATCCCTACCAGCAAAACTTGAAGAATATGGCGGAATTTCTCAATTTTATGGACAGATCGAACGTGGAAGACACACGTTCTGATCTGGTCAGGCAACGTGCTCAGCAAGAGCACGAAGAGCATGATGCTCCGCAAGGAGGCAATGATGCTCCACAAAATGAAGCAGAATGAAAGAAAAAAGAAAAATAAAAAATATTATCTAAAAAGTGTGTCTATTATTTACTTACATAATCCAAAAATAAACTTGTGCTTCCAGTTGACATAGCTTGACAGTTGCATAATTATTGTATAAATTCAAAAATTGTAATAGAGATCAAGTGCAAATTCCGTAGAAACTTTCGTGAATACGTACACAATAAAATTACAACACTTTCACTAGCTGGTCACATCGATCACATCGATTCCTTCCAATGCATAGACTGTGTTTTCTTTCGATATACATAATAGAAAAAATTAATAATTTTTAATAGTCACTTCAACAACCGTAGAAAATTTCTTGCATGAAGGTTGAACATATTCTTAACACTTCACTAATTTGCACATCACTAGAAAATTCTTTTATTATTTTATGATTTCATCTGATAGTTGTATAAATTCCTTCCAATAAAAAATCTGAAAAATAAAAGCAAACATTTTAACAAAGAATCAGTTCTCAATATGTTTAATTGTATTTTATATTTATAAAAGAGTAAAACTAAATACTTATCTAATTCTAGCCTATTAGTTATTTTTATGAAATGTCTTAAAATAATTTATCCAAACACAGTTGAGTAAATTTACACATTTTTTGGAAAATAAAATCACTTGTTTATTGTTAGTATATTTTATGACTAAACTAATACTTTTTCTTTAATACAGCATGTGTTATTGTATTGGATAATATAAAACGTCTGCATCTGCACATAAAAATGTCTGCTCGTCTGCATTTGCGCACATATAAACTATATACATACAACAGTATACGTAAAGCTGACGTCACATGATGACGTACTTCCGCGGAGAACATTTTCTCCGGGAGAAGAAGTTTCGTTGAGGAGTTCATGATCTCGAACTTTCACTTCACAATAACTTTTGATAGAAGCCACTTCACAAAATATGACCCTGAAATGATTGTGTAAGTTTTATCCCAAGCTTTCATTTGAGTGCTCATAATTGAGAAACAAAGCTGTGAATGCGAAGAAAACCGTATGCCTAATTTCCAACAGTGCCTATGAGACGATTATAGGGTTTATATTATAGCGCTACCGCGCCCCTTGACAATAATATATAAACTGTCCTATAGGCCTTAAACCAGAATATTAATCAGTTTTTGCATAATTTCGCTCTAACTTTTATTTTTAACTAAAAATAGAGCTTGATTCATGTACTTTGAATAAAAATTTGGGTTCTACTAATTGTTAAAATATCTATAAAATACAAATCAATGGCGCAATTTTTCGGCTCTCTCAAAAAATACTTTTAAATCATTCTTTTGTCTATCATTTATTTTCAAGATACAGAAGCTGAAATTTTGTGTTGAAAGAAACTTTTGTTTTTTTTGTTATAAAAAAAAACTTGAACAGGAGTGGCCGAAAAAATCTAAAAAAATTTAAGACATTCTTTTACAACCTATAGAACATATCCCCGAAGTTTAGAGAAAAAATAAAATTTAAAGCTTTGATTTGACAGAGAATCACCATATATTGTGACAAGTATCATCACGGCGCATGCTTGCTTTATTTTATCATTTGCTTGTATCATTTGCATGTAAGTTTTCAGACTGTTCCAGCTGTAGGAGAGCTGTACGAGAGTGATAGATTCGCGAACACGCCGTATGGTGAAGGAGCGCGCGCGAGAGAGCGAAGCTGGTTAAGGAAGGTTTGGCTAGATTCGGCTATCGAGTGTGTCGGTTGTATCTAGGAGAGATCACAAGCTGCTGCGAATATGGTCACTCCAATTGGACTATGCTACGGCGCTCCGGGCTGTCGACAGAGCTACCAGGAAGTAGGTCGCGATTTGCTTATTAAAAAATACCTGTCAGATGTCTGTCCAAAGGAAGCAGTAGCAGAGCAGCCATAGGTCGATAATCAAATTGAACTGAGTACATTTAAATATACTTATTTAAGTCGAGACATAACAATATGTATGAATGATTCTCTGTCAAATAAGAACGGCAAATTTTTTCTCCAATTTTCAAAATGATGTTCTAAAGATTGTAAAAGGGTGTTTTAAATTTTTTTAGATATTTTCCGCCACTTCTGTTCAAGTTTTCTTTATGACCAAATAGAAAAAAAGACTGGTTTAAAAGTATTTTTAGAGAAAACCGAAAAATCGCGCCATATTGTACATGATGTGAAGTGCATTGATGCAAGGAATGCATCCATTGTCTCAAAATGAACTTTGCCAAGTAGTTTTGCCAGAATCGGGGATTCTTTACAGGTGTGATTTTTACGATTTTATTCTCTTAATATAATGTAGATATCCATGTTGATTATTATAAATATAAACAATGTTTCACCGCGAAACATTGTCTGCATTAGCGCAGCGTGTACAATTATATATCTGTATTGATGTATGATGTCTATATATTATTACGGAAATACGTAGAGCTGATGTAACCGGATGAATAGTTCAGTTTTCATTTTTGTCACCCTGATGTGATTTTGTTAGTTTTGTCGCAAGCTTTCGTTTGAGTACTCTCATGTTACAATAAGCTGTCAAAGTAAAGAAAACCGTAAGTCGAGTTTCAAACAATGCCTATGAAATGTATAATAGGATCTGGCTAGCGCCCGACGGCGGCATACGTACTGCAATACTTTATACTTGCCATCGTGGAGCTACCGCGACCCTTGATATCAAACAAAGGTATCGTATAGTGCGAACCACGTAGGCTTCGAAAGTGCTACTACCAAAGTGTTTCTAGTGGAAATTAGTGCGCATACAGTGATTTTTGTATTAACCCATAATGCCTGATGTAAATAGTAAATTTTGATATTATTTTAAATAAATCTAAGTTTAATTTTAATTTATGTTTTTTATATTATGCAAAGTCTCTCTCATTTTAGCGGATTGCTTATGCTCCACAATAAGTTGGGAAGAGTACATGTACCTTTTTGTTATATTCGCTAGAGTATTCCTAGAGCCAATACATATTCTACATGGGAAATAGTGATTCTTAACTGAAAATAAAAATTAATTACAATTTTTCTTGTACTTAGCAATACGTCTAAGTTTAGCGCTCACAAACTTTCGTTGCAAATACTTAGACACAAACACTTAGCCATACGTATAATTCTAGCGCTCACAAACTTTTCTCTTTCCCAAGTACCTCAAGATCCAGTCTGTGATCATGAGTGGAAAATCAAAAAATGAGTTTTCATTTTCACTCTGGTTTTTCTTGCCGAACATTACGTGTCCGCAAGAAAAACTATTCTGAACGAGAGGATCAGGTAGACGGCCAAGTTAAAGTCTTTATTTGTCCTGAGATGTATTGTTTCGTCGCAGAAGTAGAGAAGATGAGTGCATTGTGTCACGTTTACATTTAAATTGCTGAAAATGTGCAATATAATAAGTCATTACACATTGAATTAATTATGAAATAATAATTTCGCATTGAATTAGGGTTTGGTTCGCGAAATAATGGAGTTTGTTTGCTTGGTATCCTGCCGGACCTTCTTTCAAATCAAGTTAAATATTTATTAAATTCATTATTATTATTTTTATTTGTTCACCCAGGTTTCGTTGCGCACATGCGGAAGCATTTCAGGGCTTCCGTAAGCAAGGGAGAACGAAGCCCGCGGCAAGTATCGATTGTTCAAGCCTACACTCTCTTGCCATAGCTGTTTCTGCACGGATGTCTCCTAAGCAGAGAATTTATGATCATGTTTAGTACACCGATTCCAACTAATTACAGTAATAAAATGGCATGAATTACTTATTCCCACACTGAGAAGAATCCATCGTCAACTCAAATATCCTCTCAATTAATTAAAAAAACACACTGTTATTTTAACAAAGCTGTCATCATATCAAAGTTTTCCTAGTTGAATTAAAAAACCACGCTGTTATTTTAATAAAACTGTCTTCATATCAACATTTTCTTATTTCATTCAATAGATCTATTCTAACTTTTACCACGAATGATTTGAAAATTGGAAGTGCAAACTTTTTTCTAATGCCGTGCAACACGTGTACGCAGTGGAAAAAATTTGTTTACGGGGGTAATTACACGGGTAACCCTTATTCGACCACTCTAGGCAAGAGTCTGTCCACCGGTGCAATAAAAAGCTAAGGTTCCTCTCTGGCATATTTCAAATCAACAATTTTTACATTAAGATTGTTTTTAACGTACTCACATTCATGTGTAAAGCTCTCTAATACTTAGAAAACTTGAATCACAAAAATCGGAGCATTTTCACTTTTATCAATTCACAATTCTAAAAGTGACAATAATCAAACTAGTCTCAATATCTCAAGAAGTTACCACTCGATTATTGTCATTCAAATTCTGTTTAATTCAGCCTTTTCTGTAGAATTAAGTGCCTGTTCAAAAAATATTAATTTTGCAAAATTTAAATTTTTTGTGTACAGCATTTTTGAATACGAAACATGTGGCTTGCACACGCTCAGCCGCCGGAATCACCCTACACCCCCATAAATTTTTTCACCATAGTTTTTGATGCTGAAATTATTTCCACCCACACTCTCAGCATCGACAGTTTCACCTGGGACACACGGTATATGTGTGCGTGTGTGTGTGTTCAGTGCTGTAGCTAGAACTATTTCAATATGGCAAATATGTGCGAAACCGACGTACCAACTTCGAAAAAATAATGCTCTACTACTAACGCGCGCCGCCGTGTCCGTGTGAGATGACCGACCACTACTAGCGCACGCCGCCGTGTCAGATGTCCGAAACCGACGTACCAACCTCGAAAAAATAATACTCTACTACTGACGCGCGTATCCGTGTCCGTGTGAGATGACCGACCACTACTAGCGCGCGCCGCCGTGTTGGTGTGAAATGACCGACTACTACATACGCAGCCCGGCCGTGTCCGTGTGAAATGACCGACTACTAATTGTCTGCTGCTGTCAAAGCTGCTTGCTAGCTTAACTTGCAATTTGTAATGTGAAATACTGCAATAAGTTACAAAATTGCTTTTCTTTGGCAATTAAAATAACTTATCAGCAGATTAATTCTAAAAAATTTTTAATAAATTTTATGTTTCAAGTAGCACATAACCCCAAAAGTGATAAAAGCCTTCAAACATTCAAAGGTTATAGCAGGTTATAGTCAAGTGCAGGCTTAGCAAATATAAACGAGTAATTTTTTTATAATAATAGTCATCGATGACTTGTTCTCATTTAAAAGCATTAAGCAATGTTTAAGTTATCAAGAAAAGTGTTGAGCGCTGACTTATTTTTGAAAAAATTAACAAGCAAATAATAGTTCTGGATAAAGATAATCCAGCGTTCACTTATATTTTAATTGTGAATAAAAAAATACACAGTTTTATGCCTAATTATGTATCTTGGTGCAGTGATTTGCTTGTACGCAGGCTATTTCAGTAGTGCGAATATCAACGGATGACTTCCAGATTATTAAAGTATCAATTGAGTACTTGTTCTTGATTGGAATGCCAAGCAATAACATATTTCATATCAAAGAATCAAACCATAGAGAAAATACCTTTCTAAATTTGTTAAAAGTTAAAAAATATTATGTCTACGGCTTGAATTTTTGACAAATATGTCATTTCTTGGCATTCCAATAAAGAACAGTAGTAGTCGCTTGACAATTTGATAGACAGGATGTCACCGGTTAATATTCACAGAGCTGAAACAATTTAGGTACAAGTAAATTATTGCATCAACATACAATTAGACTTTAAACAATGTATTTTTACATTTGGAATTAAAATTGGAGTCAATGGAGAACCACTTTAATCAAGAACTATCATTCGCTTGTTACTTTGGTACAAAAGGGATCCTGCGTGGACTGATATTTCAATTGCAAATGAAATGTAATTCAACGCAGGATCACTTTTGTACCAAAGTAACAAGCGAATGATAGTTCTTGGTACAAGTGGTCCTCCGTTGACTTCCATTTCAATTGGAAATGAAATATAAGTCAACGCAGGAGCACTTTTATCAAAAACTGTTATTCGCTTGTAACTTTCATGAAAAGTAAATTAGCACTTTGTATTTTATGGATAATGGAGACATGGCTTCATGTCTTTATATCAGAATAAATCCTTGACGTACTTTTGATGACAGTAACAACCAAATAATAGTTATTAATGAAAGTGATACTGCGTTTAATTTAAATTAATAAATTTTTCACAAAATTTACATAAAATTTTGAGATATCTTGCTGTCCACATTTTGAATTACATGTTTGATCTGAAAAAAGTTTGACATACCAAACTTTTGAAATCATAACATGAATAAAAAATGTAGGTTTAAGATGGAGTTAAATTCATTCCACTTCACTAAAATTTCATCTAACAATCATAAAAATCTTTTTCCTCCGAATCTCTATAACGTTAATGCTTTAACCTTACGAGAGAGTTGAGATATGAATATAATGAAAAGAAATCTAAATTTTCAAGTATCTCGTTCCGCAGATTTTTTTATATCCATCTATTGTACAGTATTAAAAGGGGTGAAATTAAAAACAAATGCTTTTACACTTTTACTCTTCGGATTACGAGGACAGCAGAGTAAAAAAAGATTTCGAGAGATTAATCAAACGTAAATGCTCAATCGTTACGTGAATGAAAAAAAACCTAAATTTTCAGGTTTCTCGGTACGCACATGTTATTTATATCCATCTATTATACAGTTTACCCATTTACTCTTCTGATTACGAGGTCAATAGAGTAAAAATAAAAATTACCAAAATTTTTATTTTTACTCTGCTGACCTTATAATCCGAAGAGTAAAAGGGTAAAAGCATTTGTGTTTTTAATTTCACCCCTTTTAATACTATACAATACATGGATATAAATAAAACCTGCGGAGCGAGAAGCTTAAAAATTTAGATTTTTTTTCATTCACGCAACGATTGAGCATTTGCGTTCGATTTATCTCGCGAAATTTTTATTTTTTAATCATCTGATCTCGTAATCCAAAGGGTAAAAGGGTAGAAGCAATTGTTATTTTAATTTTACCCCTTTCAATGCTGTACAACAGATAGATATAAATAAAATCTGCGTACCGAGAAAATTGAAAATTTAGTGTGATGTAGGGGTGTTGAGCTTGGATGCAGAAGTCAAGTTGCGTCTAATCGTCTTTATTTGTCCAAAGAGAAAGCTCTGCTCGGTGTGGCGGTCGCCGGTGTTCTGCCTGCGAAGCTTCTGATGCGACAAGTCGGAGGCTGCAGTCTCCAGCACAAAGTGCAAGCTTGCACTTTGTGCGTGAGAACGCTCCGGCTCACGCGCTCCCGCGGGAGGTGCTACCTCAGCTTCGACCCCAAAAAAACGGGTGGAGCGGGGAGGCGCGCGGCAGAAGCGTGCAGGTGTATGAATGTTTGTGTGTGTGTGTGTGTGTGTGTCCAGGATACCAGCGAGCGTAGCTCGCGCGCGTATTTCGCGCCTTATGTATTATTTATTGACATTTTTAATTTTTTTGTTGTTAATTGTGTGTGTGTGTGCGTGTGTGTGTCTGTGTGTATGTGTATGTGTACCTACCGAGCAGCGGCTGCTGTTTTACAGGCGGTACAGAGCAGACTATACATTAGCTTTACAATTATAGATTAATTATTTATTATAATTTTATTTGAGGTTATGTTGTGTCGTGTCCCTTTGGCATCAGATTTTTGTTCTGCTATAGTGGTAAAAATTACAATAATTTGTTTTATTACCCTGCTTCCTTATTTTTTTGCACATGTCAATTTTGCTTTTTCTTTTACATTACTTATTAAAAGAATTAAAAATTATGAAAAACTAACGTCTTACTGACGTTTTCCATTAGTCGGTAATTGATTAATTATTAATTATACATTTATTACTTATTCGCATGGGTGAATTACGTGTAAATGTCTTACATGTTGTAGTTTTAAAAATTAACTTGCTGAAAAAAAGTACGTTAGATTACTCACGCGACTTGGCATTATTTTTAATTTTTATTCGGTCGAATACGCTGTGATTTTACTTCGCTGCTTAGCGCGTTTGAGCTGCATCTTTCGCTCGCGTTATCGGCTGAGCCAGCGCGCTGGAGCCCTAACCCTCTGTCTCCTTATTTCTCCTATTCTGTCTATATTGTATTCACTCTCTTTTTTTTTCTTTTCGCGGTGCGCGTCCAGCGCCGCGAAAAAAAATGGTAAAAAAACAACGAATGCTAGGGCTGTTTTCAATTTTGAACGCTGGACCAAGCTAGGTCGCTCGCGCAGTCACGACGGCCGCGTAAACCTTTATTTTGGTCACTTTTGGCAAGAAGGTGGTGGCACGGACCGGTCCGGTTCTCCTACGGCTCCCAAGAGAAGTTTCTACCGTTTCGTAGAATTCGCGAGTGCGCGTCAATAGAATTTACCGGACAGGTCGACAGAGCCTCTCTAGCCTCCCGTGGGAATCTCTGCCGGAGTATATCCTCCTTTCTTTTGTTTTCATTAATTTTGGCAGGGCTTGACCACAGGCGCTCTATAGGCACCACCAGGATGGGGAGTGGTGATTCATACCCGAATCACCTTTAAACCCGTATCTCCTTAACTGCTCTGCGTCCAAAGCAGCCGAGTGCCAGCCTTCCTGACACGCGAACGCGTACGAATGCGCGGCTATCGTTCCGAATCCCGAGTGCGCGGAACACGGTTGAAACGGAATTTCGGAGCCTCGGTCGCGTTTGGAATGCGTAGGTGGATATATATACATCGCTGTCTTAGCTAACTCACATGTTTCAGCTCGACATTGAGCGACCCGCGCAATCCAGATCACCCGCGTGAACCTTTATCTTGGTCACTTTTGGCAAGGAGGCGGTGGCACGGACCAATCCGGTTCTCCTACGGCTCCCAAGAGGAGTTTCTACCGTTTTGTAGAATTCGCGAGTGCGCGTCAATAGAATTTACCGGACAGGTCGACAGATCCTCTCTAGCCTCCCGTGGGAGTCTCTGCCGGAGTATTTCATCCTTTTTATTAATTTTGGCAGGACTCGACCACAGGCGCTCTATAGGCTGCGCCTGGATAGGGAGTGATGATTCATATCTGAACCACCTTTAAACCCCTATCTCCTTGACTGTTTTGAAATCTAAATAGTTGAGTGCCAGCCTCCCTGACACGCGGACGCGTACGAATGCGCGGACCACTGTTCTGCATCCTTAGCTTGCGACTTCCAATTGTGGGGGGAAGGGGGCAAATTTCGGAAGACGTTCGAAGCTTAATGTACTCCCGTGAAATAATAAAATAATATTTTAATTCGAAATTACAGTCGTCTTAATTCGGCCGTGGCTTTCTTGGCCGAGAGCGCATCGGCAGTGCAGCCAGCTGCTGATGCTGCTCGAGCCTCGCGTTATCGCTGGGATTGTATTACTTTTCGCGCTGGATTTTCGTACGACGATGTTCAAATTGCGCGTCTTCTTTTCGCGTAGACGATATTCATAGCACGTCAGGGCTATGGGGTTCTAATTACCCCTCTGACAGCTAGTGTTTCGCCTATCTTATATAATTGCTTTCTTTCTCGCGCTTCTCTGCGATAGTGGTATGTTTTTCGCGGAATCTGCGATAGACTGTTGCGTGCGATTATCTACGTACCGTATCTCGCTGCTAGTATGCTGAATTTTTGGCCTCGAGTTGACTTTCGCATCGGTCGATCGCGTCGCTTGATATGCAGTGATTCATAGTTAAGAAAACTTAACTTGAGAAAGTTTACTCAAGAAAAAGAAAATGATTATTTTTTATTTTTGTTCTTTTTTGTTTTACTTTTATGTATGCTTAATTTATATTTATTTATGTTCTAATAACTGGTTCAAGATTATTATTAGATTCGAGCAGGCTTAATGCCGCTCTAATGCTCCATTTCTGGCGCATTGCCGCTGCCACTCGCCGTGTCGTTTCGATCGGCTATGTCGCGTCCGATGATTCCGATTTCGCCACTGCTCGCGTGATCACGCTCTTTGCTACTGCCGCGCTCTCCGTAGTTAGAAATGCGTATTTTATCATGGCTTTTGTTGCCTGAAAGCGCGATTTTGACGTTATTTTTATCGTTGCTGTGGCCCCGCTTTTTAGTGCGCTCCTCGGTTTCATTATTTGCTGGCTTTGCAAATTTGCCCTGTGCGTTTCTTTCTCCGTGAGGATTTCGGTTTCTTTTGCGCTGAATGTCAAGTATTATAGTTCGACATTCGCTGATAGCGTGCCCGGACTTGTTGCAGTATCTGCAAAGGCGTTTGTCGTTAGTCTGTCCGCGCTCGAGCTCCAAACTACTTGAACCGTCGCTCGTTGTTGCGTCCATCGCCACCGTTGAGGGGTTGCCTCCCATGGAGCTCCCCCTAGAGGTATTACTGGGGTATTCACCGAGACGGTCAACGCGCTTTTTCGCTGAGCACGTGATGGATTCGTTGTGAATACCGGTTTGCGTACTTCGCTTTGCCGCGAGCGCCGCTGTTGGCCTTGGTATTCCCAGATGCCGTGCGCATTGATCCGCTACTACACCCATCCGCATCCTCGCTATGACTTCCGCTGGACTGTGTTCCGCGAACCAGCGTTCACGGATGCAGGTTACAAAGAGGCTGACGGCCGACTCGACGTTCGCGTCCCTCACGCTCTCGAATAGCAGTTGATAATAATTCATGTCTTCGGTTGTCGTGGGTGACGCGGTTCGCACTATTTTCATCCGGACTATTTTATCTACTGCAGCCGAGCTCTCCCGTAATATCGCGAAGGTTCCTATCGGGCCAATTTCGGCCGCATCTTGTCTCTTGTCGAGAATACCCGTTGGTTGGCCGTTTTCGCACGGAACGTCCTCACACCATTTCCGCGGACCGCCATGACTTTCGCACGCACTGTCAGCCATCTGCATGCTCTTTGCCTGGCCTTTTTCCCAATTGTCGGCCCTCCGCGCATCTTTCCTCCGGCTCTCGCTTGAAGGGACTGACTGCACGCTATCCTGACTAAGCGTGCGCCGCAATCTTTGCTTTGTCTCCGGAGACATTCTATTGTAGTTTAAAAATATTTTCGGCGCTTGCAATAGCTTTTTATCCGAGAAGAAGGCAAATGGGGTACCCGATTCGCGAATGCCAAGCCGCGTGAACAATTAAAGCGTACTTCCAGTGCGGCGACGATGCTAGAAGCTCGCATGCTGGTGACGGCTGGGACGACAGAACGGTGTTGGCTGCTGCGGTGCTGATTGCTGCGATGTTGACTGAAGCTGGTCCCCGGGATGTCCCTCGGTGGCTCAGGCGAGCTTAGTTGGCTGAAGTCGGCTTTGCGGAATCCGCACGCTCGCCGGCGATTGCGAATGCTACCTCACGCTCCCACGTTGCTGAGCGGAGCACGGTTGCTATGTGAACTCGCTTATGGCAGTGCTCACCCTTTGTGGTGCGTGTCCTGTGGCCTCCTGTGTTCGGTGGCGAAATCGCCCTGGCTATTCGCTGCACTGTTGTGGCGCCGTCGGCTGGCGCTGGTTCTGCTGGATCACGCCGAAATATCTTGTCCATTTTTTCTATTTATTTTGCCGGCTTGACACTTGCTAGACACCAAGCCCCTGGTCGCGATTTGATAGCCTGGCGTTGTTGGCTGTTGTCCGTGAGCACTGCACTATATGCACTTTTGCGGTTCACACGAGAGCGGCAATGTATCAGCCGAATGCTCCACTGATTTTAAAAACAAATGTTTTTGAGCCCGGAAAAAAAATTTTCCGAGCCTCGGCGACCCGAGCTTTCTTCGATTACCTGACACACGACCGGGAACAATTCACGATACCTCTGCAGTTGATTTGCTGCCTCGGCTCATCGCTTCTAATCCGGCGCAGCTGGTGGAATGCCTCCAAGTGGCAGCTGGTTTCAAGAATTTCGGGTGGTCCGGTGTTGCGTGATTGTTAAAAAAATGCTGGTTTTCTTCCCTCTAAACTTCCGATAACGCTTCCTTGGACAGTCTGCGTGGCCAAGTCCCCCAAGGGATGCCAGATGTGATGTAGGGGTGTTGCGCTTCGATGCAGAAGTCAGGTTGCGTATAATCGTCTTTATTTATCCAAAGAGAAAGCTCTGCTCGGTGTGGCGGTCGCCGGTGTTCTGCCTGCGAAGCCTCTGATGCGACAAGTCGGAGGCTGCAGCCTCCAGCACAAAGTGCAAGCTTGCACTTTGTGCGTGAGAACGCTTCGGCTCACGCGCTCCCGCGGGAGGCACTACCTCAGCTTCGCCGGCGGTCACCTGAGCCCAAAAGCTCGTACGTGACATTAGATTTTTTTTCATTCGCGTAACGATTGAGTATTTATGTTCGATTTATCTCTTAAAATTTTATTTTTACTCTGCTATCTTCGTAATCCGAAGAGCAAAAGGGTGAAAACATTTGTTTTTAATTTCACCCCCTTTAACACTGTATAATAGATGGATATAAAAAAAATCTGCGGAGCGAGAAACTTGAAAATTTAGATTTCTTTTCATTATATTCATATCTCAACTTTCTCGTAAGGTTAAAGCATTAACGTTATAGAGATTCGAAGGAAAAAGATCTTTATGATTGTTAGATGAAATTTTGTGAAGTGGAATGAATTTAACTCCATCTTAAACCTACATTTTTTATTCATGTTATGATTTCAAAAGTTTGGTATATCAAACTTTTTTCAGATCAAACATGTAATTCAAAATGTGGACAGCAAGATATCTCAAAATTTTATGTAAATTTTGTGAAAAATTTATTAATTTAAATTAAACGCAGTATCACTTTCATTAATAACTATTATTTGGTTGTTACTGTCATCAAAAGTACGTCAAAGATTTATTCTGATATAAAGATATGAAGCCATGTCTCAATTATCCATAAAAGTGCAAAGTGCTAACTTACTTTTGATGAAAGTTACAAGCGAATAACAGTTTTTGATAAAAATGCTCCTGCGTTGACTTATATTTCATTTGCAATTGAAATGTAAGTCAACGGAGGACCACTTCTACCATGAACTATCATTCGCTTGTTACTTTGGTACAAAAGTGATCCTGCGTTGACTTACACTTCATTTTCAATTGAAATGTAAGTCAACGCAGGATCCCTTTTGTACCAAAGTAACAAGCGAATGATAGTTCTTGATTAAAGTGGTTCTCCGTTGACTCCAATTTTAAGTCCAAATGTAAAAATACATTGTTTAATGTCTAATTGTATGTTGATGCAATTTTATCAAAAATAAGTCAGCGCTCAACACTTTTCTTGATAACTTAAACATTGCTTAATGCTTTTAAATGAGAACAAGTCATCGATGACTATTATTATTAAAAAATTACTCGTTTATATTTGCTAAGCCTGCACTTCACCATAACCTGCTATAACCTTTGAAAGTTTCAAGAAGGCTTATAACTTTTGGGGTTATGTGCTACTTGAAATATAAAATTTATTCAAAATTTTTTAGAATTAATCTGCTGATAAGTTATTTTAATTGCCAAAGAAAAGCAATTTTGTAACTTATTACAGCATTTCATATTACAAATTGCAAGTTAAGGGGTTATGACAGTGTTAAAAATTTGAAATTATTAATGTTTTTTTATTCACTTTTTTCACAGTTAATAGTCTGTAGAATATGGTCCTGAAAGCCGTTTTTGCTAAAAACATTTGCCTTGAAAATATCGACAAAAAACTGATAAATCTGTTTCAAGTAAATTTTCGAAAAATCGTGATTTTTAAATATTTTAATTAGGCCAAACTTGTGAAAAGGATTGTTCTACCACACTTTTTACAGAGTTACTTCATGAGAAATCTTACTGAAAATACGACTTGAAAACCGTTTTACAAACCGTTTTTTTCTTAAGAGTTATGAATTTATTTCCGTAAAATAAATAAAATCCGTAAAATTAATTTTTCTATGTGTGATTTTATGTTAATAAACTCAATGCGTTAAAGTAAAGGCATTCAACAAATTTGAATTTTCCACACGAACAGGTTGTACCTCACATCGTCTGGTCGAGAATGAAGATTACTGTTAGATCGGTATAGTAGAATTTAATGTAAAGCAGCAGAAAGCAGCCAAACAGCTGTTTTTCAGCCAAGACACTAGATCAGTGCAGTCTGCTATATAGCTGCTGTAACAATGCTTATAACCTCGGTAGTGTTGTAAAAGTGCAAGAGCTTCAACAGAATACAAAAATTATTCAGATAAGTATTGGAAACTAATTAGTAATAATTGTGTTCACAATAAGCTTTTTCTTTGTTGGTTTATTTTTTGCTTTTAGGTATATGGGTACAATCCAGCAAGATGGGAGTTTATATTGACTGTCTGGAGTATTATTTTGCATACTTTTTAACAACTTGCAGTGTATTTAATAATGGTAAGTATTGCATGTAATTGTAATTCATAAACATAACTTGATTATGAATAGCTAACGATAATTTTTATTTTATTTTCAGCTTCTAAATGCTATTATCACACAGCATGACAAGCGCATACCATCAAATATACTTTATTGTATGTATATTTGAGTACCAAAAGCAAATCAAGGTATGCCGGATATTTTCTGTAAGTATAGCTGAGTTCATTTGTATGATTTACATTATGAACTTTAAATGCCTTTTACTCAAATTAATTTTTTTCATGCTTTTTATGTACTTGCCGCAGCTTTCTGAAGGAAGCGTAACATCAATCCGAATGAAACAAAGTGGAAAACCTTCCTAATGAGTACAGTCACAAACTGAGTGGAGCAGAATTGGTAAAAATGAGTTCAAAGTGAATGTTACGTATGTTTACATATGTAACATTCACTATAATTATTAATATTGTCAATATATGTTGAATTAATTATATTAATTTTGTGTTCTTCAGGAATCTGTTCGACTTAGTTTGAGACCAAACTCATAAGGAAGATTTGGCACTTTGATTCATTAGAATTAATGGTACGGTTCCATCTGAACCATGCGGCAAGCAAACAAAAGTGATGAAAATCATGATTTTTGGTAAGCAATTCCTTTAATTGTTTTTAAATATTACACTCACTTTTTGCATATTATTTATGCATAAAAGTGATATATAATGCTTGTATTTGAAAGCAAAAATATATTTTTTAGAGCACCTATATATCTATTAATGTTTTACAACACTAACAATTTTTCCTTTTTTTCAGGTTTTAACACTGTCATAACCCCTTAAGCTAGCAAGCAGCTTTGACAGCAGCAGCCAGTTACACTGATACGGCCGGCCTGTCTATGTAGTAGTCGGTCATTTCACACCGACACGGCCGGGTTGCGTATGTAGTAGTCGGTCATTTCACAGGTCATCTCACACGGACACGGAAGCGCGCGTAAGTAGTAGAGCATTATTTTTTCGAGGTTGGTATGTCGGTTTCGGACATATGACACGGCGGCGTGCGCTAGTAGTAGAGCATTATTTTTTGGAAGTTGGTACGTCGGTTTCGGACATATTCGCCATATTGAAATAGTTCTAGCTACAGCACTGGTTGTGTTACACTGTAATGGGGACGGAAGTAGATGGAACTTTTACATATAAAAATGTGATGGTGAGATCTCTAGGCGCGTTCTCTACCACTGATGAGCCAACAACGCACTGTCACATATCGCGCGCCAACTAGCTCATACGGGCGCATCGCCCGTTACAACACACGCATACACGCGTACTCATTTAAAAAAAAATCACCTACTTTATTATAATGATGATCTTATATTTATAATATACGCTATACTTATATTATTAATGCAAAATTATTTTTGCATTATGCGATATCAAAGATTTTCAACATTATAACTGCCTATGTTTTGATTATTTTTTGTTTGGATTAGGTTTGGATTACCAATAAATTAATAATTGTTAAATACTAGCTACTTTTTATTGACAAAACCGGCTTTTTTCTCTGATATTATAGATAGGCAAGTCATTGCTACTTTTTAGAAGTTTAGAATGTTAACAGTTTAATCTAGTTCAAGTAGTCAGTTCTTGACTTTACGGCGATTTTAACTAGGCACATTTCTACCAGGGTAATTTCTCATAATTTAATCACTTATAATTAAATGTTATTTTAACACTAATATAAATAAATCATCGTTTGCCTATTCAAAAACAACAGCTGCGTCATTTCACTAGACCTCATAACAGTATTAAAGTAAATACGGTCTTGTAACTCATTCTACTACGAGTCATGGTTAACTTAACAACAGATTCCGATAGTAGCATTTTAGGGGGACTGATACACCTTAAAAAAGTATACATTTTAAAAATTGAATTTTATTTTTTTATTGACTTGAAATTATTTAAATAATGTTTTAGATAATGGCATTAGCTAATAAATAATATTATGAACATAAAATAATTTTTATATATGCCACATTTCAGGTACAACATCTCTTCGAAGGCCAAAATCCATAAATTCCATTTTTTTCATTCACCGCAGATTATAGTTGAAGTTGGGCATCGGAGAGCACTCTGGCAGGTCCAGATCTGCTTTAAAAACATGTTATTTCCAGATGAGTGTGGGGATTTTCAAACAATTAAGATTCAAAAAAGTTACATATAATTTATTACAAAAATGAATTAAAAAGTATAAAAAATTATGAATATTTTTCTTGAATTGGTTATAAATTTTTTGAATCTTAATTATTATCAAATCCCCACACTCATCTGGAAACTACACGTTTTTAAAGCAGATCTAGATCTGCCAGAGTGCTCTCCGATGCCCAAATTCAACTAAATTCTGCGGTGAATGAAAAAAATGGAATTTATGGAATTTCGCCTTCGAAGAGATAATTTCAAGTGAATAAAAAAATAAAATTCAATTTTTAAAATGTATACTTTTTTAAGGTGTATCAGTCCCCTTAACTACAACTCGTAGTTAGTTTTACTACGTTTTTTTCTCAGTGCAGATTCTGAAACGAATCTTCTGGAACGAATCCTGCTACGGGAGTTCTCAATTCTAATCAGCGGCTGTTCTGTGAGCTAATAATTGTTGTTCTTTGTAATATTTTACGTTAAAATTACTTCAGGCCTTTATTAAAATATAGGAAAAATTATTAAATTTAAAATAAATAAATTTCGTGTATTTTAATAAACCATTTATGCTCAATTTAAAATTTTCCATAAAGTATAATCTAAAAAAGAGTTTTCTATTGTTACAGACATACGATAAATCAGCCAAGAATTTTTGAGGAAAACGTTCCAGAAAGTATTGACAAAATAATGGATGATGATCTGGTAACAAAAAATCACTGTAGCAATGGTAAGATTTGATTCACAGAGGTTTTTAAAATGATTTCGAGTATTTATTTTATATATTTATAAAATATATTTTTATACTTTTATAGACAATTTTAATTGAAGTGAAGCATTTTTTATCCAAAATCATATCTAAGAAGGAATTGAATTTATTTTTTTAAACTGTTCCAAGCACAATACACCCTCAAAACAGTTTTCGATGACTTTTGACACTGTCTGTATAAGACCCAGAGTACGCATTATAACGCACACAGACTCTTTTCCCTCCTATTAGAAACAAAAATTTTTTATATATACATGGGTCTATGAGATCGACCGGTTAAAAATTTTTTTTTTATTCAAACTATCCCAAACCTCTTCTACTCGGAGAAATGCAACTCCCAAATTTTTTTAGATTTTTTCCATCAAGCTCCTTCCAGCTGCAGATGGTCAAAATGAGTGAAATTAGGATTTTTGGCATTTTTTAACTAGACTCAAAAATTTGTAGTTCCTCAGGAAAGTGGGTTTCAACAAAAAAATTTGAAACACTTTTTATAAAAAATTGCTCAACTTTAAAAAAAAATAGTGTCAAAATAATAAATATGAAACTTAAACAGTAAAATAAAAAATTTTTCGGGTTTGTTCACTACTGTCGAAATACCTATCGACATCATTCAAACTTCAAAAAATCCATCAGGTCTATGAAATTTCTAAAAATAGCATATGGCTGTGTAACGTCGGGCCGTTTCTTTTAAATTTTTTTTTCCCTCCTAGAATAATTTCTTCTCTCCCCGCGTGCTTAGGATAAGAAAAATATATCTGCTAGCTATTTAAGTATACATGTATTTCCGGGCACAGAACATGACCAAATAGCCTTACACAACTTTTAAAGACTTTTCTGAGAAAAGTAATAAAACCAGGCCTCTATGTTTTTTCCTCTATCGGCAGAGATTTCCATCGAAGGAAACCGTAAAGCTGCTAAAAGCAATGACAACCAATCGCCGAAAAGGGTCCGGGAAATTTCTTTTCACAGACTCTCACGGCGACTGAGACAAAACATAGCGTACACAAGTACCGAACAACGGGAGATAGGATCTGCCGCTGCAAGGGCTAAACTCAAGTGCACGCAGCTGCAAGTCGTAAAAACGCGACTTATGCGTGCCGCCCAGCATCTGAGTTCTTTAATCTCCCATCGTCTACGATACAAATATACAACATTTTTTTTGATGCGCAATAGTTAACCAAACTATTTATACCGGTTATACCTTTTGGTCGATTCAGGAATTATAATAATATTAAGTTACAATTATAATAATCGTATATTATACTTAAGCTAATCTTTTAGCATAAGTTACCATTGTGTTTAGTGAGACCGCGTTGGTAGGAAAATAATGTAAAAAAATCGGAGGGACGCGAGGAAGCGATACGAGACCGAAAAGGTACTCGCCGCGCCATCCGCCGGAGGGAGCCGGGACCTTTCTTCCCTCTCCCTCACTCGCCTCTCTCCACGAAAAATAGGAAGGCCTTCGGCCCAGGCGTGACCGAAAATCAGCTACAGGATTTCTCATTAGAAAATCTTAGGGGAGGAGTCGTACCAGAATCTTTGTAATTGGTACTTCTCCCTCCGAAGGACTTCTCCAAAGGGAAAGAGTGACTTTTTCCGGCCCACTGACGCGTCGGCGGCCGCGAGAAAATTTCAATCAGTGCTTGACACTCGCCGGGTCAGGTCGACTTTCACTTTTTCTATTGTATTTCAATTAAGGGGTTATGCCTGAGTTAAAGTCGTCAAAAAATCGATTTTTTTTTATTGACTTTTTTCATAGGAAATTGTCTGTAGAATACGATGCTGAAGTCCCTTTTGCCCAAAAAAATTGGGTAGAAAGCTACAGACCAAAAACTGAAGGCGTGCGAATAGCTTATTTTTAAAAAATCGTAATTTTCGAGTTTTTATTTGTCAGTGCTGTGTTACTGAACATGATTATTTTTCGAGCTTTTAATGCTTCTCATGCATAATATTTGTATGTAAAATACAATAAAAATATTTATTATGCAATTAAAATCCGTTAAAAGATATTAATAAAATGAGCAAAATTATGCAATATTAAAAATTTGCAAATTGCTTATTTCCACATTTTCCTCTTTTTTGTTTATTTAAATTAATAATTTATTTTTAAAAAAGCATTTGATTATTTATTATGCTTTATAAAAAATTAATTAGACGCAAATATTCGTCAATGAATAAAATTATGCAAAAAACGAATTTTGAATTTGGCGCTTACCGACGGGGCCGCGCGATATTCTTTCGAAAAGGCTATTCATCTAGTAACCTGTTTTACCGTATGATTGAGAATTCAAGAGCAAGAATTCATATCAACTTTTATTCTGCATTGCTCAATATTATTAAATAATTTATTTTATAATATTGATAGCATTTGTGGTTAAAAAGTAGAGTAAGTGAGAGTGATTTGTGATCAAGATGAGTCCAGACTCAAGATATAGAGTTTCAGGATCATCTGACAGAAAAAGAAGATTTGGAAGAAGAAAGAGAAGACCCAAGATTTTTCATCAAAAACAGCAATGGGAAGTTTCGACAACAGCACCAGCACCAGCATCAGCATCAACATCTATACAACAAGAACGAGCAACACCAATCACTTCAGCATCATCTACGCCTGATACAGTTCCTTCAACGTCCAGGGAATGGAGTTCAAGATCTGCTGCGCAAGCTTTACCAGGTACCTCAACATCAGTACCGCCAGAAATTCCTGTGTCTAGGTCTAGACAAAAATTAAAATCAATTTATGTAGAACCGAGTGGAATTCAGAATAGAATCTTTGACATTTCTTTGCTTCTGCCAGGATTACAGGAGTTTCTGGCTTGTAAAGCTTGTGGCGGATGCATCAAATTTGATGAAGTTGATGTACGAGGTCTTGGTAGCAAGCTATCCATCACCTGTACATCATGTAACGCAGTTGCTTTCATCGACTCCAGCAGAAAAGTTGGAAAACAAAGTAACGCTTATGACTACACTCAACACTTGAAGCACGACGAGCCAAAAGAAAGAGAAGTCATCAGGATGATGACTTCTACAGAGCTGGTGCTTATGAAACACACACACACATTACACACATAACCAAATACTTATACACCATACACAACCTCACTTGTAAACAAACAACATAATTTACAACACAAACACTAAAAAACACTGAAACACATTCACAATTTTTTTCTGTTTTTTTCACTTTTGTTTTCCTTTTTTTTTAAATTTTTTTCATTAAACACTTTTCACACACACATCACACATGTCACAGCATCAGCTCTGTAGAAAACAGTCTAGCTGAAAAGTAGGTCAGAGAGCAAGCTAAACAGCTGATTGGAGCTGTCTGCTTGCTTTCTGCCTCCTTAGCTCACCTGATGGACTGTTTTCTCTAACCTCTCAACTACATGAACTTGATATGATGATGATAGTTCTACTCTTCTGTTCATCACATGTAAGTATAGAAACTTATTTATTTACAATAAAAGCATTTTTATAGCTTAATTATAAAAATGTTTCAAATTTAGAAAAATTACTTTTTTTAATGATTTTTCATTTTGTTTCATTTCAGAGGACTGGATACGAATAAAATTTTTGGATTATCCTCAAACTTGACAAAGATGACCAGGATACGTATATCTTTGACTTAAATAAGGTCCAGGTGTGAAGAAAAATTGTAAGTATATTTTATATCATTAAATGTCAAGTTAAACTTTAAATGCTTTTTTCTCAAGTTTTGAATTTTTCTCATCTTAGCTCAGTTACCGCATGATTTCTCAAGAACCAATGGACCAATCAACCTGAAATTTTTTGGAGAACTCCAGGAGGCCTTTCTTCACTGCTTGAATGGAACAGAATTTGCAAAGATAAGTCAAAAGTGAATGTTATGTATCTAAACATACGTAACATTCACTATAATTACATATATTATAACTTATACGTTGCCAAAATTAAAAATTTTTATTTTTCAGTAATTTCCTGCGTTCAAGCTGAGGAGAAGGCAATTTAGAAGATTTTCCATCCAGTTTGGAAATAATTCATCAACCAGAACTTGAAAATTCATGCGGCAAAGGAAAAAATATGCAGAAATTTAGTACTGCATACATGGAACTATTTACATAGTAAGTATGCATAAATAATTTTTTAAAAATATTGAAATTTACTATTAATATGTATATTTTCATTAGGAAACAAAATTTTTTTTATATTCATTATAAATAATTTTTAATTACCTATTAATTGATAAATTGTTTTTTTCAGGTTTAACTCAGGCATAACACCTTAACTCCTTGACAAATAAACTTAACTTGAACTACTTCATATCTTAAACTGGTGTTTCTTTCATTGACTAATTCGCGTTCGTGCACAAAGCAACTCCCTCTACCTATACGTAACAAACTGCCGCAGCATCCAGGTCAGCAGGACGCGAGATCTAAACCCAGGCAACGCAGCGAACAAAAGGGGAGGAAAACTAAGTTATTAAATTAATTTAGTTATATTCAATAGGACACCTAGTCCTCTTTATCTTTTCTCTCTTCTCCGTTACGCCGTACCTTCTGATTTAAACAAAGTAGGAGATTCAGTGCGGGGAATCTCGCTAATGACGATTTCTATCAATTCCGGTAAAATTTTAATATAAGTATTTTTGGGGAAGTTGATCACAACTACCGGAGTTCTGTGTATCAATTTCCCAAGCAAATACTTCAAATTAGAATCCGCAAATAGTTTCGAAATTAAAATAAAAGAGACTTTCAGAGAAGAAAATCTCTGTGTAAAGTTTCTTAAAATCAGCATCAAAATTTCAATTATACCAACGGGCTTGAAAGTTAAACCTGTTCGGACTTCAGGTACAAAAAAAAAGAAAAGAAATGTCAATTTAGAAACAGAATAATTAACACTCTACACGGTTCTTTCTGCTCTGTCTTTTCAAACATAAATATATAATTTTTGCCCCTCAAAAATCTTGAGTTTGCTCCACCCTGGCTATTAGGTCTACCCCTAGGCCAAACTGAGCAAAGCGTCAAGGCTCGTCTAGCCTTCGACATGACTGAATGATCAGATTAATGTAGTAGGAATATAACCAACCTACTCATTTCCGACGTCACAGCTGCGAAAAAAATACAGTTATATTATAAAAGTATTCTTGACATTGTTCATAATTTATCTTCGATCCCAAAGCAAAAGGAAGACAAATTATGAAAAATGTCAAGAAATTTTTTATTCTTAGAATTCTTTTATGATATAAGTATATTTTTTAGAAGCTATACAAGCCATTTTTAATGATTTCATAGAATTAATGGAATTTTTGAGGTTAAAAAAGGTCAATAAACATTACGGGAGTAGCGTAGATACTTTTGCACTGAGAAAAACTATCATCATGACTTTTTTGGTCTGAATCCAAGTGAGCAAACTTCACTTACTTTCAATTTTAACACTAGAACTTCAAAATTTTTTCCATCAAGCCCCTACAGAGAGTAAAGATTGGTAAAATCAGGATTTTTGGCATTTTTTTCAAATTTTCAAAAATTCATAGCTCCTGAGGGAAGCGCTATTCGTCGGAAATGCATAGAATAGTTTTGCAAGGCAAGCTTCTCTAGTTTGTACAAAAACATTTCCAATATGATGTATATACGTTTCAGAAACTTTACATGAAATTCAGACATTTAAATTCAAAATTTTCAAGGTTTGATCCTATGGATTGAGGTAAAAAAATTTGTAAAAATATGAATCAAAGTTTCAGACCACTGTAACGTCGCAAAAAAAAACAACATTTATATTAAAAAATTTTTCTCTCTTTACTTTGAGTCACAAATAAACAGAGGTATCCGACAGATCTTCCTTTTCTCTCGTATTATACACGCCGAGTGATTAATCATAATTTTAAATTCTACAACGTCATACTTAAAAGTGAATAATATTTATAATTTGCAACGAAAACTTAATTATATTATCGCCTTTATTCTAATAGTATCTCATACACATTGCAAGTTGTTTTTTTTTAGAGTATTATCAGTGTATGGAGAACTTCAATTAATCACATGATAAACTGTCAACAAAATATCACCGGAAAAAACATAATTTCTAATGACTCCCATTCAGCCGTGATATGGGAACTCACCATTCCCAAAAATATGACTGCAAGATTGCATTGCCGGAAATCCTTTATCCCCTTTTGTTTTACTCGTGATATCAAGGGGCACGGTAGCGCCACGATGCCAAGTATAAGTACTTCAGTACGTACGCCACCGTCGGGCGCTAGCCAGACCCTATTATACTTTAAACTTGCCCTGTTGGAACCTAGACGTACGATTTTCTTCGTAGTGATAGCTTCGTTTCTTACATATGAGCACTTAAATAAAAGCTTGGGACGAAAGTAATAAAATCACATTAGGGTCATATTTTGTGAAATTGCTTCTATCGAAAGATATTGTGAAGTGAAAGTTCGGGCTCCTCAATTGTCCTCAAGGGAGAACAATTGTTCGATGGATAACTTTAATATGACGTACATCTACATAATAATCTGGGCGATACGTATAGATAACTTTAGTATACGTTGTTTTCCCGCAGACGATAGACGATGTTTTCATACAGTGTTATTTTTTATCAACGTGGATTTTCTTTTGCTGTTTTTTATTGTTAAATAGTGTTAAATAATCACATAAATACAGATTTTAAAACAGCTGTGCCAAATATCAAGGGACCCAGTACTTTTGACTTACACGGTTATGGAAGAAATGAATTACGAGAACACAATCAGATAAGTATTTCGATTCATATTACATATAAACATATCATAAATATATATCGAATTTTACGAACTTGTTCTTTGTTTAAATGTTATTTTATTTTTTCAGATTTTTATAATTTATTATTTCTCGTGTGAGGTTACATACTTGGAGGGAATATTGGTAAACAATAAAGTTCCTGTGTGCGTCCAATATTTTCTATCGGCCACATTATTTGTGTTTATTAACAAACTAGGAAAATAGCTGGAACATCTATTAAGTTTAGACCAGCAATTGGAATAGATCAAGCGTAAGTTTTTTATTTTTGCATAATTTCTTATCATAGTACGGTCATTATCTTTCATTTCTTTTTCTTCTTCTTCTTCAGTCATTATTTGTCATTCTTATCATAATGTAGTATAGTCATTAAGTAATAGATTGCAAAACAAAAAGGTTTCTATGTGTTTGAAATATTCTATCGGCCTTACTGATTCTATTTATTACTAGACTAATAAATAGCCCGCATATCTATGAATTAAGTTTAGACCAGCAATTGGAATAGAGCAGGAGTACGTTTTTTATTTTGATTTTGTATATTTCTTATCATAATAATTAGAGTTTAATATCACATGCAAAACACGAATAAGTACTATACAAAAATGCTTGCCCGATCTCGCTAAGTTAAAATGGCGGCTAATTGCAAAATTGTTATTCTATTCTATCAAATGCATCTCTATTTGTCGCATATAACAATAAATCGATGGGATCACCTGCAATCGCTAGCTTATGGCATACTTAACAAACGCTAAAAAGAACTTTTCTTCGAATTAATATTTAACAACATTTTTAGCAATAAATGTCCATTTCTGGGTTTGTATCTCGGCCAATTTTAAAGTTAGAGAAACGCGATAAAACCCATCGTAAAGCGTGTAAAAAATCATGAATTTTCATATAAAAAATATTAAGATCGGACAAATAGGAGCCGAGATATGGTCAACACTTTTCTTGATAACTTAAACATTGCTTAATGCTTTTAAATGAGAACAAGTCATCGATGACTATTATTATTAAAAAATTACTAGTTTATATTTGCTAAGCCTGCACTTGACTATAACCTGCTATAACCTTTGAATGCTTCAAGAAGGCTTTTATAACTTTTGGGGTTATGTGGTACTTGAAACATAAAATTTATTAAAAATTTTTTAGAATTAATCTGCTGATAAGTTATTTTAATTGCCAAAGAAAAGCAATTTTGTAACTTATTGCAGCATTTCATATTCCAAATTGCAAGTTAAGCTAGCAAGCAGCTTTGACAGCAGCAGACAGTTACACCGATACGGCCGGGCTGTCTATGTAGTAGTTGGTCATTTCACACTGACACGGCCGGGCTACGTATGTAATGGTCGGTCATTTCACACCGACACGGCGGCGCGCGCTAGTAGTGGTCGGTCATCTCACACAGACACGGAGGCGTGCGCTAGTAGTGGTCGGTCATCTCACACGGATACGGCGGCGCGCGTTGGTAGTAGAGCATTATTTTTTGGAAGTTGGTACGTCGGTTTCGGCCATATTCGCCATATTGAAATAGTTCCAGCTACAGCACTGGTTGTGTTACACTGTAATGGGGACGGAAGTAGATGGAACTTTTGCATATAAAAATGTGATGGTGAGATCTCTAGGCGCGTTCTCTACCACTGAGCCAACAACGAACTGTCACATATCGCGCGCCAACTAGCTCATACGGGCGCATCGCCCGTTACAACACACACATACTATTTGTCCGATCTTAATATTTTTTATACGAAAATTCATGGTTTTTTACACACTTTACGATGGATTTTATCGCGTTTCTCTAACTTTAATATTGGCCGAGATACAAACCCAGAAATGGACATTTATTGCTAAAAATGTTGTTAAATATTAATTAGATGAAAAGTTCATTTTAGCGTTTGTTAAGTATGCCATAAGCTAGCGATTGCAGGTGGTCGCATTGATTTATTGTTATATGCGACAACTAGAGATGCATTTGAAATAATAGAATAACTATTTTGAAATAAGTCGCCATTTTAATTTAGTGAGATCGGGCAAGCATTTTTAGATAGTATGAACTGCCAAGACCTTTTGAGTGAAAGTTCGATCAAAAATAATTATTTTTGCATAAGCTACGGCAACATGAAGAAAAAAACCTTTTTTTTATTTAAACAATTTAGCGATGAAAAAAGTTAATTTTGCACTTGGGAATACATGTGTCTTGTAGGAAATTCAATTGTGAACAATTTTTATACTCAACATTTTCACGTAAAGTTAATAATATAAAAACTACAAATGAAAAACCAAAAAAAAAATGCATTATTGAACTTTATTTTGCAATAATGACAATGTTCCGGAGCAGCTGCGAGGTAGAGAATGTAATGTTATCATCAGTACACTAACACCTACCAGATCCAACAATAAAATTGCGAGTTGCACGAACTTCCAGTCCCAATGCCAGGACTCCCGGACTATAAGAACATCATGCGATTCTATCACATATCGACGGCTGAGATTAAAAAACTGCTTATTCAGAGTCCGTTTCAAGAAGCTGCTTATTCGGAGTCCGTTTCAAGAAGCTGCTTATTCAAAGTCCGGTCCAAGAAGCTGCTTATTCAAAAGTATTTTTTTTTTTTAAATTTTGTAGTGGCAGCCCTGCGACAATTGAAATTCTGCTTTCCGGCGGAAAGAAGCAGTGAAAAAAATCGGGAAAAATTCTAAAAAATCTATAAAAAATTTTTTTTACTTCGGGGTGGTATTTATAAGGGAGTGAGTCATACATATATGTACATGCAGGATTCTCCTAGCGAAAAACACAACAATTTGGGGTCAAAAAATTCTAAAAAAAAATATTTCAACTTCGGGGTAGTATTTATGAGGGGGGAGAGTCACATATATAGCTATACGTATATATATGGGATTCTCCTAGTGAAAAATATAACAATTTGGGGTCTGAAAATTCTAAAAAAAATTCTTTTGACATCGGGGTGGTATATGTTTGAGGGGGAGGATCATATATATTGTCACGTACGAGCCATATAGGCTCAGATGAATATGGGCTCCGGGGACCGGAGCTGGCGATGCACCGCGTGCATCGTCAGCAGGGAACGCGTCGGCCGGGAGCTTCTCACGGCCAAGTCTGCACGTATGAGCAAAAGCTCAGGTCACCTGAGCTTTTGCTCATACGTGTCACACTGTGTTAATTTCGGGGCCGAGAAGGTGATTTCTGGCTCCGGTGAACTAAGGCTGTTAGACCGGTCCCGTGCTGTCCTGCCGGCTGCACTTGCTGACGGGGCCGGAGAATACAATCTTGGAGTTTTCTTGCTGTAAGCTGATGTCTCGTGGATTGACTCGTGACCCAAGGGTGCTATGTCCCTCAGCTACTGCCACGTATCCGGCCGTATGTCTTCCGGTGCGGTCGATGACCTTGGGAAGGTCGTGACGAGGCTGGCTCTATCAGTGGGGGCGACCGCCAGGGGCGGCTGCTGGGCTTTCGGCAGGGCGTGTTCGTTAGTATGCTCTGGAACGGGACCGAATCGGGGAAATCAAGCGCGTACACACCGGCTTTGCCGGCTTGCCTGGTCAGCCACCATACGCTCACGGGCTCGCTGGGGTCTATCACGTCTTGTGATGTCCTGCAGAGGTAGAACCCATTATTGACGTTTCTGACCGCCAAGAATTTGCCTTTATGGTAGATCGCTATTCGTGTGCGACTCTCCATATGGCTTGGTGCCAACGTCGTGTTGGCGCTTGACTCTGACGTCAGCCGTTTTTTCTTGCACAATCGTTTCACTGCGCAAAAGCGAAACACGCACCCCGGTGGTGCGCCGGCTCTCTCGTCCGGGCTCTCATCGACTTGCTCTTCGGCCAGCTGATACAGCTTCTCCCTTGGTAACTCGGGGTTTACCTGTCCGGGCTCGAGCACTGGGTTGCGGGACAGCGCGTCGGCGTTGGCGTTCTTCGCCCCTGGACGGTAGACTATGTCGAAATCGTACCCCATTAATGCTGCCTTCAAGCGGTTGAAGCGAAGATCGGGTTTCTTTGTCTTGTGGAAGTCCTTCAATGCCTCATGGTCCGTGATGAAGGTGAATCTGCGGCCGTACAGGTAGCACCGGAATTGCTCCTTGGCGTATACCATGGCGAGCAGTTCCTTGTCATATGTAGGATACCTCAGCTTGCTACCCTTGAGGCAGCGCGAGGCGAAGGCGCATGGTTGATCGGCGCCCAGCTTGCCCTGACTCAGGATGCACCCAAGTGCAAAATCGGAACTATCGACCATGACGATGAAGGGCTGGTCCATATCCGGGGCCTTAAGCACCGGTGGGTTCGCCAATCTGCTGGGCGTTGAGACCACCCAAGTGCTGATTCGCCGGCACACCGAGCTCGGTGGCGGGCTGCGCTAAAGTGGAGGTGGTCTGGGTCACCTTATCGTTGGCACTTATGCCAAAATCAAGAGAATCGGACTTCGATTAAGCGAGGGTGGTTACCCGTCGCTGCGAGTTCCGTGGACTCGCATTCTTGCGTCCTGATCAGCTTGGTGGTTTGCTGATTGGACTTGCGTGTTGTCCGACGCTCATCGTCTGGGGATTGAGACGAGCGTCGAATTAGTTTAAATGTTTCTCTTCGGCTGCCCCACCCTGCTGATTCTGGTTGCTGCCGACCTCTTTACCGTCGTCACCACGATTGTTGTTACCATTATGGTTGTTGTTATTGTTTTGCGGGCCGTTTCCTCGAAACCCGCCTCTTCTGCCGCCGCTGTTTCCTCTGCCGCGGTTATTGTTGTTACGGGCGTTGTTCTTGCGGCCGCCGCTACCGCCACTGTTCCCGTTGTTGTTCCCTCCGCCGTTGTTCTGGTCGGAGTCCGGCTGTCTGCGGTCGGTGCGAGGGTTGGTGATGCGGTTCTGCCCCGTGTCTCGTATCAACGTTCTACACTCATCGAGCGCATGGCTATGGGCGTTGCAATAATTACAGAAGGCCTTCTGGCTTTCAGCGTTGCAATAATTACAGATTGCCGGTTGGCTGGGAGGCGCCTTCCACCTCCTGAGCTGCGGGCTGGCTTGCCTGCGCGCCCTTATCCGTCGTGCCTGCGACGGCTAGCCGAACGTGGGCTATCGGTTTGACCTCTGAGATTGGCGAGGTGGGATCCAGCCTCGCACCGAGTTTAGCCGCGTGGGCGATCGCGGCGTTGAACGCTTCTCCCAGTCTGGCGGGGTGAGTGCAGTGGACCAGGTGATCTAGCGGGGCGCGAAGACCATACATGAATTGGTCGAGCGCATCTGCCTGCCGTCTGCGAGATGCGCGGTCAGACTCGGTTAGATTCGGTGCCGAGTTGATGATGGTGATCAGACGGTTGTATAGCGCCTCGACCCGTAGTCGTGGACCGACTCGCAGATTCCTTGAGCAACTGCCCTCATCTGGGCGGAGCGCCTGTCCGCGATGCCGATGTTGGCGAAGTGGAGCGTCAGCTCCCTCAGGAACGTGTCCACCGAATCGTAGCTGACAGTGCGGGCTCGGAATCCTTGTGTCGATTTGCTCGTTAACTTGTTGGCGATCTGACGTAACAGGAAGCGTTCAAACTCTGGCCCGAACGAGTAGGAGCTCTCTGACGGCAGTTGTAAATATGGTCAACGTATCGACATCCCCGTCGAAGTTCGGGATCATCGATAACGTTTGGTTGAAGTGAGCATAGCGTTTGGGGTCCATGCTTGCAACTGACACGAGGCTACCACCTCCTGGACTCTCGTGCAGGCTCGGTGGCTGAGGTGGCGGTGGAGCAGGTGGGGGTACGCCCGGAGGCTGGGGAGGCTGCGCGTTGGGGGGTGGCATAGCCGGCTGCTGGGGTGGCGGTGGACTAGGGGGATGCATCATTGGCGGCTGGGGTGACAATACATACATATGTACATATATACATTAGACCGCCTCAGACGGTAGATAATATCCGATTTGAATGGGATAAATCGAATTCTTATGTAGATCCATGAGAAACGCAGAATAGAATTTTGTAGAAAATTGTAAGTTAATATTTAAAGCTCTTCACGCCCGTTTTATTCTTCCAGATACTTGATACGCTAAAATATCAATTATTTTTCAAATGAGAATTATCTCAGAAAGTGGTATTAATAGACACGTGCGCTTATTAAGTTCTACTCTAACAATAAACATGTATACGTGATTATTTTTTTAAAAAGTGAAAAGTACGAGAGGTTTTTAACGTTAAAGATTTTAAAATTCTCAATTTTAGAACGTCCGTTTCTGGCAGTCAATATTACTTCTTTTGTCTGAAACTTTCACACAAGTTAAGTACAACTCATGGAGAATCCGTTTTTCCGAAGAGCCTTTTGATAAATATGTATTTTATCGAATGATTCGTAATTTTAAATAAAAATCTTTTTGAAATAACTAGGCCGCGTCACGTGAAAATTTTTTCATCCTGTGATTAGAGTCGTCATAAACCTGGACCCTTCGGCGAACCTTTGGCGACCCTTCGACGATCGTTCGAAAACTTTCCACCGCCAAAAAAAGTTGATCTGTGCTAATCCTTTTAATAAGGGTTGCAAATGTTGTCATTTATTTTTGATAGAAATTCTAAATTGTTTATTAATAATAGATTATAATTTAATACAATAAATTCTGTTTTGATTTTAAATAACAATAATAACAAAATTTGAATAAACAAAATCGATAAATATTTACTTATTTTTATTGGAAATGAATATTTCAAATAGAAACAAGTAAATATTTTTCGATTTTTATGATTTTTTGACTGAAAACAAGTAAATATAGTTTTAATTGAAATATTTTTTTATAACTAAATCTAAGTCTACTTAAAAATTATTTCATTATTATTTAATTTTTACAATGGTTGATAAAAATTTTTTAATTATTATAATTAAGAATCAAATCATAGCAGGATTTTTTTAATGGTTTTTCGCGCAATCTGGAGAATTATGTCTGTAGATGTCAACGATTTTGATAATATTTTCTTAACATATTATCGTCGTTTGAAAGCACTGAGTGATACTCGCTCGTTAGAGCGACTCCTCACTTAGCACGATCATTGACGTCTTCTAAAGATTTGATGATTTTTATGTTCCTCTTAAACACAGCACAAATCTCCCACGTTGCAGCATCGCTTTTTAAAAATTTAGAACTCAGTTTGAGCTTTTCAAAAAACTGCAGGGTGTTTGCAGAAACTAGGTTCTCTAATTTGATGTTTTTGATGTACTTCACATCAGCAACCTCGATTTGGCATTTAATAAGATTAGCGGCATTCCCTTCAACTGTATCAATCGCTTTCGCTATCTTATTTTTATATCTACTGATACTTTGTTGACGAAAAATACCAATCCAACCATCTCTTCACTTAAATACTATAAGTGATTTGCGAAACTGTTTAAAACTTTGTCACGCATTAAATTACTTAAATAATTCTGCTAAACCAAATTTTTTAATAGTTTAAGATCACATCTCGGGGCTGATGCTACATCGGTCACAGTAAACTACATTTTAGCATATACATTTACAAAAATGCACATTTCTCGAAGTCCATTTTCATGCTCTGTTGACAATGAAAATTGACTCCGAAACATGTACATTTTTAGTGCATAGATGGCTTAAGCCATCCACCTGGCATGTGACATTGCGCCAGGAGCCTTAAAATATACTTCATCGCTGCATTTTCTGCCGAGAAAAATGATGAGAAGATCTAAAAATTCTCTTAATCTCTTCTTGGAAAACTATACACCTGCAAAAATACATGTAGGATTATTAAAAGTATTTCTTTGAATTTGTAATTTATACAAAAAATGTTTGGATCAAGTATTACCTCCAGTTGCTGCTTCGTGAAAAAAATAATATCTTTAGCAGGTATTCTATGGCAAATATCCAGATCATCTGAGACTTGCATATAACTTTCTTGCTCGATGGAATTCCACGAATGTTTGAAACTTTTAAACAAAGCATTGTTCGGCCCATTCGTTTTAAGACACAATGAGTCTTCAAAAGCCACTCCCAATAGAAGCTCGAATATGTGGTGCCGGCATGCAGAATATAAAAGTTTGTGTTCTACCAAATTTTCCAATAAAACACATGCTCCGCTGTGAATTACGGTGTTGGAGGATATGGTATCAAAGCACATGCCGGTAACTCGTTCTTCCAATTGCTAATCTTTTACGAATTCAAAGATTGCTCCTCTGGATAATTTGCGGACATCGAGCAGCATGTGCGACTCCACCCCTGACGCTATGACAGGCAGATAATGAGCCTTTTTGTCAAATGTATCAGGATCGGCTAAGTCTTTGCCGTCCCACTGAATGAGAACTTGAGAACTTAAATGGGCATTTCTTTTTACAGCGTCGACCACATTAATTCTATAAGCATTCCTTTTTCTATCCAGTGTCTGTTGAGTTAAAATTACGTCGTCCAAAGCTATTCCAAGCCCACTTAATACAGCTGCTATGATACGGGTGGCCATGCGGGAACTTATTTTTGCACGATCCAAACTCAATGTTAAGCCTGCGTCATAAACTTAAGTTTTTTACTTTTTACTTTAGATTCAGTATCAGCTGCGTAATTACTATCTTCTTCGTCATCAATAAAACTATTCTTTGTCATACCTAAAACACACATACATTTTTTTTAGTTACTATACATAAGCACAAAATCGTACACAAACTTTAATTAATAATTCTGCAAAGCTGGCTTTTCGCACATACGAAGTACATGCCTATAGCAATATTTCACTAAAGTTTTAGCTATAAATGTTAAATAGTAAAAAAGATACGAATTTTCAAAATACTGTACTTTTCGAGAGTCTCCACTGCTGACAGCTAAAATATGTATTTTTTGAAAATTCGAACCTTTTATTTTTCAACATTTAGAGCTGAAATTTCAGGAAAATTTTTAAACAAGTAACAACTTTCTGTGCTCAAGAAGCGGACCCTGTAGGGTCATTAGTTTTTGAGGTATAGCTATTTGAAATATAATTTTTAATTAACGCATATGAGCACATAGAAATATTGGTATGTGCTCGCGCGCGCGCGTCCATTTGCACGTACATACATTAAATAAGCGCGCGCTAAATATCATTCTTTGTGAAAATAACATGAGACTTACCATTAGCAACTGATGCTTGTTCTTCATTTTCGTCTCCTTCAGGCTCTGAATTTTCATCTGCTTCAGCCGTATTTACCGTACCTGGCAAGTAACCAACTCGGCCTTTTTCTCTTTGAGCAAGCAAATGTTTCTGTCATTTTCGTTGCCCAAGTTACTCAATGCTTGTCCGTGCGCAACATCAAACAAGTTGTCTAAAGTGTCCACAAATGTGTGCTCTCTAGACCTTTGATTCACACTGGGATTCTTTACACCATAAATCACCTTTAAATACTGTTTTTGGTATAATTTTTCAATTTGTAGCACTATGTCTCTTTTATTACGCATTAGAATACACGCTGCATCCCAAAACATTTTAATATTTTCATAGACTATAGTCGATGATGCTTATATTCCGTGAATAATAATAGAGAAAGCATCCTAAGACTTCTCTATTAAAAGGCAGCTTACGTCCATGAATCTCAGAAATCTCATCCACAATCCGCTTTGGTTTTTGACGTGACATGATTCAAAAATCACTGAACTAATGTTATACTTATAGGAGCGAACCTCGGAGTGAACTTGACACTATGAAATTTACGCTTTGACTGAATGGAAAATTCGACAGAGCGGAATATTTGAACCTTGAGGCCTTACCTGGAACTATGCCCCTCTCAAGTCACTCCAAGCAATAATAATCTGATGAGCGGAGATGGCTCAGTAGGCAGAGTGTCGGACTCGTGATCCAGAAGTTCTGGGTTCGATCCCGGCTCTTGGCTTTTCTGTCATTGGAACACCTCTATGTTTACACACACCTGTATGTATATACTTAAGTGTCTAATAACGTCGAAGCTTCAGTGGTTCGGATCACACTTTACTTAGGTTTATTTGGGGTTCCATCTATTCTTTTCAATCGAGTTCTTCCAGCATTTCTGATAAATAATTTATGAATACGAAACCATAATAAATGTTACGTCAGAAACATTTTCAATCATGAAATTTGATTACACTGGATCAAAATTTTTAAAGTTCATATGTTTAGTGATCCATTATTAAATGGATGCATTCATTATTCTTGTCAATTGAGTTCTTCCGGCATTTCTTAGAAAAAATTCTTGATCCAAAATATTTTTCCACTTCACTAATTTCATTCCGTAAGTATAATGTTTATTATTCTTGTCAATTGAGTTCTTCCGGCATGTCTCATGAATAATTTATGAATACCTAACCATAATAAATGTTACGTCAGAAACACTTTTTATTCATGAAATTTTTTAGAGACTTTCTTGACTCAAAATACTTTACTAATTTCACTTCGTCATAGGAACCTTTTTTTTGCTGGTCTAAACTTGAGATATTCCAGCTATTGTCTAGTTTTTTATAAATATAAACAGTAAGATCGATAGAAAGTATCTTGTCAATTGAGTTCTTCCGGCCTTTCTTATAAAAAATTCTTGAACCTTTTTTTTCTGGTCTAAACTTGATAGATATTCCAGCTATAGTCGCTATTTATAAGGATCCCTTTCGACGTACAGCCTGAAAGTCTACCTCCCAGAAGACGATAGAAAAAGTTATGAATTATTCATATCCACTTCAACAACGTAGAAACTTTCTTGCATGAATGTTGAATTGCATGAAGGTTCAAAATATTCTTAACACTTCACCAACTTGAACAACACTAGAAAATTCTTTTATAATTTTATGATTTCATCTGATAGTTGTATAAGTTCCTTCCGATAAAAAATCTGAAAAATAAAAGCAAACATTTCAAGAAAGAATCAGTTCTCAATATGTTTGATTGTATTTTATATTTACAAAAAAATAAAACTAAATACTTATCTAATTCTAGCCTATTAGTCATTCTTATGAAATGTCTTAATCATGACATTTAAAATAATGAAACCAAACACAGTTGAGTAAATTTACATATTTTTTTGAAAATAAAATCACTTGTTTATTGTTAGTATATTGTATTACTAAACTAATACTTTTTCATTGACACAGCATGTGTTATTGTATTGGATAATATAAAACGTCTGCATCTGTACATAAAAATGTCTGCTCGTCTGCATTTGTACACATATAAACTGTATAAATACAACAGTATACGTAAAGCTGACGTCACACGATGACGTACTTCCGCGGAGAACATTTTATCCGGGAGAAGAATTTTCGTTGAGGAGTTGATGATCTCGAACTTTCACTTCACAATAACTTTTAATAGAAGCCACTTCACATAATATGACCCTGAAATGAATATGTAAGTTTTATCCCAAGCTTTCATTTGAGTGCTCATAATTGAGAAACAAAGCTCTGAATGCGAAGTAAACCGTATGCCTAGTTTCCAACAGTACCTATGAGAAGATTATAGCGTATGGCTAGCGCCCGACGGCGGCGTACATAATGACATACCTTATACTTGCCATCGTGGCGCTACCGCGCCCCTTGATATCTATCAATTTAGACCAGCAAAAATGAGGTTCCTGTGACGAAGTGAAATTAGTGAAGTATTTTCAGTAAAGATAATACTTTCCATCGACCTCACTATTAATATTTATCACTTACGTATGAACAATGGATTGCTTATTATTAATGGTAATGTATTATCAAACTTGATTGAAGAAAGCTGGAATAGACTTTAATTAATAAATCATTTATAAGAAATGCCGGAAGAACTCAAACGACAAAAATAATATATGTATCTATTTCATAACATTCAGGGCAGGTAAAAAAATTCAACGAATTTTCCAGTGACAAGCTTATAGTGAAGTGAAATAAGATTATGTAAGATTTGCAGTTTTAATATTCAAGATTTATGGATTATGATTATTAAATTTAGAAGTCAAGTGGTTTAAAGTGTGCGTATTGTATTTTCATCGCTTAAGTATCGAAGAAAGTTTTTACAGAACTTCTATTGGGAAGTTACGCAACTGTCATATTATAAATGAATTCCTGTGAGAAGCTAGTGAGGTGAAAAATGTTTTTTCAAGATTTATAATTATTATATAAGTTTAGAAGACATGTGGTTTAGAAGTTTTTGCAATTTTGAGAGAGCATGTACACTAAGTTTCAAGATGTAAAGAGACTTTTCCCAAGGGGAAAGCATGTTTTGTTTTGTATAAAGTAACGAGAACTCACGAAGGCATACAACTATCAGGTTATACAAGAAAACAAGTTATACAAGAAAACAATTTTCTTGTGACGTGACAAGCTAGTGAAAGTGTTGTGTTTTCATCGTTTAAGTTCGAAGAAATAATATACACAAGTTTTGGATTTTATTTTTATTTTTCTATATATTACTTACACTGATAAATAATGCTGATTCAGGAAAGTCTGCTGTTTATAAATTTCTTTTTTACGACATGTTCATCGGATCATCTGTAACAGAGAAAGAATAATTTATTTTAAAACAAAGAATCATGTTCTATAATCATAAAGTCAATATATTTGAAGATAATTAAAATATACGTATCTGACAGAGTGAAATCCATTGACAGTATTTTGATCCTAATGCCATCTTTTCTGTAAATGCATTTTATCACTTGAAGCTTTTTGTAGTGTAACTATTAATCAAGAAAAGTAGTAAAGTAGATTGTAATACAATTGTACCAGCGTACTACGAAATTGATGGACATTGGATTAAACTCATACCGAAGCCAACAGTGTCTATTCCACCGAATGTTATCAAACCAGATACTCATTTGGGATGGACATTTCAAGCTGTGAAAAATTTAGCGACGAATGGCATTTATTCGCAAACTGATTTGGATAAATTACAAGAACAGTTAATGTTTCCTATGGAAAAAACACAAATTTTGAATGTTATTGCAAAAGATATAGCTGGTGATGTAACAGATGGAGTTACATTTTCAGAAAATACGTTAACAAGTATTGCAGAAAGTACGTGGAAAAAAATATTTGAAAAACTTACTACGTGGGGATCCTTTTCATCAGGAATTTTCATGATTATAGTAATACTACACATTTGCAAATTGACAATTGACACTATAATAAGAGGATATGCTTTACATGCAATATATGGATGGTCTATTAGACTATGTGGAGCTATTTTTAGTTCTTTAACCCATTTATTCATTTCTATGGGTGTTGAATATTGTAAAAATATTATATACTCTTTGCTTGTTGTTCTACGAATTAAGGGGTTATACCTGAGTTAAAATTCAAAAAAATCAAATTTTTTTATTTGATTTTTTAATAGCAAATTTACTGTAGAATATACTGTTGAAACTCCTTTTGCCCGAAAAAATTTCGTTACAAAATTATAGGCAAAATACTAAAAATATATAATTTGTCAAAATTAAGTATTTTTCATATTTTATTCTATAGCGCTTTTGTTAATTCAAAGCCATTACATTTTTATAGAAAATTTAACGTTAAATGTGCATACAAACTCCTTTTGATAAAAGACAGTTTTATTAAAAATAACACAAATTATTTATTTATGAATTATTGCATATAGTAAATAGCTCATTCTGATAAAAGCATAGATTTTTTTATTGTGAATGTTAAAAATAAAATAAATTTATCTGTTTCATTCATTTAATCTTTTTAATAAAATAATAAGCATGCGTGCAAACTAAAATATTTTTATAAATTACCACCTAAAAACATGGTACCATACAGCATATGGAAAAGCCAATCACTGTTTTACCAACCTAGTTAAGGGGTTATGCCTGAGTTAAAATAAAAAAAAAATCAAAATGTTTTGATTTGATTTTTTTAAAGCAAATTTACTGTAGAATGAGCTGTCTTAGTCCTTTTTGCCCGAAAGAATTCTGTTACAAAGTTATAGGCAAAATATCAAAAAAATACAATTTTTCAAAATTGCGTATTGTTCATTTTTTGTCTTATAGCGCTTTTGATTATTCAAAACAATTGCGTTTTTGTAGAAAATGTAACATTCAATGTGTTCACAAATTCTTTTTGAAAATGCAATTTTATTTAAACAAAAAAAGCACAAATTGTTTACTAAATCATTACGTACTGTAATAGCTAATTTTTATGAAATCGTAGATTTTTTTTTATTTTGAATGTTCAAAATAAAATAAATTTAGAATTTAAATTTTGTTTTGTAATTTAAATTTAGTTTTTTAATTAAAGATATGTGCAAATTTAAATTACCGCCTAAAAACATGGCACCTTACAGCATATAGAAAAGGAAATCACTGTTTTACCGACCTAGTCGAGATTGCATTCAGACATCAGCTGTTTCGTCTGCTGTCTGTAGTTTAATGCAAGCTGGATGTTGTGCTGTTGTGATAACTTCTGAGTCTCACTAGTGTTCAACTTTAGATAAGTGTTTTGTACTATAAACGACATATTATTTGTAAAGAATCTGTTCTTTGTGAGTGTATTCATTGTTTCAGGTATATGGGCTATAAATCTCTTGTGTACGAGAAGATGCCTATGTGTTATAAGAAGTCTATGTGAAGATGCATATGATGGTCTCAAAGTCTACTGTAATTGCTAATGATCCTATAAAGTAATGGTAAGGAATGACAATAATTATATTCATCTAAAATATGCTGACTGCGAATGCTTACTAAAAACTTACATTTCAATTTCAGCTTTCGATACTAGTATATCTACATGTACAGCACCCGGGTCTTCATACACACCTTAATATACAGGTATCTTATGCCAAAGTACAAGAAAAATATGCCAAAGAGTTCATGTAAGTACTACCACTTAAATATACATAAGTGTCTCGATAAACTTTAAATGCATTTTTCTCAGTTTTGCCATTTTTATGATTTTAGGTCCTTTACCGCAGGATATCTCAGCATCCAGATGATGAATTGACACCAGAAAGGATGGAAAATCTTCTGAATATGTTTCTTCACAGCTTAAGCGGAGCAGAATTGACTAATACAAGGTAAAAGTCAATGTTACGCCTGTGAATATATGTAATATTCACTATAATAACCAATATAATCAATTTATGAGTTACTAAATATTTATAATTTATATTTGATAGAAAAGTCTTCCGCTTAAGCTGTGAAGAAACATATTAAGGAGATTTTCCATCCTGTCTGATGTCAATTCATCATCCGGATCTTGAGATATCCTGCGGCAAAGGGAAAAAAGTGCTGAAAATTAGTCTTTCATAAATGTAATTGTTTACAATGTAAGTATAGATATATCATTTTTTAAAAATAGTTAAAAATATGTTTAATACCTACATTTTAAGTAGGAGAAAGATTTTTTTTCATACTATGAATAAATAATTTTTTTCAGCCCAATACTTATTAATGTCTTTTTTACAGGTTTAACTCAGGCATAACCCCTTAAGTTTGCTATCAGACAGCTCTTTCGTCTGCATGATCTGCAGTCTAGTGCAAGCTTGATGTTGTGAATTTTGATCTGAAGTGAAAACTTCTGAGTGTCAGTGGTGTTTAAATTTAGATAAGTATTTTGGACTCTAAATAACACATTATTTGTGAAGAACTTGTTCTTTGTGAGTGTGTTCTTTATTTTTAGGTATATAAGCTGTCAATGGCATGTGAACGATAAGGTACTTCTGTGTTCGATGCAAGGTTAGATGTTGTGGAAGTTGGCTGTAACTATTAACAATCCTGGAAAGTCATGGGTAAGCAATACCAACAATTATATTCATATGAAACATACTGACTGTGAATGCGTATAAAAATTTATATTTCAATTTCAGCTTTTGATACTAGTATATCAATATGTGTGGCACCCGGGTCTTAATATATCCCTTAATACAGGGATATTTTATGCCAAAACACAAAAAAATATGCCAAGCAGTTTCTGTAAGTAGTACCCGATAAATGGAAATAAGTTTCATGAATAAACTTTAAATGCAGTTTTCTCAAGTTTTGAATTTTTGTGATTTTAGGTCAGTTGCCGCAGGATTTCTCGATAACTATGGGACCGATCAAGCTGAAATTTTTTAGAGAACTCCAGGAAGCCCTTCTTCACTGCTTGAACGGAGGGAAATTGGCTAAGGTAAGTTTAAAGATTGTTACGCATGTGAACATATGCATAATTCACTATAATTATGAATATTATGACCTTATGTGTTTCTAAATATTTAAAATTTTTATGTTTCAGTAATCCCTTCCGTTCAAGCTGAGGAGATAGACATTTAGAAGACTGTCCATCCAGTTTGGTCTATATTCATCACCCGGATGCTGAGAATTCATACGGCAAAGGGAAAAATCTGATCAAATTTAATACTTCACACATGGAATTGTTTGTATAGTAAGTATAGATATATAATTGTTTAAAAATATGTAAAATTACAATTAATATGTATACTTTAAGTAGAAAAAAGAATTTTTTAAATATTACTTATAAATAATTTTTTTTTGCCTAATAACTAATAATTTGTTTTTTTCAGGTTTAACTCAGGCATAACCCCTTAATACTGGTCGCGCCATCTCTTGTATATATATGATTTTGTACATCGAGACAAGCGCGAATCCGAAAACGCAAATACGCGAGTATGTAAACACAGATATATAGATATACACTATAGAGAAGAGCGCTCGCATATACTGTACTCGCGCTCATTCTCTCTCTCTCTCGCTTGTAAGTCTCGGAAGGAAACAGTCGTGTCCGACGACACATCACACATTGTAATAAAGTTACTTATTATTAAAAACAACCTCACTAATTTTCCACCACTCCAACAATGGGAAATACAGAAAAAATGATGAATTATGCAAAATCAAGAAATTATAAAGAAGAAAAAGAAGAAGAGCTAAAAGCCGTTAAAGTTATTTCGCAAAATTCTCAACCTATAAAAGCTGAAACTTTTTTACAACCTATTCCTAATAAACCGCCTTATATTTATCCATCTAATACAAAATCTCAAAATTCTATAAATGTTTCTCAGAGCTCGAATTTAGATATTTTTTCATTGGATTTACTGTTGTTTCTATTGTTTAAATGTTAGTTAAATATTTCATAAATGTCTTACATAGGGCCCCGAGGGAACTACATCTAACGATGTAGTGTATTCATTTTTATACGTATTTTAAATGAGGATATAATTTATTTTATTTTATGTATTTATTTGTAATTAAGAAATAAGACGACAATATCATGTTATCATCTAATATTTAAATTTTTTGTACTTAGAAACTTATGATAAATTTTGAATTTTGAAAGTTAAGAATTTTATTGCAATTTCATTGCAATATCTTGGGCCCCGAGGTGTAACGTCCTACGACGTTATTTATTTTTAATCTATGAGTTACAAATTTTAAACTAGTTTTCAAAATTCAAAACACACGAAAAGAACTACGATGTTAATTTCGAAAGATTGTATTTTGAATGCGTGCTGTAATTTAGTAACACAAGTCAGCAGTGTTACTTATTCGGCAATCGCTAAACTTTTAAAACTGATTATTAAGCGTTACACTTCAAGTTTTGGTCAACGTATTCAGGCTTTAAAAGAGTCGATTTGGCCTCATTTTAATTAGTCTCGTGTTTAAGTCCGAACTCCGTACCCCGCGGTTCGTCAATTTGCGGAGATTTTTATTGTACTTCCAAGTACTCAATTGTGAATTTAAGAAGCAAATATATTTTCAATCATACTCGAGAAGAAAACTGTAAGTGCATCATTTCAACGACCTATCACCTATTATCCAAATAAGACGAGCAAGCAGAGAGAAAAAGACGAGGATAGCAGACGCAGCAAAATAAGACAAGTGAAGCAGAAAAAGGTAAGTCAAATAAATACACTAAAAGTACATATCGGAGCGGGTAACGAGTCTAAACCCAGCTGCTAGTAACAATTCAATACGCGCTCTCAACAAATAATTAAAAAAACTTGATGCCCTCAAATACATGTCCTACCTATGAGGTGATTAAACGTTATTGCACACGCGTAGTATGAGTTTTAGGGCTTTTTAACGCAATTTAAATAATATAATTTGTGATAAACTTGGAGTTCCACGGGGAGGTTATAAACTGGCAGAAACCAATGGTAGATTACTACTTCAGGTTAGACATAGTTATATTACGAAAGTTGGTTGGCACCAAGCTGTGGGGGAATAGAGATCCGTATAACGAAGCTACGAAGTATTAGTCTACTGTTCGTTTTTGCTAGATTATAACCTTGGCGTGGATCTCCAAGTTTATCATAAACTATATTATTTAAGTCGCGTTAAAAACCCCTAAAACTCATACTGCGCGTTAAATATTTCTTTTTTAAATAATAATGATCCAAACATAACTATTTACTGTACAGACGATGTCAAAAAAAAAATTATTATTACAATAATACATAAGCATATGTACATTAATTTTTTAAATTTATAACTTATTTAGTTGATGTTAATGATTATTTGTAATTTAGGTATTATATACCATTTAAAAGTAGTGAAATCTTCTTGCACCCCCCCCCCCCAAATAAACCTTTTAAAGGTAAAAGGCTGGCAAGTATAAGGTCGTCGTTTCTACCTGTAAGAATTAAAGATTAATTTTATAACTTTTGATAACCTTAATGTCACAAAAATTCTAAGGGTTTAACTCTATCTATACGGTTATTTCATTGTTGTATCGAAAGTTCATTTTCGAACTCTCGATTTTGAACCCTTTGTTACCGACACACATCGGGGGTGGGTTTGCGGACGCAGACTCCGTAAGGCAGGCCCTCCACCGAGATAGCTTCAGAGCTGTTTCGTCGGTTGCGTGCACGAAGGCAAACGAGAGGTTTGCTTCGGGGCCGCGTTGTGCCTCTCCCCCGGTCGAGATGACCGATAACGGAGAGGACCCAGGGCAAGGGGAGTTGCGAGCTTCCCTCGTGACCTGCGACCACGGAGGGTATAAGTACAACAACGGCCTACGACGATCACGACGCGTTAATTATAGTCATCATAAGATTGTGAGGGACTATGCGGCTATTCTTAACGTGGGTTTTCTCTTATGAGTTTTCCCCACGTCACAGACTATGGTCTGGGCGAATGCGAGGATAACTACATAGTCCCAAGGAAAAAGTCGTATATTTATCAGTATAAGAATACCTCTCGATACTGTACTGCTCAAGGGTGAGCAACCATCGGGAGCGTATAAACAGTTTATAGCTGTGGCGTTTTAAATTGAGAGTTGGTCCGGGTTTTCCCGAAGCATTGGGTTAGGAGCCAATGGTTTATGGCTGCGAGGCGCTTGTGAGCACTGAGACAGTCAAGTCGAGTTTCCTCGGTCATTAGGCCGTGGTCGATTCGGAAGGTGTGGATGGCCTACGGGTTTACCCGGCGCTCAAGTACGCCCAACCGAGTGGGGACACCGATCGCCACTGCACCTTTCGGCGCTAGTGCGCTTCGCCCGGCGCGCCATCTACGATAGGACCGGTATGGATGGACGAGCGAATGAGGGTGAGTGAGGGAGAAAAGAGGGAGGATCTTCGCTCATTCGGGGCGTTGTCAGAGTTCACGTGTGAGGTGTGAAAGTGTTTCTCTGTTCTGTTCTGTTCCACCTTCGAAGCCGAGCACTTCGAATTTGTAAACCAGAATAAAATATACGCTATCTAAACCCAGCCTGTACTACTCTGCATTTTTACACTCAACAACCCACCACAATAAGAGCCGAAACACCCTTATATGTTAAAAATTCAATCTATCTGTCTATGAAAATATTTACGCGTAAACATCTTCACGTGGTCAGACTTGAATCTTATTTATCAATCGATTTGAAATAAATAAATAAGCGTTTCAAAGGGGGAGGATTATAAATGTATATGTATTTATATAAACACTTGGACAAATTGCAGTATGTGAAAAGGTACAGTCGGGTACAATTAAAACTTTAAATAATTGCGACTGCTGCCACTTTCTGCGCATTGCCGCTGACGTTTGGTGATCGATCACGATGACGCCGTATTTACCGTGGGAGATTAGGCAACCATTCTTCCGGTAAATTGGGCGTTGCGTGATGGGTCACAAACATGCGCAGAACATAGCGCCAAAATGTTATTATTCTAAGTTTCAATTTAACCCTACGGTACATGTAATAGAATGGCATGATGTTCTTACATGCCTTTATAACATGACAAATGTGCCCATAATATGTGGTAATATTATGTTCGTCTAAAATTATTATGTAATTTAAGGGGACCCAACACCTTTAAAACTTCAAAAAGTCGATTTTTTTTTATGATTTGTTTTGATAGGAAATTTACCATAGAATATGCTCTCGGAAGCCATTTTTCGAAAAAAAATTTTGCCGCAAAATTATAAGCAAAATACTAAATAAATATTTTGACTGGATTCTCGCAAATTTGCGTAATTAAAATTATTTATTCAATATATCGAAAAGTTTCATTTTTTTTAATAAATCCAGTCAGAATTGGATATTTTTATTGTACTTGTAAAAAACAGTATTTTTATAACTATATATGTGTATATATATATATATATCACTCGCATACACACATACGCTCTTAAACATACATACGTATTTCGTAAATTATTTTATAACAATAAATGATGATTTTTTTTCATTTTGTGTTTCATGAAACTATATAGTCATTAGTTGAAATTTAAATTCCCGCGCTCTTCGCAACAGTCTAGGCGACGATTCTGTAACCAAAACGTGACGATCGCTGTGACGAAAATATTTGAACTCCCCATTTACCGACCATGTGTACATCGTTTCTTCCTGACTGAAGTCCTGTTTTCTAAAGTACATAAAGGTTAGAATCAGTGTGCTTTCAAATCTGTTTTACTAGCTTTCGAATATTTGAAAGTTCTTGAATGTGAGATGTTTTGCACAGTGCAAACATAGTTAAATTTAGTTATTTGTTTATTTACCTTTTTTTCTAAAGTTATTTATATTTTAATTTTTTAAAGTGAAAAGGTTGGAGTAGTTGTAAGAAATTTTAGTTAGTTTAGCTTTTAGTTTAGATTAGATAGTTATAACAATGAGTGATAACAAGGGCATATTGCCTAACACTCATTTAGATAGGAAATACTCCTGTGGAAGAAGTAAAAGGTGACCAAGAACATTTACAGGAACTAGATCCAGTGACGCAGTAGACTCAACTGCACAACCAAGACCTTCGACATCTTCAAGAAAACTTGAAACTCCAGCAGCAGAAGGCCTCTCCGGAGTCAAGAATAGAATTATTGACATCAATATTCTATTTCCTGAACCCCAACATGTGTTGTGTTGCAAACAGTGTCATAGTGAAGTGCAGTTTTCTGAATCAACAATGTTTGGATTAGGATTTAAAATTAAAGTGACATGTGTTCGATGCAGAGAAGTCTCCAGCATCAATTCTAGCAAAAAAGTGGGTGAAAGTAATCGTGCATGGGAAGTGAACCGAAGGGCTGTAGTTACATCTCGTGCTCTTGGTGTTGGACGTGCTGGACTTTCGACATTTTGTGGCATAATGTACTGCCCTAAGCCTATAGCTCAGTCTGCTTATGATTTCATCAATCAGAAGTTCAGTGAAGTGTGTAAAAGTGTTTCTAAGGAGTCTATGCGAGCTGTAGTCCAAGAAGAAAGAGACGCTACTGAAGATGGTGCTCTTGGACTAAACATTTTTGGTGATGGCTCATGGAGGAAAAAAGGATTTTTATCGCTATAAGGATTTGCCATTAAGGAGTCAAAAGTAAAGGTTTGGCAAGGACTACGAAAAAAGATGAGTATTCTTCTCTATATTGTTTTAGCTGATTTTTATGGTTTTTGAAATATTAATTTATTTCATTTTTTTCAGTGGATATGACGCTAAGTTGGAATTCTATTTTTCTTCCATCAAATCAAGTTGGAGACTTCAACAAAATAATTAGGTAAGAATAAACATGCATTTTTTAGTATTAAATACAATAAATTAATCTAATGTTAAAATTCACAATTTATCATTTTTGGTTTACAGGTCCTCAGAGGCGTACTCAACACATTGGTATACATTCAGTATACCATATAAATCCTGAAAGTGATGGTCTACCAACAAGAATCGATGGAAAAATAGTTCCAAGAGATTTGGTAAGCAGTAAATTAACTTATATTACAATATGCATCAATGAACTTTAAAGTCAATTTTCTCCAACTTTGGTTTTTCATGTTTTCAGCTCACTGTGCGTAGAATTCCAGGTGACCATATGCTTCGATTGAGCTGAAATTTTTTGAGTATGCTCTATGTAAGTATAGTTTTCGTATGAACAGAGGGATTTTGATTTAAAAGCTTCAAATTTGTTTAATAAATAAAAATGTGGCAAAAAAAATATTAATAATAAAAAAATTAACTTTTTTTTTAATTAAAATTTTTCTAAGTATTCAAATCAAAATCCCTCTTTTCATACGAAAACTACACTTACATAGAACATAATCACAAAATTTGAGTTCAATCGAAGGATATGGTCAGCTAGAATCTTACGCACAGTGAAAATCAGTCTGCGGAGTGCCACTCCGGATAGGTAGGTTCAAACTTGGATTTCAAGTGCTTAAATTGAAGGTAAGTGAACATACTATAAGTATGAAAAGTTTGTCTAACATATTATTTAACTTTCTACTAATTTTTTATAATTTTATGTTTCAGATTTTAAACGTGTTGGGTCCCCTTAACAAGATCGTTTCGCATCATGAATACTTTTTCTTTTATTTATGGAAGCAAGGAGCGGATGTACAATCTATTCTACTTAGTAATTCAGTAAATGTGATGCTATCCTTATTTCATTAAAAATGCATGTCGAGGACGATTATATACAACTATATATGAGATTTAAATTCTGTTGATTTACATTCATTTAAAAAAAAACAAGAACAATTTCTATCACGTAGAACACAATTTTTTTTGTGGAAAAACTTGCCGTCCCGTCCTATCATACATAACGATGGATATCATCTTCAAGTTACGCATGGTTAACCAAAGTAACTCGCAGTTAACGAAACCTCGTTGCAAATTCTTACGTAACCGATATTTCATTCATTATGTGTTCACTAACATTCTTATTAAATTTTTGAAGAAATGAAACTTAATTTCGTGACAATTGAAATATATACAAAATCTCAATTTTTGAGTATTTGTACATATGTTTGACAATAATTAGTTATTATTAACAAAAGATTATAGGAAAACATGTTATGAAATTAATTTCTATTTCTAATGTTGGGAAATAAATGAAGCTGAAAAATATTTTTTCAGTTTATAAATTTAGTTTTAAATGTACACTTAATTAAGAAATAAAATTGCAATTACCATTTGAGGCAATTCTGACAATTTAACAGAAATATTTTGAATAGCACCGATTATTGGATAATAGGAAGATTAGTTGACTGCATTAAATAATTAGAATATTGCTGATTACACTGACATTTAGTAATTTATCGATTATCCATGATAGGACGGGACGGCAAGTTTTTCCATAAAAAAATCGTGTTCTACAAGATAGAAATTGTTCCTGATTTTTTAAACATGTGAGATAGATTTGTTGTATGGAAAATTATTCTTTTTTTTAATGAAGAGGATGATACCTAATAAGTTAATAACAGAATATTTAAATCTCATATTTAATTATAAATAATCGTCCTGAAAACGTGTTATACATTTTGATGGAATAAGAATAACAACACATTTACTGTATCACTAACTAGAGTATAGTGTACATCCGCTTGGTGCTTCCACCAGTGACAACAGAAAAAGGAAATAATAAAAATTAATTAATTTTATAATTCTGATTTTTCATGAAGCGAAACAATCTTGTTATATTAAATTATAAATTCTGACAAACACATGATATTACCACCTATTATTAGCACCTTTATCATGTCATAAAATTATTTAAGAACATCATTTTTTATGAAAATGATAACATGAATAAACTTATATTTTTGTATTATATGGATTATTTTATATAAAATGTTTTGTGTTTGCTTAAATAAAAATAATAATTAACGTATTTACGAATATTACCTAGTACTGTACTTTGCAGTCGTATATATACGTATATACATATACATTGATATTCCTTTCCCCATTTAAACGCTCATTTATTTTTTTCAAAACTATTGCTTTTTATAAAGTAACTTGCCAATTTATTTATTGATATCACAACTTTCTTTTGTTAAAATTCAAATTGAAATTTATACAATCGGTATATTATAGAGAATTGACCCAAAGGAAATGGTAGTCTGTCCAACAGAACCTTAGCGCAAAGATCTTTACGCATATAAAATAATTATTTTTTAAACTAATTATAAATACCTTCTTAATCACTGTTTTATAAAAACTATTATTATCACTCTTTAGTAAGGGAAGTATTAATAACTGTATACAATAAAGCCTCAATCATCTAATCTAAATCTTTAATTTATATAATGAAATGACCGTCAGAATAAGATACTTAGGATTTTGGCTATATAGAGGTTATCGAGAGTTGAAAATGAAATTTAAATTTACATAATGAAATAGATATATAGAAAAAACACTTTCAGTTTTGACCACACATGGGTTATTGAGAGTTCGAAAATTAACTTTATGTTATTAAGAGTTTGAAATTTATTTTTAAGTTTTACCTAGAGAAACAACCTTATACTTGCCAGTCATTTACCATGAAAAGGTTTTTTGTGGAGGGAGGGGGGAGATTTCACTAGTTTTAAAAGGTATCTAATAATAAATTACATATATAATACTTTTATTCAACGTAAATTATTCAGACTGCTATTATTACTGCTATTACAGCCATTTTCAGTAGTATCCTATCATCTGAAATAAAATTATTTAGTATAGTGTACGAGCGAGACATTACCGAATATTTATAATTATAATTAAATTCACTTTTATTTTTAAGCACTTTATTTCATCTGAAATTACACATTCAAATTTTCGCGCGGTTATGAGGGTTACTTTCGAGACAACTGGTGCCAACCCACTGGTGCTATAATTTTGTCTAACTTGAAATATCGGTCAACTGATGATTTCTGCTAGCTAATAACCTTCGCATGGGTACTCCAAGTTTAAGATAAATTACATTATTTAAAACGCGCTAAAAGCCGATAAAACTCGTACTACGCGTGTGCAATAGTGTTTAATCTGGAACCTGCAAAAAGTTTCAAGTCCAAAAATTCATTTACAAAAAAGATTGATAAGGATATAAATATACTGTCAATGGATTTCACTATATCAGATATGTATACTTCAATTATCTTTAATTAAATTAACTTTAAAATAAAAGAACATAATTCTTTGTTTTAAAATAATTTATTCCTTCTCTGTTACAGGTGATTCGACGTATACTTAGGATGAAAAAGCAACGTATGATCAACAGAGTTTACTGTGGTAGCCTTGTTTACCACCATAATTATTATTTTTAATGTGTGAAATGGGTTTCATCCGCTGAGCAGATAAAATAAGATGTGTAATATATAATGCATTACTGATAAATTAACTACATATTGTAACGTGGCAAAATATCGCCACGTCACAGCGAGCATCGAGCTGCCGGGGTAGAGCGTCTCAGGCCTGTGTGATTGGGAAAGAGTGCATGAATTAATGGCGTATCGTTTCTTCTGAGTGACGACGCGAGGAGAGGAGAGGCGACTGAGGAAGGAGAAAATAACAGAGGACTTCTCCACTCCCCGCCCAAGGGCGAGAAGCGAAGAAGACGAGCTCTGGCGCAGCAGACACAGCGACAGATTCCTACAGGGCGTTCAATTCCGGCTCATCGTAAGTCGTCGGACGCAGATGAGGCGGGCGGGTTCTTCCTACGTGAGAGCCTTCTGCAGCACGGCCAGCGTGATGGTTGCTTCACCGCGAGAACGTTGGAAGTAATAAAAGGCAGCCTTTGCGCCCTTTGTAACAGGCGTACTCCCGAATCAAGGGCCCAGACAGAAGGAGTCGCTGAGAGTTACATTGTACTTCGTAATTCACGCATAACTTAGGCGTTGCGTGAATTGCCTGTATGAATGACTGGCTGTCTAAATGTTGTGAGCGTTTGAATTTCGCGGTTATCTCTCCAGCGTTAGCTATCTTTGTACAGTCGAGCGCGCATGCGCCGCGATCGACGAGGCGCGAGGCGAGCGAGCCAGTTGCGGCGCGGGAGCGCGGCCCGTTGGCCCCATGCGAACCGACCAATGGGAGCGCGCGCCGCTCGGCGTCTCGGGAGAGCGAGAGTGCGAGGCACGCGACGAGCGTGCGAGCCGGCACTCTCCTGCCCCGGCTGTTCCAGCTTGGACGCAGCTCACCGACTCCCCAGGGATATCTTTATTGTTTTCGAAAGTGCTTCACTTAAAACCGCGGTAGAATCGTGGTTATCTTGCTGAGGATTCAGAGGCTTTGGTCACTCGGATATAAGGATAAGGTCAGTGGGTTGCTCTTATTATTGCGTTTCCCTCACGGGCTGGTGCGCAGTTCCACGCGCGACTTCGTGTACGCGGAGTTCCTTTGTCTCGCGAGCGCGCGAATATCAGCGAGTGCGGCTACCTGGATAGTGGATGTCTTCTCTTAGTTAAGCGAGCGGGTAATTAGTGCGATCCAGTGCGTGCATGTTGTCTACTCCGGGTTGTCTGTCGTGTGGTTGCCTTCAACGTACGGTTATCTCGTCGTCCATCGCGCACAAAGAGTACCTCGCGTATCGCGTACCTCGGGCGAAGGTTGCCTCTACCTCGTGGTGCGTACGAAGTGATCTACCTCGGGTACCTCGGTCGTGAGTTTCCCTCGGCGTTGCCTGCGAGGACGAAGGTTATCTGCGCGACGCGTAACTCGGGGCTATCTGTATTTGTCGTGTGCGGTATCAGAGTGTTTCGCGGAAATTAGTCGACGAGGACAAGGGGGGCCTCGTTCGACTCGTGTAGGATAAGGCGCGGGAGGTGTCGTAGGTCGTGGGTACGCAGACACGCTCTCGGCCTAAAGTAGTTTAGACAGCCACGATTTGCACTAAGTGTGGGCAATCGCGGCTATAGGATTAAAGCGTGAACGAAGAGTCGGCGGACAAAGAGTGAATGCGTAGCCAAGCGGGCATAGTATGTGTGAGGCCTTGAGACGCGCGAGAGGCGGATATCTACGTGGCTATCTGGCATGTTGTTAATTGTAAAGTCCCAGCGGTAATTGAATCCTAGTGTTGTGCGGAGTTTATCTCCTTGGCGGTGCGTGCCAAGGTGCGGACGGATACCTTTGCGTATTCATATTAATTGCGTGGGGTCGCCCTAAGTGGCCGAATACCTCGCGTATTCTCTTATCTTGCGGTGGTTGATTAGCCCGGGTTGTCTTTGGGTTGCCTCTGATGTAAGGAGTTTTAGTCGAATAAATGATTATTTACTTTTGTCAATAACCACGCGATATCTCTATCCGAATCACCCTCTCTCCTTACCGCGTTTGCGGGGCTGAGCTAGCCAGCCGGCAAATCCGCCCCATCCTCGAGTTCGTTAAAGGAGTCGCGAGACTCTGACACTTGCAGGTAAGTGCCTGGCGCCACCGGGTTCAGGGGAACTCGAGGTGACGGGCCGATAATCATAACGTCACGTTATCCATCCGGCCTTTCTCGTGTCCAGAGCACCAGGACACGAGAAATCAACGTTATAATATATTCTTTTCCTGATGGAAAAGAATATAAAAAATGTTAGACGTTAATTAATCAAATATAACATAAGGTAATGCATGCAAACAATAAATTAAATTAAAATATTACAGGATTTTAATTAATTAAAAAAAGATTTGAAATTATTTAGTAGTTTGTAAGGGTTTATGGTGTTAAATAATAAAATTGCTGAGATTTGTATCTTCTGATTAAGAGTAAAGAATGTTCACAAATACATCTGAAATGTAGTATAAAAAGTTAGCTTTTCGTTATGAGTTAAATACATTAATGTAATTGTATAGGTAATATTATTACTGGGAATATTATGCTTTAGGTCATATATTTTTTAATTAAAATCTTTGATCATCTACTATCTTAATATATATGTTGCCCCATGATATCGTGTATACAAGAAAAAATTGTGCGATTATTATGATAGAATAATTAGCTGGTACAATATAAATGAATTACTTAAACATAAAAATCTGAAAAATAAAAGTTAATTTAAGGGGTTATGCCTGAGTTAAACCTGAAAAAAACAAATTATTAGTTATTAGGCAAATAAAAATTATTTATAAGTAATATTAAAAAAATTCTTTTTTCTACTTAAAGTATACATATTAATTGTAATTTTACATATTTTTAAACAATTATATATCTATACTTACTATACAAACAATTCCATGTGTGAAGTATTAAATTTGATCAGATTTTTCCCTTTGCCGTATGAATTCTCAGCATCCGGGTGATGAATATAGACCAAACTGGATGGACAGTCTTCTAAATGTCTATCTCCTCAGCTTGAACGGAAGAGATTACTGAAACATAAAAATTTTAAATATTTAGAAACACATAAGGTCCTAATATTCATAATTATAGTGAATTATGCATATGTTCACATGCGTAACATTCTTTAAACTTACCTTAGCCAATTTCCCTCCGTTCAAGCAGTGAAGAAGGGCTTCCTGGAGTTCTCTAAAAAATTTCAGCTTGATCGGTCACATAGTTGTTGAGAAATCCTGCGGCAACTGGCCTAAAATCACAAAAATTCAAAACTTGAGAAAACTGCATTTAAAGTTTATTCATGAAACTTATTTCCATTTATTGGGTAGTACTTACAGAAACTGCTTGGCATATTTTTTTGTGTTTTGGCATAAAATATCCCTGTATTAAGGGATATATTAAGACCCGGGTGCCACACATATTGATATACTAGTATCAAAAGCTGAAATTGAAATATAAATTTTTCTACGCGTTCACAGTCAGTATGTTTCATATGAATATAATTGTTGGCATTGCTTACCCATGACTTTCTAGGATTGTTAATAGTTACAGCCAACTTCCACAACATCTAACCTAGCATCGAACACAGAAGTACCTTATCGTTCACATGCCATTGACAGCTTATATACCTAAAAATAAAGAACACACTCACAAAGAACAAGTTCTTCACAAATAATGTGTTATTTAGAGTCCAAAATACTTATCTAAATTTAAACACCACTGACACTCAGAAGTTTTCACTTCAGATCAAAATTCACAACATCAAGCTTGCACTAGACTGCAGATCAAGCAGACGAAAGAGCTGTCTGATAGCAAACTTAACTAGGTTGGTAAAACAGTGATTGGCTTTTCCATATGCTGTATGGTACCATGTTTTTAGGTGGTAATTTATAAAAATATTTTAGTTTGCACGCATGCTTATTATTTTATTAAAAAGATTAAATTAATGAAACAGATAAATTTATTTTATTTTTAACATTCACAATAAAAAAATCTATGCTTTTATCAGAATGAGCTATTTACTATATGCAATAATTCATAAATAAATAATTTGCGTTATTTTTAATAAAACTGTCTTTTATCAAAAGGAGTTTGTATGCACATTTAACGTTAAATTTTCTATAAAAATGTAATGGCTTTGAATTAACAAAAGCGCTATAGAATAAAATATGAAAAATACTTAATTTTGACAAATTATATATTTTTAGTATTTTGCCTATAATTTTGTAACGAAATCTTTTCGGGCAAAAGGAGTTTCAACAGTATATTCTACAGTAAATTTGCTATTAAAAAATCAAATAAAAAAAATTTGATTTTTTTGAATTTTAACTCAGGCATAACCCCTTAAACACAGAATAAGTTTATGAAATTGTATATATTCATTGGATGACTTTTGAAATAATCAAAGATTAAAGCTTTCAAAATTTAAAAACTTAAAGCTCGTCCAATGGATAAACCTGAAAGTTGTCATGGAATCTCTGTGACTAATTTACTTACTGAAAATTTAGTTCCTTCCAATTTCCAGAGAGCACAAAGGACTACCAGCTTCCAGAATGTGGATTAGCGATACTTTCTTTCATGGGAAGTATACCTTCTGCTATCTAAAAGGAAAAAGAACATATAAGTTGTTAAGCCCATCTCTTAAAAGGATACTATGAAAAATTTTAAGTTGACACCATTGACTAGTTTTGAATATTCTAATTTTAATACTTTTAAATGTTGATATTTTAAAACTGGTTAATGGGAACAATTTAAAATTTATCATGGTATCCCTTCGACTGATGGGCTTGATAACTCATGTGCTTTTTTTACTTCTGGATAGCAAAAGGTATACCTCCTTTGAAAACAAGTCACGCTAATTCATATTTTGAAAGCTGATTGTACTTCTTTCTCTCTTACAATAGAAAAGAACTAATTTTTCAGTTAGTAAATTTGTCAAAGGAGTTCTATAACAACTTTCATGTCTATTGGTTGGACGAACTTGGAGTTTTAAAATTTTGAAAGCTTTAATCTGATTATTTTACGTGCCTAATCTTAATAATTATTAAACATAGTCCTACAGGTAGTACGAACATTTGCGGTTGTTATATTTTCTAATTTTTAATTTTGTAATTTTATAATACGTAACCATAATAAATTTTATAACAGAAACACTTTTTAAACATGAAATTTGATTACACTGGATAAAAGTTGTTAAAGTTCATATATTTAGTGATCCATTACTAAATGGATACATTTACTGTTCTTGTCAATTGAGTTCTTCAAGTATTTTTTATAAATAATTTATTAATACGTAATCATAATAAATATTGCTGGTTTAAACGTGATAAATGTTCCAGCTATGTCTAGTTTATTATAAATTGCATGAAATACATGCAATTAACCTTGTCTACGAACTTATAATTTTGACTTTCATATAAATACTTACACTGTTGACTTGATGCCTTTAGTGTCTAAATTTTCAGGTAGGTAACAATATGAAAATCAGAACTATAAGTTCTTAGATAAAGTTAATTGCATGTATTGTTTCAATATCTTAAAACAAACTTGTATGCCAAATTTCAGCCCTCTAGCTGTGATAGATATTAAATGAGTGCGAAGAATATAATTGAAATAAGTAATCATCCACTAGTTACGATAGCTACATTTTGAATATTTCGGTCTTCACCTGATTTAAAATCTGTTATAGCTAGAAGGCTGAAATTTAGTATAAAAGCTTGTTTTAACATGCTAAAACAATACGTGCAATTAACTGTATCTAAAAACTGATAATTTTGATTTTCATATTGATACTTATGTTATATCCCGACTACTACTTTCACTAGTAATCAGAATATTATTTATACAGATATGGTGTAAGGTATATGAGCTCTTTTAAATAACTAATACTTTTTAAAACTTACCTATTTGTAAATAACTGCTTAGCTAGATGGTTGTTTAATCCCTCTAAATAAGTATTGACGTTTATAGATGTTTGAAGATATTAGTAACAAATTATTAAAACACAATATTTGAATATAAAATAACAATGTAACTTTATTTGAAAATCAAGATGCTAATACACCATTTATTGTGATTAACAATGAAAAACTCCGCCAATTGTGGGACCGGCGTGGACGGAGTTCGGACTTAAACACGAGACTGCCCAATTGAGGGCATTGAGTCTCTTTTAAACACGATATCTCGTTTACAAATTTTACAACTTTATTGATATTAATTATTCAATATTTTAACAAACCTACTTTCATAATGCAATGCTTTCAAAAGTATAACGCTTATTCTGCGTTTTCACACGTCCAGTGTCAGCTGAACGCATACTTTTGAAAGTGTTACATTACATAATTGCCATCATCAATTGCTTTGAATTTTGAAATAACTGATTTAAAACAAAAGTTATACCTTTAATTCTTTTTGCATAATAGAAATAAATAAAATAGATAACGTCGTAGAACATTACACCTTGGGGCCTAAGATATTGCAAAGAAATTGCAATATAATCCTTATTTCAAAATTCAAACACTCTACTTATAAAGTATCCTACTTAAAATTATGCTTATTAAACAATTTCATGACTATAAAACGTGCCGCAACTTGGGCTAAGGTGAGTATTCATATTACAAGCATCAAAATGTACAACTTCCCAATGAATCGTAAAAGACCTGTTTGTGTAAGTATATTACTATTTTTTTTTTAACAAGAAATAATATAACATTTTCGCATGTTTTACTAAATTACATAGTAATAATTGTTTTCTTTTTTATTAGTTCCAATTATGGAAACATGCTCGCCAATGTAAAAGAGCCAAGAAAGAAGGAAAAGCTACTCCTCCAGAACCAACTTTTCGTGAGAAAAAATGGACATCAATCCAGGTAGTAATATTAACATATCTCTATTGATTATTTTTTTTTTAATATTACTTATAAATAATTTTTTTTTGCCTAATATCTAATAATTTGTTTTTTTCAGGTTTAACTCAGGCATAATCCCTTAACCTTGTCTACGAACTTATAATTTTGACTTTCATATAAATACTTACACTGTTGACTTGATGCCTTTAGTGTCGAAATTTTCAGGTAGATAACAATATGAAAATCAGAACTATAAGTTCTTAGATAAAGTTAATTGCATGTATTGTTTTAATATGTTAAAACAAACTTGTATGCCAAATTTCAGCCCTCTAGCTGTGATAGATATTAAATGAGTGCGAAGAATATAATTGAAATAAGTAATCATCCACTAGTTACGATAGCTACATTTTGAATATTTCGGTCTTCGCCTGATTTAAAATCTATTATAGCTAGAAGGCTGAAATTTGGTATAAAAGCTTGTTTTAACATGCTAAAACAATACGTGCAATTAAGGGGTTATGCCTGAGTTTAAATTCAAAAAAATCAAAAATTTTTTTATTTGATATTTTAAGGCAAATTTAATGTAGAATACGCTGCTGAAGTCCTTTTTGTCCGAAAAAATTCCGTTAAAAAGTTATAGGCAAAATACTAAAAAATACAATTTTTCAAAATTGCCTATTATTGATATTTTGTCTTATAGCACTTTTGATTATTTAAAACAATTGCTTTTTCATAGAAAATGTAAAATTAAATGTGTTTACAAACTCCTTTTGAAAACGCAATTTTATTTAAAAAAAAAATATTATTTACTGAATCATTACATACTGTAAATAATTAAATTTTATAAAATCGTAGATTTTATTTTTATTTTGAATCTTCAAAATAAAATAAATTTAGGATTTAAATTTAGTCTTGTAATTTTTTAATCAAACTTATAAAGGGGTAAAAAAATATTCGTGCAAATTTAAATTACCGTCTGAAAAAAGACACTTTACAGCATATGGAAAAGGAAATCACTGTTTTACCGACTTAGTCGAGTTTGCATTCAGACTGTCAGACATCAGCTGTTTCGTCTGCTGTCTGTAGTTTAGTGTAAGCTGGATGTTGTGCTGTTGTGATAGCTTCTGAGTCTACTAGTCTTCAAATTTAGATAAGTGTTTGGACTATAAACAACATATGATTTGTAAAGAATTTGTTCTTTGTGAGTATATTCTTGATTTTTAGGTGTACGGGCTATAATTATCATGTGTACAAGATGCCTGTGTGATAAATAGTCTCCAACCAGCTCTAAGTCTACTGTGATTGTTAATAATACTGGAAAGTCATGGGTAAGCAATACCAACAATTATATTCATGTGAAACATACTGACTGTGAATGCGTATCAAAAATTTATATTTCAATTTCAGCTCTCGATACTGGTGTATCTACATATACAGCACTCGGGTCTTTATAGATGCCTTAATATGTAGGTATCTTATGCCAAAATATAAGAAAAATATGCTAAGCATTTCATGTAAGTACTACCTGATAAGTATACATAAGCATCTTGATAAACTTTAAATGTATTTTTCTCAGTTTTGCCATTTTTATGATTTTAGGTCCTTTGCCGCAGGATGTCTCAGCATCCAGATGATCAATTGACACCAGACAGGATGGAAAATCTTCTTAATATGTTTCTTCACTGCTTGAACGGAGCAGAATTGACTAATACAAGGTAAAAGTCAATGTTGCGTATGTGAAAATATGTAATATTCACTATAATTACTGATATAATCATCATATGAGTTACTTAATATTTAAAATTTATTTTTTGTAGAAAAGTCTTCCGCTCAAGCAGTGAAGAAACATATTCAGAAGATTTTACATCCCGTCTGGTGTCAATTCATCATCTGGATGCTGAGATATCCTGCAGCAAAGGGAAAAAAGTGCTGAAAATTAATGATTCATACATGTAATTGTTTACAATGTAAGTATAGATATATAATTTTTTTAAAATAGTTAAAAATATCTTTAATACCTACATTTGAAGTAGGAGAAAGATTTTTTTTATACTATTAATAAATAATTTTTTTCAGCCTATTACTTATTAATGTCTTTTTTACAGGTTCAACTCAGGCATAACCCCTTAACTGTATCTAAAAATTGATAATTTTGATTTTTATATTGATACTTATAATTATACATTTCAGTATAGACAGTTAAATTAAAACTACCAATGCAATCTCTTTTTCATTTTTTAAGCAGGCATTTATCTAACGAATAAACATTTTAAAGTTATGAGGCATTCAAAATTAATTAATCCCTATGATTAATTGAACCAAACACGTTACCTTAATAATGATCAAATCTTGTGGCGTAGGTAGCATAATCTTTGAATCAAAATAAGAACACGCTTACTTTGAACCAGTTATTCTTCTAAACTTAATAATAAATTTTCCTTTGATAAAAATACTTTTCACTTCACCAGCTTGTCACACGAATTCCAATCGTATATAACCTGACAGTTGCGTAACCTCCCAATGGAAATAGGAAAACATCGACTGCAAATTCTGTAAAAACTTTCTTCGATACTTGAACGATGAAAATAAAACACTTTCACTTGCTTGGCACATGGAAAAATGGAAACTTTCCTGCATGAAAAATCATTAAAACTTTACACTTCACTAGCTTGTCATCACAAGAAAATTCTTTCCTTGTATCCTGATAGTTGTATATGCATTCCAATCTATTAAAACCTGAAAAATAAAAGAGAATATTTTAACAAAGAACCAGTTCACAAATCCTTTATTTGTATTGTATATTTATATAAATCAAAATAAAACTAAATACTTATCTAATTATAAACTATTAGTTTATGATTGCTTTTCGATTGTGTACAAAAGAATTTAACACTGATTTAAAATATATATTTAGGTTAAATATATTTAACACTGATTTATAATTATTAACAAACGCGCCCCTTGATAACATTTCTTGCTTATGTATTATCTATACTTTAGCACTGTGTTATATTATAATCGTCGTCTGCACCACATATTTGTACACAAGTATATATCTATAGCGCTTACTTCACACATGATGACGTATGGCGGAAAACAATTAATCAGGGAGAAGAATTTTTTGGCGAGAATTCATGAGCCGGAACTTTCACTTCAGAAGAACATTTAATAGAGGCCATTTCACAAAATATGACCCTGATGTGATTTTATTAGTTTCGTCTCAAGCTTTCGTTTGAGTATTTCTATGCGACAAATAATGCTGTCAAAGTGAAGAAAACCGTAAGTCAAGTTTCGAACAATGCCTATGAGATGTATAATAGGTTATGGCTAGCGCCCGACGGCGGCGTGCGTACTAAACGTACCTTATACTTGTCATCGTGGCGCTACCGCGCCCCTTGATAGGACGGGACGGCAAGTTTCTCCGTGAAAAATATTGCGTTCTACATGATAGAATTTGTTCCTGTTTTTTTTTAAATGAATGTAAATCAACAGAATTTAAATTTAATATATAATTTTATATAATCGTCCTCGACATGGATTTTTAATGAAATAAGGATAACAACACATTTACTGAATTACTAAGTAGAATAGATTGTACATCCGCTTGTTGCTTCCATAAATAAAAGAAAATGTTTTCATGATGCGAAACAATCTTGTTAAATTACATAATAATTTTAGTCAAACATGATATTACCACATATTATGGGCACATTTGTCATGTGATAATGGCATCTAAGAACATCATGTCATTCTATTACATGTACCGTAGGGTTAAATTGAAACTTTGAATAATAACATATTGGCGGCCTATAACCCCGCTGACAGTCAGTCCATCGCGGACGATGCACGCTCTTTGACAGGGGAGGGGAATAAATGAATTAAATAAATAAATTCACAACATGTTCCTCTCTCTGAAATAAAATCAATAATAAGAAAAAAGAAAAGAACAATCACTTCTTTATTCAAAGTAGTTATCCGAAGGAAAAAAATAAAAAGATAAGAAGCTAGTCATTAAATAAACTATTGTTCAATAAAGAGAGTTCGACACGATATAACGAAGGTGATCATCACCCCGGCATCTTTGAAAAAAATAAGGTCACCCTATAATCCCTATCAATTCCCTATAAAAGTGTAAGACGAGACCATGTCAGTAAAACTAAATGCACATGCAGTAAATAGTGCCGAGCAACAACATTCAATCAAAGTAAATAGTGCATATTAATACACACTTAAACACTCACCCACGATTACGCATCCATCCACACCTCAATCTCTCTATCATCCGAACAATTTCTAACCTTTTCTCCTAAAATCAAGAGAGTTTTAAGCCGAAGAAGAATTTCTAACCTCTCCGAGCTTTAATAAAATCAAAATTATTTGCAAAAAAGTCGATATTTTTATGTATAAAGCCGAATAGCCCTGGACTACGCAGAAACTACGCAAGACAAAACAAAATTGCTATAGATAAATATTGTTTCCAGAACAAACATCTGCTTGAATATTATTCCTTCGATCATTATTTTGTTTTTATAAATAGAAAATTATAAAGCATTTACCATCATTATAACCTTTTAAAGAAAGTATAGAAATGCTTTATATTGATTCACATTACATTTAAATCGTTTTGAACTACCCAAGCAAATTCTCAAAGATGTTTTTCAAGTCAAACTACAGTTACAAATTATTAACAATGTTATCTTATACTGAAAAATAGCACTCGTTGAACGAGACAAAAAAATGTGTCAAATATAAAACAAATATACAAGTATTGAACTTGTATACAATATGATTTTCAAACATCTTACATTCTTTCCGAGCTGAAGTTAATTGAAAAAATAATATTATAAGATGTTACAATCTATATCTTAAAATAAACAGTAAAGAAATCATTTTTTGATCTATTACCAGATATTAAAACCTTCAAATAAAAAAGGAAAAACGCGTATAGAAAGTATTTCTATCATTCACACACTGTTTCACTCGAAGTGATAGATCAACTTGGACTATCAATTTGGAATCGTATATTCCAACGACTAATAAAATATTGTAGACTAGTCCGCATGCCAACTAGTAATACATAAATAATTATTTTTCTTAAAATACTAAAACTTTATTTTTATTTTGCAGGTATAACCAAGGAATTATCAAATTATTAACTATGATTTTGTTACAGAATGTAGTCTATTAATCCTTTGTCAGTCACATACAACTTAAAAACCACTTGACTAGATAGGCGTTAAAAGTTCACAAAGTATGTCAACTATACATTTTGTAAGACAATTGCTTAATGGTAAAATTTTTTTCGATAAACAATTAAAACTTGTACTTCAATTAAGAAAGCCATTGCTAAATTATTCCGAGCAGAAAATCATGACTAAGAGAGGTCAAATGTATATTATTGAGATTGGCAAACTTATCAACAATGAAAACTTGTACTTCAATTAAGAAAGCCATTGCTAAATCATTCCGAGCAGAAAATCATGACTAAGAGAGGTCAAATGTATATTATTGAGATTGGCAAACTTATCAACACAACCACCAGTGAACCGAAAAACTGACTTGAGGAAAACGATATCCCCAATACATCAATAATGGACAATTTATCGTACTCTATAACAGCATCTTGTGCCCACCCTACAACCTCTTCCCAACAACAACTAGCATCAACAGCATCACAAGCCGACAGCGGACTACTCCTCCATCATCCGCCTTCGATTTAGGAGTTATGCCTGAGTTAAGATGGTGAATATGTCGATTTATTCACTTTTTTCATAGCTAATAGTCTGTAGAATATTGTGGTGAAAGTTCCTTTTCATGAAAAAATTTTGCCACAAAAATACAGACAATTATTTCTAACAATAATTTTTTTTTTTAATTTTCGAAAAATCATCGATTTTCTATATTTAAATTTGATTACATCTCAATTATTGAACAGAATTTTTATCATACCACCAATACAAGATTTTTATAGGGAATTTCACCGAAACTACAATATAAATCTGTTTTGCAAAATAGCAATTTTTTTCTTACTTTACTTTTTTTAAAGAACATAAAACTACAATTTCATAAAATAAAGCAAATTCAAATTTGAAAACAGTAAACAAATTTAATCGATTTGAAATCGCCACCAAATAGTTTGCGCTGCACAGCAACGATAAAGAAGATTCAGTTCTGTTGTATCGATACAATAGTTTCTTAGCCTAGGAAACAGCTGTTTGAATTTTCATCCAGTCTTTAGGTCACCATGCGGTGATGCATTTCTCTACTGCTACTTATAACCTGTTACAAGTGTGGATAGAATGTTCAAAAACTTCTACAACCAGAATTCAGATAAGTATTGCAAACTAGTAAATAGTAGTTATATTTATAAAGATTTACTTCTTTATGTTTCTTTTTTGTTCATAGGTAAATATAGATTGATTGACTATCATATTGAATTTGAAGAGTTTCATTTGGCATGTTTACAAGAACTTTTACAGAATATATTAATGGTAAGCAGCAAAAATAATTGTAAATATTATAATATTTTGATTATAAACTGGTATTGACAACTTTTATTTTATTTTCAGTATCGAGATACCATTGTAGACTAATATTCAGCACCCGGGACACCTAATATGCTTGTGGTTATATGTGTTGAAGTACAAAAATATAATTAAAATATGCTCGATAGTACCAGTAAGTAATACTTAGTTTGTTTTTGTGATTTAAATATGTATACTTTAATTGTATTTTACTCGACTTTAGGATTTTCATGATTCTAAGTCAGTTGCCGCAGATTTTCTCAGCATCTATTAGATCGATCAAGCTGAAATTTCTTGGAGAACTTCAGGAATTTTCCTTCATAAACTGAGCGGAGTTTAATTGACTAAAGTAAGTTAAAAGTAACGTTACGTATATGAACTTAGATAATATTCTATATAATTACCAATATTATCAACTTATATGTTATTAAATATTTAAAATTAATATTTTTCAGCAAAGTCTCCCATTCAAGCTCAGAAGAAATACATTCAGAAGATTTTTCATCAAGTTTGACATTTATTCATCACCCAGATGCTGAGATTTGCTGCGGCAAAGCAAAAAGAGTGCTGAAATTTGATGAACTTCACATGAGATTGTTTATATCGTAAGTATAGATATAAAATTTAAAAATAAATGTAAAATTACATTTAATATCTATACTTTAACTTGGAAAAAGATTTTTTTTCTACCACTAAAATAATTTTTTTTAGCTTATTTATTGAAAATTTGTTTTTTTTCAGATTCAACTCAGACATAAATCCTTAAAATAACGACAGATTAGCACCGCGACCCGTACTGCCGAAATTTACAATATTTTGTTAAACTCGTCATTACATGTTTTGTAATAGATGTATTCAATAATATATAGCCCGAACAATATAATAATTATAATCTGAATAATATGTAACTCGAATGGAAAATCAACCGATTAATAGATCCTAAGGATGTACTCAATAACTTTTTAAATTCGAAACCACCTTGATTCTCCACCCGAGTCGGTCTTATTGAGAGTAGCAGACGGAATAGTACATTTTCTTCTAACATCAACAAAAGCGTCTTGGTATAAGAAACTATGAGAAACAGAATATAAAGGTATAAAATACAATATATAGTAAATCTAACCATCAAAATGTAACACAAACATTGGAATCTCTAGCAATGGAAGGTAATGAAAAAAATTCAATAATTAACACTTTGGCAGTCAACATGTTGATGCAGAACACATAGCTATGAAACCCAACAAGTACCAATATCCCAAGCGGAGACATTGCATCAGTACACCATTGAGAGAAGCGATATCTAAGGCAAATAATATACTTGCAAAACGCAAATTTGGTTACAAAATAACAATCTATTTTGCAACAAAATTTCTGGTTAAAAATCTCGTTAAAAATCCTTAAAGCTTACTCTCTAAAAGACAGGTAAAAACAAACTGAGCCTCAAAATCTCCACCCTCTCTTGAAACGAATTACCATCAAATCTGCAATCACATCATCATGTTTGGAGCTTTATTAAATAACTAATATAATATCAAACGTTTTTGCCAAAGGAACTCATGTTTATTGTTGTGTACGTTGCAGTTGGTACACCGTACCATGTAAGGTAACTCAGAACAATACGAAATTACGTAATTAATTAAGTATGTAGTGTTGTGATCAGTAAAATTAGTATCTTTCCTTCTTGTGAATCTGAATCGAACTGCCAATTATTGTCGAGGAGGACAATTATCCTGACCTAGGAGGTGTAACAAAAGAAAAAAAAAATTTATTTCGTCTGTATTTTCTATTACATGGCAATTCGACTCAGATCAAGCACGAACACTAGCTTGTTTGGCAGATTTACATTGACATTCAAACTTGGACCTTGAAGTGTCTTCCAAATTCTTTCGTCACCTCTCGACAATACGGCGAGAAGACATAGATAATACGGTTAACTATTGAGCCGGGTTGGTGCCAGGCCGCCCAATGCGCCAGTCCGCCCAATACAGAAAATTCTGTTCCAAACAAAGGGAACGAATGAAGCGCCGCGTACGGACGATTCCGCACTATATTCCACAATTGTCGCGAAAGCGTAATCAACATAACTTGATATTAAATATAAAAAAATGTATTGTAAATTTTTTTTTCATGCAGGATAATTATCTAAAAATCAAAAAGATAAAAGTTACTGTAAAATATTTTATTCTATTAACAAAGGCAATAAAAAAATAATGATAAAGTCTTGATTAAGGGGACCCAACATCTTTAAAACGTGAAAAAACGAAACATTTTTAAATTGAAATGTATAACTTTGATTTTATTGAAAAATTTCACACAAATGAACGTAATACTGTCTATCTTTTCAAATTTTTTGACCCTTTTTCAAACAAATGTGCGTCAATGAAAAATAGGAAACTGTTAAATATTTTTATACACTGTGCGCACGATTGCAAGTGAACGCATGGTTCGATTTAGCTCAAATTTGAGAAGACTACTTTGTTTATGTGTAGTTTTCGCATGAATATGTTTTATATACAAAAATATTTTCCGACCGAGTTGTTAATTTCGTGGATTTCCACATATATAGGACTAAGTTTTCAAGTATCTAACAGAAATCATTCAATAATCTGGTCAAAAACCAAATGATATCGTTCGCTTATATATGAGTTGTGAAAATTCTGTCGTTTTTTTCGTTTTTCAAACAACTATTTATATATATATATAACTTTACATTTGTTAAAAATAAATTTAAAGTCATTCATAACAAAATTCTTTTACCTAGCAAAACGCCAACGCTCTGCATTACGTTAGGTCAAATGCTTGCAAACTTTTAATAATGTACTGGAGTACCTCGAGACTCAATGTGTGGTCTTGCAGGGAAATAGCGCATTTTGAAATAAAATAAAATAATATATAAATTTTCCATTCCTGTAAATAAGTGAGATTCATACACTTAGCAGTACGTCTAAGCGCTTATGAAATTCCATGACTTCTGAGTACCTAGATCTAGTGCATGATCTTGAGGTACTAGGAACTATCAAAAGTCACTAAAAACCATATTTTTGAGCCATTTTAAGTTTTTTTTTTTTGTAGAGGATTAATTCGACAAATTACTGGAGTAATATTACAACTACGAATGTTTCAGAGGCACAAATAAAATTTCGAATGGCACTTAAATAAAGTAAAACAATAGAGCTTTAATTTTAAAAAAATATGCCTGACTTTGTCTTTTCTCCATATAACTCCCCATGTTAAATTTTCATGTTCTCTATTTCCCATATTAAAATGAATATATATATAAGACGAACGAGCTGAGCGAGTGAGACTCTCGGTACATATAGTTAGCCGCGCCAATCTTGCAAAAACGATGAAACACTCCTTCTGCAGCATCGGATGTTATATAGCGCTTCTAATCTCTCACGCCATGGCTTTAGCGACTCGCTACTGCCGCGACGAATATATAGCGTGTAATTGTGTACTCAGTGTACTTTGTGCACTTATGTGTTGGATATTTGGGGAGAGAGAGAGAGAGAGAGAGAGTCGGCTGTAATTTGGGATGGTTCACTCAGAACAAGTTTGGTTTGCTGCCTGCTTTAGGCTTTGCTATTCTCTGCCGATACTTTAGTGTTGCTGAAATAATTTGTTCTTGATTTCAGCTTTTAAAGTTCAAACGAGAAAAAGAGGTTGAAAGACAAGGAAATTTGTACTGGTGTGTGAATCCTATGATACAGTTCAGTTAATCATTAGCAACAATAATTATTTAAAACGAAATATTACAATCAATTAAATGTACATTACAATCACCTACGAATGTTTCAGAGGCACAAATAAAATTTCGAATGGCACAATAATAAAGTTCAACCAAAGAGCTTTAATTTAAAAGAATGTACATTATTCCAGAGAGAATCAGTGAGAGGGAACATATGATCGACCTTATCAACTATTATAAATAATACTTAATTTATATCAGGTAACTGTTGGATTGCTCCCGTGACTTCATCAACAGCATAAAATACTATGTTACATGCAGAATACGATGCTGTTGATGATGTCGCATCAACATCTATCGTCGTATTAACTATTTGTTCTGTACAATCGTGTTCATCGTGTACATCGTGTACATCGTGTACTTCGTGTTCATCGTGTACATCGTGTACATCGTGTTCATCGTTTACATCGTGTACATCGTGTTGTCCTTCATCGCCGTATTTTTCATCCGTATCCATTTCATTCGTATCCATCTCATTGCTGCTGTTACCTTTTATTCAATTAAATATTTAATTAAATATTTCAAGTAATGTAGAAAATTGGTATATGTCAAAATGTATAATGTACATGGCGAAATCCGCGAAAAATATTCAGATAATTGGTTCGAAAATTAAAAAAAAAATTTCGTGCTACACTTGTCAGACAGCGTTTTTCTTGTACATTAGGACGTACAAAAGAAGAGAAAAATAGTGTTCCCACGATATCGGGCTTATGATACAGTTTTTTCAACAATTTTTAGATTTATGTGTGAAATTTAAAAATCAAAACATGCTTTTTTTACACACTACATAGTTCTCGAGTATCTAAATATTCCTCACGCATGATAGTTATGTAGCAGGGTAAAAAATCTTCAATTTAAGCTATCGAACATCCAAATTGGATTGTTAGATTGGCAGCTATTTGCACATGGCAATGGTCCCTCAAATGCAAATTTTTTTAGAAACATTCATGAATTTTCACTTAATAAACTATGCATTTTCCAAAAAACTTGTACTAGTAAAAAGTTCTTAAAATTTGTCAAAGAATACACCTGAGTTTTTTGAGATCGATTCGAGTAATTTTTCGTTTTTGCAAGGTAACGATTGTTTAAAATTTTTTAAAATTTATTAAATGGTTTAAGTGCCAATAACTCGCAATCTAACCATCCGATTTTTATGTTCTATAGCTTAAATTAAAGCTCTTTTGCTCTACTAAATAACTAGTATTCGTAAGAAATCTTTAGATTCTCGAGAACTATGCAGTGTGTAAAAAAACCATTTTTTGACTTTTAAATTGCACGCATAAATATAAAAATTGTTGAAAAAAGTGTCACAAGCACGATATCGTAGGAACGCTATTTTTTTCGTCTTTTGTACGTCCTAAAGAACAAGAAAAACGCTCTCCGAAAGGTATAGCACGAAATTTCTTTTTCTCCCCTCCGGCCGGAAAGCGTCAACTTTCTGGCCGCTGCGCGAATTGAAGTTGCCGCTTTCCGGCAACGTCGAGAAGAAATTGTATATTACTACCCAAGGCCAGTAAAATATATATTATAAGTATATTAAAAATTTTATGGGATTGTTGATTACACTGACATTTAGTAGTTCATCGATTATCTATGACAGGACGGGACGGCAAGTTTTTCCATAAAAAAAATTGCGTTCTACATGCTAGAATTTGTTACTGTTTTTTTTAAATGTGGAATCGATTTTTTGTATGAATTAAATCTTATATTTAATTGCAAATGATCGTCTTGGACATAGATTTTTCATGAAATAAGGATAGCAATTTACTGAATTACTAAGTAGAGTAGATTGTACATCCGCTCGTTGCTTCCATAAATAATCGAAAAAGTTTTCATAATGCGAAACAATCCTGTAATATATTATGGGCACATTTTTCATGTGATAATGTCATCTAAGAACATCATTCCTATATGTACACTCGGATACTATTGAACTTTGAATAATATCGAATTAGTGCTATGCTTTGCGCATGTTTGTGACCAGTCACGGAACGCTCTATTTACCGGAAGTGCGGTGACCTAACCTCTCACACTAAATACGGCGTAAGAGTGATCAGTCATTAAACGTCAGCTGGAAATGCGCAGGACGTGGCGGCAATCGCAGTTATTCCGACAATTCTACCGACAGTATCTTTTCACAGGCTATCCACCTTTTCACATGTCACAATTTGGTCGAGTGTTTATAATGATGAATACATATATATTTATAATTCTTCTCCGATTTAAACAATTATTTATTTATATCAACTCAATTGCTTCTTATAACAAAAACTTGCCAATTTCTTTATTGATATCATAACTTTCTTTTGCTATATTAAAATTGAAATTTATGTAAAAACGAAGGTATAGAGAAGAAACACTAAAGAAATGGTAGTCTGTCCAACAGATCCTTCAAGCAAAGATGTTTACGCATTCATATTGATATAGATAGATGAAAATTTCAAGTTATTCAGCTTCATGTATAAGCATCATGTTCTTTCAGTGTCTGTGATTCACTCATTTACGAGGTAAAAGAAGACACATATATTAACATAATTATTTGTTGAACTAATTAGAAATACCTTTTTAATCATTGCATTATAATCACATTTCTTATAAACCTTTACTAAGGGAAAAGTAATAAACGTACACAATAAACCTGCTAGAATATTATTTACATTATTATTGAAAGTTTGACTTTAATTTACATAATGAAAATAGACTTTTAGAATAAGCACTCTGAATTTTCACCACATAAGGGATATCGAGAGTTTAAAAATTAACTTTGATTAATATAATGAAATAACTGTATAGATAGAGAAAACACTTAGAATTTTTGTGACATTCAGATATCAAGAGTTGCAAAATTAATCTTCAAGTTTTACATGAAGAAACGACCTTATACTTGCCAGCCTTTTACCTTGAAAAGGTTTTTTTGGGGGGGGGGGGCAGATTTCACTACTTTTAAAAAGTATGTAATACCTAAATTACAGAGAATAGTTAACATCATCTGAATAAGTCATAAATTTAAAAATTAATGTGTATATGCTCACTGAAGATGGCCGCGGCAGTGGTACTAGTATTTGTCACAAGCGCCCTAGTTCTAAAAGTGTGCGCACGTGCTCAGTCTGTGGCGTCGGTAAGTCGCTCTGTAGTCCTGGGGTTATCGACGTTACGTCTGCTATACCGTCAGTGTTTAACCTCTCGCGTGATTAACTTTGTCGCTGCTAAAGTATTTTAAAATTGTTGCTACGGGATCGAAACTCGTACTCAGGAGCAACTATGGATGGTCAGCTACTCCCAGGAGTGATTTCTTTTGGGACTTGTACACTGTGGTGATGGGAAACTTGTGCTTTCCCTTGGACGATCATTGCTGTTTGGAGTCAGATAAGTTATTTTTTTTTATTTAAATTATTCAGACTTTTTGTTGATTTAAAGCACCGGTGTTTTGTTAAAAGAATTTTGTCTTTTTATTTTCAGGTCGCTGGGTCAATGCTGCTTCGAAATTTGTGTGTTACGTCTTAAGAAGATTTTGCCGTCTCCCCTGGAATGGCATGCCGAAGCTAGTGCACAAGTTTTCGCTAAAGTTTTTTGTAGTGAGAAGTACAACAGTGTTGTAGAGTGTTTGTAGAATAAACATATTTAATTAATTTACATGACTTGACCAGTGCTTTTGACTTTTTGTAGTTTTTAAATTATGTATATGTGTGAATAAGTGTAAATCACTATGGTGTTTTTCAATAATTATTGTGTGAATTTGTGGATCTCAAGTGTGATTTGTCGAGAACAAGCAAAAAATGGTATAGTTATTTTCACTTTTTTTCCTACACATAATAATTTAATAGTAATTCACATGATAATATAATTCACATAATATATATGATAATTCACATAATAATTTAATTTATGTTAAAGTGTTTTGTGTTGTTTGGCTCTGCTTCCCTGGATTTGAATGGACTTATTGGTGTATGTTTATGTCAGACCTATCCGATTGAGTTCGTCTTTTGGAGCAAAGGCCGTCTCTTTCAGATTGCTCTTCCTGGGTTCGACTAAGTTTTGATGTGTAACTAGTGGGTCTCAATAATTGTGCACATTGAATTCAGTTTGTGTGTTGGCTTAATTATTTGTTTTATTGCCTATGGAATTGATAATGACTTTTGCCGACCAAGTTTTGTTTGTGCATGAATAGAGGAATACTTATGAACTCAATGCTTCGTGCAAGTGCGTTGCTTTAATTTTTTTAAATTATAGTTTGAAAGTTTTATTTGTGGGTCCAATATGGGACATTAATAATGCTTTTGGGGTGCCTGTCTATTAAGTTAACTATTTGCTTGTTTTGTTATTTGACAGACTCCTATGCTAAACTACTCTGTGGTACGTTAAACTATTTATATTGAGTTTGGGGTATGTGAAAAAGGCATTGGAAGTGCAAACTGTGAATCTTTCAACGTCTTTTATCTTGGTACACTGTGTTGAATTACGTTCAATGTTTTCTATTATTATTTACACTCTGTATTATAGCTGACAACCTAATTTACTTTCATCGTTAAATATTTATTCATCACAGCCATAAAATTTATATATACTGAATTTACTGCTAAACCATAATATCAAAGAAAGTATAAAATATATATATAATATCAACTTCTATTTGGTCCCATTAAAAATGGAATGAATATCTGCAAAAAATACATGTTTACAAAGACCAGAGCTTATATATAATAACTACTGTATTAAGGTACTAAAAAATGTACGTAAAACATCCATAGATTTTAATCACTACTATAATAATGACTACATATAGAAATGCGAGCGAAGAATATAATTGAAATAAGTAAGCTACATTTTGAATATTTCGGTCTTCGCCTGATTTAAAATCATTTATAGCTATAAAAGCATGTTTTAACATGCTAAAACAATACAATTGAGTTTATCTAAGAACTTATAGTTTTGATTTTTATAGTTGTGCACCTGACAATTTAGACCCTAAAGCCATGAAATCGATGGAGTAAGTATATAATATACACATGCTGATTATTGTATGAAACATTACTGTTGCATCAATCAAGAATATTCTCTATTATATAAACTGAATAACTAAAATCCAACAAAATAAAACACTTTCACTAGCTATTCATAACAATCCCTTTCGACGAACAGCCTGAGAGTCTACCTCCCAGGAGACGATAGGAAAAGTTATGAACTATTCATATACACTTAAACAACTTAGAAACTTTCATGCATGAGCGATGCATATTCTTGACAGTTCACTAGCTTCTCACAATAGAAAATAATTTTTTCCTTATATAAACTGAATATTCTCTGAACTAAGAAAATAAAACACTTTTACTATCTATTCATAAGAATTCTTTTCGACGTACAGCCTCAGTATCTATCTCCCAGGAGACGATAGGAAAAGTTAACATAAGCATTTCCACAATTGTAGAAACTTTCTTGCGTGGAGGATTGAATATAATCGCAACAATCAACCAACTTGTCACATCACAAGAAAATTATATAAACAGGAAATTCTGTATAAATTTTCTTTGATTCTTGGACGATGAAAATACAACACGTTCACTAGCTTCTCATCAGGATCCCTTTCGACGAATAGCCTGAGAGTCTACCTCCCAGGAAACGATAGGAAAAGTTATGAATTATTCATATACACTTAAACAACTTAGAAACTTTCATGCATGAGCGATGCATATTCTTGACACTTCACTAGCTTCTCACAATACAAGACAATTTTTTCCTTATATAAACTGAATTTTCTCTGAACCAAGAAAATAAAACACTTTTACTATCTATTCATAAGAATTCTTTTCGACGTACAGCCTCAGAGTCTATCTCCCAGGAGACGATAGGAAAAGTTAACATAAGCATTTCCACAATTGTAGAAACTTTCTTGCGTGGAGGATTGAATATAATCGCAACAATCAACCAACTTGTCACATCACAAGAAAATTATATAAACAGGAAATTCTGTATAAATTTTCTTTGATTCTTGGACGATGAAAATACAACACTTTCACTAGCTTCTCATCAGGATCCCTTTCGACGAATAGCCTGAGAGTCTACCTCCCAGGAAACGATAGGAAAAGTTATGAAATATTCATATACACTTAAACAACTTAGAAACTTTCATGCATGAGTGATGCATATTCTTGACACTTCACTAGCTTCGAATATAATCCTAACACTTAACCAACTTGTCACATCACAAGAAAATTATATAAACTGGAAATTCTGTATAAATTTTCTTTGATTCTTGGATAATGAAAATACAACACTTTCACTAGCTTCTCATCAGGATCCCATTCGACGAATAGCCTGAGAGTCTACCTCCCAGGAGACAATAGAAAAAATTACACATCCACTTGAAGAATGTAGAAACTTGCTTGAAAGGTGAACCCAGGAGACGATAGAAAAAGTTACATATTCACTTCAACAACGTAAACTTTCTTGAAAGATGAATTCTTAACACTTTACTAGCTGCTACATCATAGAATAGTTATTTCTTTATATAATCTAATAGTAAAAAAACCTGAAAAATAAAAGGATATATTTTAACAAAGAATCAGTTCATGAATCTTTCATGTATTGTATATAATTTTAGACATTTACTTTTTAGCACTTTTTTCAACTTCACATAATAATTGTTTGGATAATACTTTTCATAAGTTTATTCTCGTTTAAAATAACACAATCACTTTCTGCATACATATTTTTTCAACTAAATGTCCGTCTAAGTATATTGATAGCTGGGCTTCAGACCACGAGTCTCACAATTTTCCTTATTTTTTTCAACTAAATGTCCGTCTAAGTATTAAGATAGCTGGGCTTCAAACCACGAGTCTCACATTTTTCCTTATTATTTCAACTGAATGTCCGTCTAAGTATTAAGATAGCTGGACTTCAAACCACGAGTCTCACATTTTTCCTTATTTTCACAAAGTTTACAGGTATTATTATTATAATATACAGATTAAACGGCATAACCTGTTCAAATAATTTAATACACACATTATCACCAATACAACACTAAAAATCATTTAGTAATTGATTGCATTCGAAACAATCCTCACCCATAGCTTTAAGTTAGAATTTATATCACTAATCACTATGCTGAGTTACGCTGTAATCTATTAAACTTGAACTATCTTTCAATTTAATCTTGTGAACATATCAACATTTTGAATATAAAAAGACACTATCACTATTCTTCGTAAGTAGCAAAAAAAGACTATGCTATTTATGAATGAAAGTTTAACAGTTTACCTCGGCAGCTGTATTTGGTTTTTCAAAAGTTTCAATATTATAATTTTAATTTTAGACATTTACTTTTTAGCACTTTTTTCAACTTCACATAATAATTGTTTGGATAATACTTTTCATAATTTTATTCTCGTTTATAATAACACAATCACTTTCTGTATACAACTTATAATAAGTTCACCTTTTAACACTTTTTTATGGTACATTCCATCCGATCTGGATAGAGAAAAAGTCTATAATTCACAGCAAGAGGTGGATAGTCCTCCATAAGGAGACGATCCTCCATAAAAAACAATCCTTCACACTAGTAGATGAATTACTTATTATCAAAATAAAAATCTTCCGCTTGCACCAGATATTCTGCTAACTTAATAAATATTCTTACTTCACAGCATAGTAAATACTGCAAATCATAAATATTTATAATTCAAACTTTTTTCAATGGCAATATAACCTCCCAAAAGTATCTGAAAAAGAAAAGAGAACATTTAAACAAAGTATCAGTTCACGAAACCTTGATTTATATTGTATATTAATAAATCACAATCATAACACTAAATACTTATCTAATCTAATTATACACTATTAATCATGTCGATCATTATGAACGAAATTGACTTATTTCTCACTGTTTTTAAATGACACTGTTTTAAAATATTAAACTTATGATATATTTCGCACTATCACAATATTTTATAATAATATGTTAAATTATTAATTAAAATATTTACGTTGATTATTATAAACATAAACAATGTTTCACCATGAAACATCGTCTGCATCTGCTCAGTATGTACAAGTAGATCTATATTGATGCATGGTGTGCTATATATTTTTACGGAAATACGTAGGGCTGACGTAACCGGAAGAATTGTTCAGTTTTCATTCTTCTCTCTTGATGAGAATCGAGGGGCTCGAACTTTCACTTTACCATATCTGTTGATAGAAGCATTTTCAGAAAATGTGACCCTGATGTGATTTTGTTAGTGTCGTCTCAAGCTTTCGTTGGAGTATTTCTATGTGACAAATAATACTGTCAAAGTAAAGAAAACCGTAAGTCGAGTTTCCAACAATGCCTATGAGATGTATATAGGGTCTGGCTAGCGCCCGACGGCGGCGTACGTACTCACGTACCTTATACTTGCCATCGTGGCGCTACCGCGCCCCTTGATCTATTATTAATAAAAACTCGACTTATCGACTTAATTATATTTCACTGTTATAATTAAAATATCTAATTAGGTTAAATAGTTAATACTACTTTTTATAATATTTAATTAGAAACTGTTAACTAAACACGTTGATTATTTTATGATTGTATGTAAACTTTGTTTGATCGTGAAACATCGTCTGCATTTGCGCAGCATGTATATAAGTATATACCTATATGATGCATGATGATCTATATAATACGGAAGTATGTAATACGTAGTACTGACGTAACCGGAATTACATTAATTGTTCAGTGTTCTCTCTCGAGAAGAATTGACCAGCCCGATCTTTTACTTTACAATAACTTTTGATAGACGCTATTATGCAAAATATGACCCTGATGTGATTTTGTAAGTTTTGTCGAAAGCTTTCATATAAGTGCTAATACGTACGAAACAATGCTCTTAATGCCGAGAAAACCGTACGCCAAGGTTCCAACAGGGCAAGTTTAAAGTATATAAGGGTCTGGCTTGCGCCCGACGGCGGCGTACGGACTGTCGTACTTTATACTTGCCATCGTGGCGCTACCGCGCCCCTTGATATTACTCTAGAAAAACGATAAAACAGATGTAAAATAAATATACACGGCACTCGGCACAGGTGCATATTGTAACGTCGGGCCGTTTTTTCAATTTTATTTTTCCTTATAAGAATAACTTTTCTTCCCCTATGTGTGTCTAGATTTAGAAAAAAACATAACAGTAGCAATTTAAGTGCGTATGTACACCCGGCGCAGAAAAACGTGACCGGATAAGATTTGATTACTTTTCGGGGAAACGCCATAAACCGACTTTCGGTGTTTTCCTCTCGCTGTTAGTCGGCAGAGATTTCCTTCAAGGGGAAATCATAAAGCTGCCAAAAGTAATGTACCAGTCGCTGAAAAGGGCCCGGGAAATTTCTTTCCATAGACTCCCACGGCGACTGAGACAAAACAGACGACACAAGTACCGGACGACGGGAAATACGATCTGCCGCTGCAGGCCTAAGTGCACGCAGCTGCAAGTCGTAAAAATGCAAGTTTATGTGCATCGCCCTATATCCAAGTTTTTTCTATCTCCCTTTGTCTATGACTTTAACATCCACTGCGCACTAGTAAAATACCCTTTTATATATACGTATATTAATTTTTCTCACTCTTTAGCTACATTATATACTCCGTAATATTATTCAATGATTACTACATATTATATGCTCAACGTTAGAATATTATCATATCATTTACTATATAATTACACTAGACCATAAGTATTTTCAACTTTGTATTAGTTACATTCAATCTTTATATTAGTATACTAGATAGTCATAAGTCTTAAAAGATGCTATAAAAACTTGGAGAGACGCGAGAGAGCGAAGCGAGACCGAAAGGTACTCGACGCGCCATCCGCCGGAGGGAGCCGGGACTTTTCCTTCCCTCTCCCTCGCTCGCTTCTCTCCCCCAAAAATAGGAGGGCCTTCGGCCCCGGGCGTGACTAAAGTCAAATAAGGATTTCCCATTGGAAAATCTTGGAGGAGGAGTTATACCAAAAATTTTCTAATTGATACTTCTCACTCCGAAGGGTTTTTCCAAGGGAAAAGAGAGATTTTTCCGGCCCACCGATGCGTCGTCGGCCGAGAGAAAAGTTACTCAGTCCTTGACCTTCGCCGAGTCGAGTCGACTGTACCTCTTCTCTCTATCTCAATTACTGTACTTAAAGAATTTTTTTATTGATCAAAATACAACTCTAAATTCAAACAACTTGTCAACAACCTTTTTTTTCTTTGTTTGCCTCCACTTTCATTTCTTTTACTCTCGCAACCGTGAGTTCATCTCGCGCCAAGGAGCCACTACTTCATAGGAAACTACACGGAGGAAGGGGCATCAACAGAAAGAGTAAGTAAGAAATTAAGTTCTTAGTTTGTTCTCTCCTGTCTTCTATGAGCACCTAGCTCCCGCGACCTTCATCTGTCGTCCAGTAGGAGTCCAGTGCCGGTGGACTAGTCGCGAATTAAACTCTACAGCAGAGAATCTGCTCAACTTCAGGACTCCGAGTGTCCTGTTCAAGTTGAAGTAGAGTCTTCTGCTAAATCTTGTGTCCCAGTCGAGTCCGGCATAACTTAAAGAAAATACTTTCAACTGTTCCTCTTCAGGAAGAAATTCCTGTGTAGGAGGAACTGCTGGAAGTATTCAATTGCAAAACACCAAAATTTCTGTACACTGTGCCACCGCTCGTTAGCGACAAGGCAAGTGTGACAGAAAAATTTGCGTTACAGTTTTTCTCTCTCCTTCCGTATTAGCAACCCCTACTTCTTCCTCGTAAATTTCTCTAAGAAGGGAACAAGAAAAATCGCGCCCAATTCCCCGGCTATTAGCGGCAACGCTAGGCCGAAAAAGAAAAAGGATATTGAACTGTTCGTCTTCCCGACGTCACAATATATGTACTAAAAATAGCTGGAGACGATGTCCCGGTGTCAGGATGACCTCCACGATGACGGAACATCTTTAAGAAGGTGCACCAGGTATATTCATAAATATGTGGATATAGATTAAGTGCTATCCTTAAAAAAAGGAATGCCGTTGTAAAATAAAAGGACACACGGCTCACGGCACACCGCACACGAGCTTCTTTTAATATTATATAGTTTTTTCTACTAATGCCGAACTTCAATCGTAAATTTTATACTAATGTCGAATTTCAGTAGTAAATTTTATATTAAAATTGAAATTAAAATTGAAATTAAGAAAAATCTCAAGAATTCTTTTCATTTTAGAATTTTGTTTACTCTATAAATATACTTTTTTCAGATAGGAAACCAAGTTCTTGGCTCTGACAAGTGATATTTTGATTTCTTAAGTGGTTCTAAACTTAGATTCACATATTAGGATATGTTCAGATACATTTATATTAAAAAATCTATATTTACAAATTTTTTTATCACAATCCGTAGGCTCGAACCATGACGATTTTGAATTTAAATATCTAAATTGCTTCTAAAGCATCTGAAACGTAAATATGTCACATTAAAAGTATTTTTCGTAGAAACTAGAGCAAATTTCCTTGCAAAAGTATTCGATGCATTTTCAACAAAAAACGCTTTTCTCAGGAACTATGAATTTTTTCAAATTTGCAAAAAATGCAAAAAACTAATTTCGACTGACTGCAGCTTGAAGGGGTTTGATGAAAAAAATGTAAAAAAATTTGGGGAGTTGTATTTCTCCGAGTAGAAGCGATCTAGGATAGTTTGAAAACAAAAATTTTTAGTTGGTCGATCTCACAGAGAATGGCCCATGTATTATTTATTTAAAGCAGATAATTTAAGCAACACAATATACAAATTTATCATATTAATTAAACTGTTTGATTAGTAAGTTTATTTGTTTCATACAGCAGGAGTTAATGAATTGAATTCAGAGAGAGCCAAAGATACAAGGAAAAAGCATGATACTTTAAAAAATATTTATTCAGCATCTAGCATTGAAAAAATATTCCATTCTTTGGTAAGCATTTCTTCATATATTTATTTAACGTATTTAATAATAAATTATAGAACAAATTTGAAACTCTCCACAACCCTTATGTAGCCAAAACTCTCCATAGCCCTTCTAACCCCTTGTCAAAACTTTATATGCTTATACACATTAACTTCGAAAATCTAAAACTCTCTTGAATAAAATATGTATGTACGTAAACCGCTTCGTATTAAGGGTCCATTAAACAGAAAACCATTCTTTTAGTATCACCTCACTACCTTTGATTTTACAAAAATTCTAATTTTAATTTTCAGAAAAGAAAGTTGTGATATCTGTAGAGCAGTTAAAAAAAATTGAGTTAATTCTTAAAATTTTGAAATAATAGAGGGCATTCTATTGATTTATGTAAACTGAATAGAGGCGGCAAAGGTAATCATTGTCAATATTCAAGTTATGGATCATGTAGTTGGTCAATGTCCATTTTTTATAGTACGAAATTACGCACAAATTAGAAAATTAAAGGATAGATCAAGTAAATTTTGTTCCTTTTGTAAAAATACGAATCATACAGCAACTGAATGTTTTACATTACAAAATCAAAATTTGGGAAACGAGTAGAGACTTCTCGAGTTGCGTGTACGAGAAGTAATAGGAATAAGGCTGGAATTCATAGTCGACCCTCACCCTCACCCTCACCCTCAAACTCTTGAGGGGCCGTTACATGGAAGCCCGCATTTAAGAATGGTGTCCAGACTTCATCAGAAGTCTAGAATTAGAACCGCGCGAAAATTCGAGTATTTCAATTTTTGCTAAAAAAAGTTACTAAAATAAATACAATAATTATTTTATATCTTTTAAATCAAAAGAAGAAAACTTGCTAGAACGAAAAGTTTTTCCATAAATTAAAAATATAAATAATCAATTAGACATTTTGAACGTTTTTAAAACCAAATCTCACAAATATACTGACGTTACGAGCTACGTTTGCGAGCTACACGTTTTAAAAACATTTTGAAGCCATTATGTGCTATCAAAAACGTGAGGTTATCGCTTGAATTAAAACTATAAATCATTAACTACTTAAACTAATTATACATGAAATCACAATAAGTATATCTATAATTGTTTAATCATTTTTTAAATATTTCAAATTTGTATTATGAACAACAAGAAAATGATATAATCATAATATTACAAGTACTTCCTCTCGAGGTGAGGATTGTAATATAAGAATTAGAATCTATGCTTTTATTTTATGAACAGAACTCTCTATCTACATTTCAAGAGTACGCACTTTTTATAAATTTAATACGCATTTCAAAACTCGATTTACCTATACTACTATTAATCAAACGAATAACAAAATTTGGTTTCGTATGACGTGATGACGGTCACTCAGGGTCAGATAGGACAAGCTCTTACAATGACAGACTGTCATTCTTAAATGCGGACTTCCATGTAACGGCCCCTTAAGAGTTTGAGGGTGAGGATGAGGGTGAGGGTCGACTATGAATTCCAGCCTATATCACTCAATGAAGAATACTGTACCAATAGCATTTTGTAGCAAGAACTTGTAAGGACTTCGATGTGTAAGCTTTTCAATAAATTGTTATTTTTATCCCTATAAAGCGAATGCATTGGACAATTAACATACAATAATGTTAATGTAGTTTATAATATTAAATGCAGTCACCATCAAATAGACCTCTTTTAGGGTTGCCTTCCACTTCATGGATAAGTAAATCGCAAAAGATTAAACAACATGATGCAGTGAGACCGTGTTGAAATTTTTTTATGGAAAAACTTGTCGTCCCGTCCTATCGTATATAATCGATGAATTACTAAATGTCACTGTAATCAACAATAAACTATAAAATATCAAAATGGAAGTCAACTGACCTATCTATTTTCCTGTATAAATGTACAACTTTAAATACATGTTAAACTGTGAGAATAGTGGCCTCAAATGATAATAGGAATTTTTTAAAAGTAAGTATAGAACTAAAACTAAACCTGTGAACTCTGACTATTTTCCAACGTCATTAATTTCTCAAAAATTAAGCTTACAATTATCATCAAATTTTCTATTTTTGAATTCAGAAATTGGTTACTTACTTTGATTAAGCAGAAGCGTCATTTGAAAATGTATCCATCGTTATATACAATAGGATGGGTCGGTAAGTTTTTCCATAAAAAAATTTCAACACGGTCTTACTGCATCATGTTGTTTAATCTTGTGCGATTTACTTATCCACGAAGTGGAAGGCAACCCTAAAAGAAAGGTCTATTTGATGGTGACTGCATTTAATATTATAAACTACATTAGCATTATTGTATGTTAATTCTTCAATGTAATCGCTTTATAGGTATAAAAATAACAATTTCTTAAAAAGCCTATACATCGAAGTCCTTACAACTTCTTGCTGCAAAATTCTATCGGTATAGTATATTAAATAATTTTTATTCTACATATTATTTTTCGTATTTATACGCTCATTTATTTATTTATTTTAACACGATTGGTTTTTTATAAAAGAAACTTGCCAATTTATTTATCGATATCTCAACTTTCTTTTCTGAAAATTAAAATTAGTATTTTCGTAAAATCAAAGGTAGAGAAGTGATACTCAAAGAATGGTTGTCTGTTCAATGGACCCTTAATACGAAGCGGTTTACGTACATATATATATTATAGATGAGAGATTTAGATTTTCTAAGTTGATGTGCATGAACATTTAAAGTCTTGTTAAGGGGTTAGAAGGGCTATGGCGAGTTTGAAAACCTTCAATTTTTTCTTTACAAGAGTTTTTGTATTTTCTGTTTTTTAATCATGGACCAAAAGAGTACATTTATTGGACCAATTTTTGCAGAATAAACGACCTTATATACTTTCATAAATGACAATGAATTGTGTGACCCAATTTATTTACCCATATTGTTCATTAATCATCAATGATGACATTGACTAAATATTTGGACAACATTGTATGCGGCTTGATCGTCAACATCATCGAAAGAAAAGAAAAAGATGACCATTGTTAGATATAAGAGATTAACAAAATAATGAAATATTTTATGTTGTTATTACTAATGTTGGATAGGTTAGAAAGGCAAGTAATTATAATCGCATTTGAATCATTATACTGGAGTTTTTTTCTTTCTACTATTAATTATATAGTCTATTTTCCTTATTGCTCTGCAGAATAATATGGAAAAATAGGAGTTATTTTTCCTTCTCTTTTGTGTTTTACAATGTCCAATAAAAGTATTTCATTAATGTGAACTTTTGATGGTTACTTTTTTTATGCTTATAGTGATTCTTATATTCCTATTTTATGCTTATGATGATAGTGAGTATCATGGAAACGTTTTCATGGGGGGAGGGTGTTATGTTCTTAATATTCTTGAGCAATTCTCGATCGTTCTCGAATATTCGAAAAATAGTATTGGACAGAGCTGATATTGTACTTTCCTTCGATATCGCCATGCGGCTGGAGGAATGTGCAACCTGAGCTTATGAAGCGATATGATGCACTTCGTAATGGGCAAGAGAGAGAGAGAGAAAGAGAGAGTGAGGGCGCGCGGAGAAGGTTACACTCTTTGTCGCCTCAGCACTAATTGTCCAGCTAAGGAAGCTTGCTTAGCGTCAATTAGACGTCACTCTCTCTCGAGCCATTAGCCAGGGTAGTACTAACTTAAAGTAAAATTTGAGAGTTATAGATCTTAATCGCAAAGCAGTTAATAAAATTAATAGAAGGCTTACTCAATTACCACAATTCTAATACAACTTACTCATTATTTGGACGATTGCCCGGTTTTGGACCATTAATTGTGTTCGATTTTTAATAATCATTTTTCCTGTAAACTTTTGTTGAATTTTATAACTATTTTCCTATTGTGCAAAATTTTTGCACCAGTTCAATTTTACCTAATTGAAATAATTGAAAAAACAATAATTGATATTGTCACGTACGAGCAGAAGCTCAGGTGACCAGTCGGACTGATAACCGGTGCTGCCGCTGCACCGGATGCAGCATCAGCAGAGAACAGGCCGGCCGAGAACTTCCCACGGCCAAGAAGTGCAAGCTTACACCTTGGCCGCGTGACTGCGAGTCTATGACTCTATGACTGTGTGACTACGAGCCACAGCTCGGAGACGATGCAGGCAGACCACCGGCGACCGGGAACAAGGGCAGAGCTTCTGTCTATTAAGCTCAATAAACGACACTACGCACACCTCAGTCTCGTGTCCTTCGCCTACACCTCGCGTCTTACAGCTTTTGGCATCCCTTGTGGGGTCCCCAAACACAACGTAACGACAGTGTACGTGTGTCGTACCTCAGAAAATTCGGCAACGCATGGGCGTGTGTGATTGTCGAAGTGTCCCTGCGACATCAAAAGGGAAAAAAGAAAGGAAAAAAACTCTAACACTAAGTGTGATGCTATATCATCGCAACCGATCAACTCAATCAACTTCGAAGGGACACTCATCCGGAGTATCTGACGTGCCTCGTCAGCTTTCAATGCACGCCAAGGTCGCTAGACAGCTCCCAGAAACAGCTACGAGGAGCCAACAGCTACGCTGCAGTACCACCTCACTACCACACTACCAGAAATTTATTTGGGCTACGTTCGAAAAGCCAGCGAATTTGTTTTTCTGCGACTAAAAGTCTGTGAGTACACTCACGCAGCGCGACGCCACACAGCGCACATCACCGACATTGCCAATCGCCCAGGTCGCCGTAGCTCGAACCTACCGCTCGAGCTCAATTGATTTACATAGCGCAAACAGGTGCGCTCGTAATCCAGCACTGCTGCTGGAATTATTTTCTGGGGCTCTTTCCCGTAAACGCTGGTGCGCTTTGTGTTGAAGCACAAAAAGGAGTACCCACGCCATCTCATCAAACTGTTGGACATCGATCAACCGAGAGCCAGGGTCACCAGCACAGCCAGCATCCCCCAGCGCCTTCAACTTCAACACCGCCCCTAGCAATCAGCACCAGCGCCAGAACCCGTCGCCGCCAAATGCATTTCCGAGCCGTCATCTTACTGTAAGTCCGCCTTTAAATTTTGTGCATTTCAGCTAGCTATTTGATTCCCCCCCCCCCCCCAAGGTACAAGTAAATTTGTTATCGCGAGAGCCCGCGCAGATATGGTTTGCATCCGACAATCTATTGCCCCGAAACATCACCAAAACAAAATTGGCAAAGGTTATGTCCGTACTGAACTTAAAATCTCCTACCGGGCGCATGGAGAGCGAAGCCGACGACGGTAAGTGCGGCGGTAAGAGCGATCTGGAGACGCGAAAACGCATAAAGGAAGCGTGCGTGGTCTACAAATCGTAGATCGCAACGGCTCAATTCCCCCGGTGGCGTCTTTGCGGGAATTCGGCAGCGCGAAGAAGGCGCGGTGTGCATGTCGGAGTGTTTCGACTCACTACGTTGACAGCAACGCGACGTTCGTAATTCCTCCCAAAAATAAGTTACCCGAGAGCTCCGGAGCGATCAGTAAATTCGTCCACGGCGCGGAGACCCAGGAGCTAGCGCAGCTGCGCCGACAGATCGATGTCCTTGCGCTGAGCACGACGGCGGACGCGGGCAAGGTTTCGAACATTTGGGGCCCATTTGACGCTCCAATGCCAAAACCGGCGCGCGTTCAAATCAACGACCAGTGCATGGCGAGAGTATCCAATCTGCTCGAAATTAAGCAGATTGCTAACGTCGACGTGTCAGGCGACGTATATGTGTCAGGGAGCGACCACGGTGCGACATTTTATTCGAAGGTGGTCGACGATCCACGTACCGCCCTTTCCAATAAAGAAACACCTCCGCCCCCCCCCCCCGCCCAGGGCGATGCGAGCCTATCGGCACCACCCCAGCCTACCTCCCGCGTATGGGAAGCGGAAAGGGTGCGCCAGATGATCCGCAAGTACCTCGCGACGGAAAGTGCGGAGTCTATCGAATCCGCCACTGTCCTCCGGGAAGCGCTACGAGAGCTGGACACAGAAAAAGACGCGGCTAGACGGCTTTTCACCACGCCACTGACGGCTATAGGAGCAAGCTAGAGCAACGCAAACACTCAGCATATAGGCGCAGCCGCCACAGCGGCGTCGACCTGCCCGGCTCAGACTGGCTCGCCACGAGCTCGGCCGGGGAGGGCTACACCCGCTCCCCCCGACCTTGCGCGGCAGCGGCCGCCGCGAACCCCGCGCCAGCATTCAGGGCACCAACCAGCCCATGGGGTAGTCACAGGCGTACTCCCCTCGCGGAAGACCCCAAAAGCAGCCCCTCCAGCGGATCAGAGATCGGGTCAACAAGCAGCAGCACCCGCCTCAGAAGGCGGCGCCGAGGTCAAAAGATTCAGTCCGAAACAACGGCGGAGGTAACGGCGGCGGCGGCAATAACAGTAACGCCCGAAACAATAATAGCTGCGGTAGAGGAAACGGCGGCGGTAGAAGAAGCGGGTTTCGAGGAAACGGCTCGCAAAATAATAATAACAACAGCAACAGTGACAATAACAATCGCGGTGACAATAATAAAGAAGTCGGTGACAACCACAATCAACAAGGTGGAAAAACCGAGGAGAAGCATTTAAAATAATTCGACGCTCGTCTCGATCTCCAGACGATGAGCGTCGAACCACACTGAAGTCCAATCGGCAAACAACCAAGCTGATTAGGACCCACGAGCGCGAGTCCACGGAACATGCAGCCACGGGCAGTAACGCCCGCACAATAGAGATCCAGCGGACAAGGTGACACAGATCACCTCCACGAGAGCGCAGCCTGACGCCTCACCCGGTGTACCAGTGCAGCAGCACGCGAGCACTTCTCCGCATCCCGTGCAACAGCCACGTATCCCCGATGAGACGTCGTCAATTTAAGGTCGCGCTGATCGAGATAACCCTCCGAGGTACACAACGATCGATAGACTGCACTAGTCAGACAAGCGGATCGACGGCAACCTTACTCTCCTCGACACGCGTATCTCTGCACAGGGGTATCGATTCAACCTGCAGGTAGAGAACTGCAACCTCACGTCCACGATGGTCACGTCACCGCAGTCAGCCAGTGCACGCCCGACCTGGAAGTCCAAAGCAAGAGGGGCAGCCCGTAGTATCATGAGATCACCAGATGACTCAGACACGGACATATGTTGCGCGCATCTGCGCTTCCTCACGGCCGGACATAGGCCACCCATCGTTCACCTAGAGTCGCCACAGTTACTCATGGAGAGAGCATCATTTTTCATCGATGATGGAGCGAACATCTCCGTCATTAATATTGATAAACTCGCGAGAGATATCCCGATTAATTATAAATACAAAATCACCATTCGTGGGGTGACAAGCGGCCTCGCCCACACTATTGGAGTCCCAACGCAACATGATTTGCGACGTGCAAATAGTACCCTCCGAGTTCGCTATCCAAACCGGCGGGATCTTGGGCTGGGAGTGAACGAGGCCCTACATGGCAGCGTCGACGCAGCCTCTCAATGCCTGCGCCTCGGCGACCTTACCTTCCCGTTTGCGGAAGCGAAAAAGTACCAATTCCCCCACGGATGAGGATGGTCATCAGCTCCCGCGTAGTGAACGCTGAAGTAGAAGTCGGATGGGTCCCGCTCCAGGTTATCCACCCCGACCTCCTACTCAGTAACTGCTTAGCCGAAAACAGAGGCGGTCGAGCGATGGCCGAGTGCATCAATACAAGCAACAAGGAAGTGACGATCCCGAGTCCGGTCGTTGAGATCCTGCCATGCTGCTACTCCCGGGGAATCCCACGTATCAGGCCAATAGGGACGGCCAGACAGAGGGAGCGACCGGCGAAACCGCCGACATTAGGGGCCTGACCCGCGATCAGGAGGGTCATTCAGATTACAAAGTAGAACGCCTCAACGCCGCACTACAAGCCGATAAAGCGACATGAGAAACGAGAGATACGAGAATCACACAGTTCGCTGACCTCGAAAGATGCAACGAAGAAGAAATCGAGCTGGTAAGAGACATGATAGACGAGATCGCAGACGTCTTCGGATTGGACGGAGATCCATTGCCGGCAACACACCTGCTGAAGCACGAAATCGTCCTAAAATCCAGCAAGCCTATATGTACAGGCCGCTACCGGTTCCCACCGACAATAAAGGAGCACTTGGCCAGAGAGCTGGCTCAGCTCCAGGAGCAAGGGATCCCAACTCCAATCACTCCTCAGTGCTTTAGCCCCCAAGAAGCCGGGCACTCAAGGAAACAAGCGATTCCACCTTGCGACTGACTTCCACGCATTAAACGAAGAGACTGAAGGAAGCTGCCACCCCCTGCCGTTTACCAGTGATATTCTCGAAAATCTGGCGGTAGCCAATTACATTACCGTGATGGACTTGAAACAGGGGTACCACAAAATTGAAATGGATTCCAAGTCCAAGCATCTGACGGCCTTTTACGCGCCGGACGGGAAATCCGGCAACCAGCTCCGCCAATTTAAACGACTAGCCATGGGCCTCAAGGAAGCAACGCTGACCTTTAACAGGGTCATAGACCTGGCCATGAGGGGCCTACAGGGTGAGGAGGTAGAGGTATACCTGCACGACATGATGGTCTTCAGCGAGACCCTCGAACAGCACGGCGATGGCCTCTACCGAGTGCTGCAGAGGCTTGTGGACGCCAATATGACCGTCGAGCCGAAGAAGTGCCAATGCTTGAAACGCGAGGCCCAAGTCCTCCGGCACATAGTCGGCGGCGGAGTCATCAAGGCAGACCCGGCCAAAACTAGCGCGATGGCAAACTATCCTGTGCCCACCAGCACGCACAAGATTAGATAAGCCAGCGGCCTGTTCAATTATTATCGCCGCTTTATAAAGGACTTCGCGAAGATCGCGAGGCCCCTATACGAAGTAGCGCAATCGGCAGGAAAGTTCACCTGGGGCGAATAGCAGCAGAGTGCGTTCGAGACCCTTCGACTGCGCTTGGCGAACCCACTGGTGCTCAAGGCCCCGGATATGGACGAGCTCTTCATCGCCACGGTCGACAGTTCCGATTTTGCACTTGGGTGCATCCTGAGTCAGGGCAAGCTGGACGCCGATCAACCATGCGCCTTCGCCTCGCGCTGTCTCAAGGGCTGCGGTACCCGATATATAACAAGGAGCTGCTCCCCATGGCATATACCAAAGAGCAATTCCGGTGCTATCGCTACGGCCGTAAATTCACCTTTCTCACAGACCATGAGGCGTTAAAACATTTTCATAAGACGAAGAAACCCGACATTCGCTTCAACCGACGCGCTGTCCCGCAATCCAGTGCTCAAACCCGGTCAGGTTAATCCCGAGCTACCAAGGGAGAAGCTGTATCAGCTGGCAGACGAGCAAGTCGACGAAAGCCCGGACGAAGAAGCCGGTGCACCACCAGGGCTCGTATTCCGCCTTTGCGCAGTAAAACAACTGCGCAAGAAAACGCGACTAACGTAGGAATCGAGCGAGTCCTTGACATTGGGACGGCGCCGTAGAAAGAGTCGCAAACCGATAGCAATCTACAAGAAGGGCGAAATCTTGGCAGTCAGAAACGTTGATGTCGGGTTCTACCTTTGCAAGGTGTTGCAGAACGTGGTAGGCCCTAGCGAACCCGTGTACATGCAATGGCTGACCAGACAGGCCGACGGGGCCGACGTGTACACACTTGACTTCCCCGACACGGTTCCGTACCTCACGAAATCCGTAAAAGCATCCTCACGAACGTGACGCTCACGGTGATCGGCCCGTCCAGGCGGAGACTCAGCAAAAGCGAGAGGTCCCGCATATCCGAGATACTGCAGGAATCCGTGCAAAAGCATGCCCTGACAAAGATCCATCCTCTACCGACTTCATCCACCGGTAAAGCAAGCCTGGTAACGACCCTCTCATGGTCATTAATCGCCCCGGAGGACATGCGGCCGGAAACGTGGTAGTACCTGAGGGACATAGCACCCCTGGGTCACGAATCAATCCAGAAGACGTCAGCCTATAGCAGGAAAGCTCCAAGATTGTATTCTCCGACTCCGTCGGCAAATGCAGCCGGCAGTACAGCACAGATCCATTCCATTAGCCACAGATCACCGGATCCAGAAATCACCTTCTCGTCCTCGAAATCGACACAGCATGACCGGCCCGGCCACACAACCGGCGCACACCCGCACACAGCCAAGCCCCGAAAATCGGGTAGGCCGCAGTCGCACTCTTTCACCTCCTTGCGAAGCGCACCGACGCTCGTCCTCCTCTGGCCGTGGTGCACCGCCTCCTCCAAAAAGAAGCTCGCCGTAAAGGTAAGCATGCGGCCTCGTGGCAGCAGGAAAGCGCTGTGCATCGAAGTGGCTGAAAACAATAACGCTCCCGAGAAGCACGTCGAGACCACCCCGATCGCGGCCGCTCACCCGACCCCCACGTTAAGCACATCGCCAGGTTGCGGCGGCAGCGCTTCGCGGCCAGCACAGACCCCTCCCGTTACTAACTCGCCCACAGCGAACCAGAGTCTAGGCGGCACCCAGAAAAGCGCGAAAGCACCCCCACCGGCAGCTGGCGATAGGGCAGGAAACTCGCCCTCGCCCCAGGCCATGGAGGTCGACGAGTCGGTCGACGGCACAATACTTGACGACCCAGTGGACGTCGGACCCCGCGAAAACTTTTCGGGCGTAAAGCGCAACTACGAGCGACGAAAGACTTCATCAGACGTGCGCTCGTCAGCGTCGTCAGCCAACGTGTTGATGCTCACGTACATCAGGAAAGACCGCTGCTTGGAGGCGCACCGGACCTTGCAGCAGTGCCCGGACATCCCTAGCGATCCTCCAGGCAATTACCTCTTTCACTCCCTCAACAAAGCAGCACAGCTAAGCATGACACCGCAGGAGCTGCGGCGCCGCCTCCTAGCGTCCGACAAACTGCCGGCCAGTGGCGAGTACGCGAAAACAAAGGCTGAAGAATCAGATCACGCGCGGGGCAATGTGGGTTGCGCTTTCGTATTTGCACACGAGTTTAAGAGCAACGTGTGCATCCACTTTAAAAGCCCGGGAGGCCGCATAGTATTCTTCCACGTGCTGGCAAATGGCGTGGACGAAACAGTGCACTTGCTCCTGGAAGATCAGCACTTCACGCCCCATAGGCGAATGACAATACTTGAGGGTCGAGCGCGTGGAGATAAAATTACACGCAGCAGATCCCCACCCCCGGATGAAGGGCATAGCTCAATCGCCTCCCCAATATTCAGCCGCGCAAAGCGTGCAAGGGCAAGCCCTGCGAAAGCCCCCGGGAGCCCGAAGGACCCAAGAAACACTGGCTCAAGTGACAGTCTGGCGCACAGACAATCCTCACCTCCGTCTGCAGACGTTTCGATGCAGCAAGCCCCGTTTAGGGCAAGCGGCATTTACCATGAGCACGGGTCGAGTACGGCAAGCAGCCCTGCGCCCCAACGCCACGACCAGACCCTCTCGGCGGAAGAACAGCCGCCACGGGATGAAGCCCTCAGCGGAGCTGCGGTCACTCCGGATCCTCAGGGGGAGTCAAGCAGCCAGGTAAGACCTCGTCGGCAGGCCTCCGTAGAGTCAGGCGTCGGAATGCCCACGATGGCAACGGCAGCCCTCAAAGAGGATGCCCTCAAGCGCTACGACATCGCGCCTGCCAGGCCTCCGCGCGAAAAACCGCCATGGACGATTCCCGACGGCGAAGAATTACCGCCGTTCGTACACCTACCGTTGAAGGAACATCCCTTCGCTTACAGGGAAAATCTTGTCTATCTCACGGCGGCGGACAACAAACTGTTCCCGGAAATCCTGAGAGCACTCGTAAAGTGAGGCTATATCCACCCCGGAAGCCTAGCTGCCCAGCAACTCGGCGTCGGTGAAGTGAGTATCTCGGACTGCTCGGGCCTCCAAATCATCGGCCTGTGCGTCAAGAACTACAGCGAGGAGAGAGCCATCCGTAGCGACCTGTGAAGGTGCCTAAAGACGCTCAGCAGGGAAGCAACGGCCCGTAAGCTAAAGAGCTTCGCCATAGTCCGAGACCTTGGGATGCTGAGGCTGACCGAATGGACAGTCTTCGGCGAAATATTCGGCGACGTATTCGCCGGCAAGCGCATTACGACAGTGTTATACATGAACAACCTACTCGTCCCGGCTACGGAAAATCGGTATAAACTGATCAAACAATACCATGTGGCGGCCGCAGGAGCCCACCGCGGCACGAAGACGTACGCGAAACTTGCGTGCGATTTCTACTGGCGAAATATGCGGCATGACGTCAGGCAGTTTGTAGCTCGCTGCGGCACCTGCCAAATAAACAAGCTAACTCACATAAAAACCCGCACGCGACTGCTCATAAGCAACACACCTGCTTTCCCCTTCGACCAGTTGGCGCTAGACTCCTACGGGCCATTGGAAAGGACGCAGCGTGGAAACCGCTACATTCTAACAACGCAGGATCTGCTCACCAAGTTCACCCTACTAATCCCGGTGAAGCTAGCTACGCGGAAGATGTCTCACGAGCCCTCACCGAGAATGTCATATGCGTAAATGCCCGCCCGAGGCCATACTCACCGATCAAGGGACGCATTTTCAGAGTCGACTGCGAGAGGAACTCGCCAGGCTACTCGGGATCCGAAAATTCTGCACTACTACGTACCATCCGTAGTCCCATGGATCTATCTATCGAGCATATGCACCACACGCTCACCGAATACCTGCGCAAATACGTTAAGTCCTTCGACGACTCGGACTCGTGGACATCCCTATGCAAACACGCCTATAACTGCACCGTGTATGAGAGCACACGATACTCGCCCCACGAACTCGTATTCGCGACCAAGCCGAGGACACCGTTCAGCTTCCATCGCGAAGGATCGGCCCTAACTTACAACGAATTCATCGAGGAGATGACGGACAACATCGATGTGCTTCAAACGGCGGTGGCTATGAACCTCGTGCAGACCAAGCACCGCTCGAAATACTAGTACGACCGAAAGCTCAACATTAAGCACTTTCGCGAGGCCGAATTCGTCCTCCTGCTAAAGGAGCCTAAACATAAAAAATTCGGAACGGAGTACACAGGGCCCTTCGAAATCGCAAAAATTGACAGCCGAACAAACTGCGTGACGCTATTAATCAACGGCGAAGGGAGAGTGGTCCATGTCGACAAAATAAAGCGTGCCTCGGAATTCCTGCTCGACACCGACTCGGAAAGCGAGAAGCCGTGACTGCGTCGTTTTTTTAATCGTTTTTTTCCGTAGCACCGGACGTGCTACTACACAAACAAAACGACGTTCAAAAATCGATGCACCTGCACTTCAGCCGCCCCTCCGCCTGTACATCACCTGAGCCATGCCGAACTGCCCATCGCCAAAACACATAACAATCCATCATTGTTTGCAGGGCCATCCATGTGAGCCACAGAGCCTCGCCAGCCGAGCAAGAAGCCCAAATCCGAGGTGGACGATCCATCACCTGGACGGGAATCTAGCGACATTTTAAACATTCAAAATAAAAATAAAATCTATGATTTTATAAAAATTAGTTATTTACAGTATGTAATATTCAGTAAAGTTGTTTTTTTTTAATCAAATTGCGTTTTCAAAAGAAGTTCGTAAACACATTTAATGTTACATTTTCTATGAAAAGGCAATTGTTTAGAATAATCAAAAGTGCTATAAGACAAAATATCAATATTACGCAATTTTGAAAAATTATATTTTTTTAGTATTTTGCCTATAACCTTGTAGTGGAATTTTTTCGGGCAAAAAGGACTTCAGCAGCGTATTCTACAGTAAATTTGCCTTAAAAATATCAAATAAAAAAAATTTTGATTTTTTTAATTTTAACTCAGGCATAACCCCTTAATACCCCGCTAGCATCCCCGTGATTCTTAATCACCTGACATTTCCCAATCCTCAGACCAACACCTATCATAGCAGTTCACGGCCGAGCTTTGTTTGTAATTTTCATAACGGATTTTTCTTAATCGTAGTGTAAAGATCAAAAGCTTTATAAATGCTTGGAATGATAATGGTTTTCTTGGGAAGAAATATAGCAGACATAAACTAACTCAAACGGATACGATTTTACCCAAAGCATATGGATTACCGAAAATCCATAAGAAAGATCATACGTTGAGACTTATTATTTCAACAATAGGCTCGCCTACATATTTCTTCTGAAAAACATTATTCAAAATTCTACAAAATAATTTAGACAAGCCAAAATCTTATGTAAAAAAGAGTTACGATCTGATAGAAAAAATCAAACATAAAAATATTCCAGCGGACCATTGTATTGTAAGCCTAGACGTGAAATCTCTGTACACTAATATTGACAAATTAATTGTTGGTGAAAAAAAAGTATTGAAAAAAGATATACACGAATATCTAGAGGATCTGACATTCCACTGAATGAACTCTTAGCGGCATGCGAGTTATGGAGAGCACGTTTTTTCAGTTTAATAACAAATTTTATAAACAACTTTTTGGTACTCTAATGGGCTCTCCAATTTCGGGATTATTTGCTGACTTAGTCATGGATGATCTTGAGACGGATTGCATTTCAAAACTATCATTTAAACCTATATTTTTTACCGTTACGTAGACGATATTATTACATGTATTCCAAAGGAAAAAATCAATGAAACACCTTAATATTTTTAATTCGTACAATAGCCAGTTACAATTTACACATGAAATTGAAAAAAACAACTCCATAAGTTTCCTAGACGTTCTATTAGTAAAGAATGCAGGAAAAATAAGAACCTATTGGTACACAAAATCCACCTTTTCTGGCAGATTTTTAAATTATTATTCGCATCATCCGGAATCCCAAAAATTTCCATGGTATACAATCTTATTGACAAAGCTATTAAATTATCAGACGTCGCATAAGACGTGTTTGCATAAGAAAAACATAAATATTGTAAGAAAATTATTAGCAGAAAATAATTATCCTGTTGACATTACTAATAGATACATAAAAAAACGTATTGACAAAATATAATCGAATGTACAAAACCAACGTTACAATATAGACAAAAACTTCAGAAACATTGTTGTGATACCATATGTTAAAGGGTTTTATGAACAAATGCAACATTCTTTAAAACAAAATAATATCACAACAGTTCCAAAAATACACAATCGTATGTGTAATATCATAGTTAAAGGGAAAGATAAAAAAGAAAAACAGTTGGAGAAGAATGTTGTGTATAAGTTGTGTTGCAATGACTGTACAGCTACGTACGTAGGACAAACGAAGAGAAGTGTGTGTACACGTATTGAGGAACACAAAAAATCAAAAACCAATGTTATTAGTGAGCACCATAGTAAATTTAACCATAATTTCAACTTTGATAAAATAAAAATAAAAGATAAAGAATGTAACCTCAATAAAAGATTTGTATCTGAAATGTTACACATTCAAATGCAAGATAATGGCATTAATTAAACACGCAGAAACCGTTAATATACCGTTTGAAAAGTAAATCGGACCAAAAAAAACCTTTTCAAGGTAAAAGGCTGGCAAGTATAAGATCGTTTCTTCATGTAAAACTTGAAGATTAATTTTGCAACTCTTGATATCGCAATGTCACAAAAATTCTAAGTGTTTTCTATATCTATACAGTTATTTCATTATATTACTCAAAGTTAATTTTTAAACTCTCGATATCCCTTATGTGGTGAAAATTAAGAGTGCTTATTCTAAAAGTCTATTTTCATTATGTAAATTAAAGTCAAACTTTCAATAATAATGTAAATAATATTCTAGCAGGTTTATTGTGTACGTTTATTACTTTTCCCTTAGTAAAGGTTGATAAGAAATGTGATTTTAATGCAATGATTAAAAAGGTATTTCTAATTAGTTCAACAAATAATTATGTTAATATATGTGTCTTCTTTTACCTCGTAAATGAGTGAATCACAGACACTGAAAGAACATGATGCTTATACATGAAGCTGAATAACTTGAAATTTTCATCTATCTACATCAATATGAATGCGTAAACATCTTTGCTTGAAGGATCTGTTGGACAGACTACCATTTCTTTAGTGTTTCTTCTCTATACCTTCGATTTTACATAAATTTCAATTTTAATATAGCAAAAGAAAGTTATGATATCACTAAAGAAATTGGCAAGTTTTTGTTATAAGAAGCAATTGAGTTGATATAAATAAATAATTGTTTAAATCGGAGAAGAATTATAAATATATATGTATTCATCATTATAAACACTCGACCAAATTGTGACATGTGAAAAGGTGGATAGCCTGTGAAAAGATACTGTCGGTAGAATTGTGGGAATAACTGCGATTGCCGCCACGTCCTGCGCATTCCAGCTGACGTTTAATGACTGATCACTCTTACGCCTTATTTAGTGTGGGAGGTTAGGTCACCGTACTTTCGGTAAATAGAGCGTTCCGTGACCGGTCACAAACATGCGCAAAGCATAGCACTAATTCGATATTATTCAAAGTTCAATAGTATCCGAGTGTACATATAGGAATGATGTTCTTACATGACATTATCACATGAAAAATGTGCCCATAATATATTACAGGATTGTTTCACATTATGAAAACTTTTTCGATTATTTATGGAAGCAACGAGCGGATGTACAATCTACTCTACTTAGTAATTCAGTAAATTGCTATCCTTATCGACGTTACATCTGCTATACCGTCAGTGTTTAACCTCTCGCGTGATTAACTTTGTCGCTGCTAAAGTATTTTAAAATTGTTGCTACGGGATCGAAACTCGTACTCAGGAGCAACTATGGATGGTCAGCTACTCCCAGGAGTGATTTCTTTTGGGACTTGTACACTGTGGTGATGGGAAACTTGTGCTTTCCCTTGGTCGATCATTGCTGTTTGGAGTCAGATAAGTTATTTTTTTTTATTTAAATTATTCAGACTTTTTGTTGATTTAAAGCACCGGTGTTTTGTTAAAAAAATTTTGTCTTTTTATTTTCAGATCGCTAGGTCAATGCTGCTTCGAAATTTGTGTGTTACGTCTTAAGAAGATTTTGACGTCTCCCCTGGAATGGCATGCCGAAGCTAGTGCACAAGTTTTCGCTAAAGTTTTTTGTAGTGAGAAGTACAACAGTGTTGTAGAGTGTTTGTAGAATAAACATATTTAATTAATTTACATGACTTGACCAGTGCTTTTGACTTTTTGTAGTTTTTAAATTATGTATATGTGTGAATAAGTGTAAATCACTATGGTGTTTTTCAATAATTATTGTGTGAATTTGTGGATCTCAAGTGTGATTTGTCGAGAACAAGCAAAAAATGGTATAGTTATTTTCACTTTTTTTCCTACACATAATAATTTAATAGTAATTCACATGATAATATAATTCACATAATATATATGATAATTCACATAATAATTTAATTTATGTTAAAGTGTTTTGTGTTGTTTGGCTCTGCTTCCCTGGATTTGAATGGACTTATTGGTGTATGTTTATGTCAGACCTATCTGATTGAGTTCGTCTTTTGGAGCAAAGGCCGTCTCTTTCAGATTGCTCTTCCTGGGTTCGACTAAGTTTTGATGTGTAAATAGTGGGTCTCAATAATTGTGCACATTGAATTCAGTTTGTGTGTTGGCTTAATTATTTGTTTTATTGCCTATGGAATTGATAATGACTTTTGCCGACTAAGTTTTGTTTGTGCATGAATAGAGGAATACTTATGAACTCAGTACTTCGTGCAAGTGCGTTGCTTTAATTTTTTTAAATTATAGTTTGAAAGTTTTATTTGTGGGTCCAATATGGGATATTAATAATGCTTTTGGGGTGCCTGTCTATTAAGTTAACTATTTGCTTGTTTTGTTATTTGACAGACTCCTATGCTAAACTACTCTGTGGTACGTTAAACTATTTATATTGAGTTTGGGGTATGTGAAAAAGGCATTGGAAGTGCAAACTGTGAATCTTTCAACGTCTTTTATCTTGGTATACTGTGTTGAATTACGTTCAATGTTTTCTATTATTATTTACACTCTGTATTATAGCTGACAACCTAATTTACTTTCATCGTTATATATTTATTCATCACAGCCATAAAATTTATATATACTGAATTTACTGCTAAACCATAATATCAAAGAAAGTATAAAATATATATATAATATCAACTTCCATTTGGTCCCATTAAAAATGGAATAAATATCTGCAAAAAATACATGTTTACAAAGACCAGAGCTTATATATAATAACGACTGTATTAAGGTACTAAAAAATGTATGTAAAATATCCATAGATTTTAATCACTACTATAATAATGACTACATATAGAAATGAGAGCAAAGAATATAATTGAAATAAGTAAGCTACATTTTGAATATTTCGGTCTTCGCCTGATTTAAAATCTGTTATAGCTATAAAAGCTTGTTTTAACATGCTAAAACAATACAATTGAGTTTATCTAAGAACTTATAGTTTTGATTTTTATAGTTATGCACCTGACAATTTAGACCCTAAAGCCATGAAATCGATGGAGTAAGTATATAATATACACATGCTGATTATTGTATAAAACATTACTGTTGCATCAAGCAACAATATTCTCTATTATATAAACTGAATAATCTCTAAAATCCAACAAAATAAAATACTTTCACTAGCTATTCATAAGAATCCCTTTCGACGAATAGCCTGAGAGTCTACCTCCCAGGAGACGATAGGAAAAGTTATGAACTATTCATATACACTGTGACGTTGTGGATTCTTCTCGGTTGGAAGTCCCCCAACGTATGCTCGCCCTGTTATCGGGCTGTCTTGATCGAACCGTATTTGATAATTTTTCTATGAAAGATGGACGCCCGGTTCGTTCACGCGCTTCGCCGGCTGCTCAGCGGTGGAGAGACTACTCGCCCGGGGCTGGGGATCGCGAAGAAGGGATAGGGAACACTCGCAAAATAACAACACACGGATTTAGCATAAACTGACCGGCCTTTATTTTAAATAAATACTCGCGACGTGGGTGAATGTTAAGTTCACCACAGTCCGACTGTGTAACAGGCGACCGGCCGTATTCGCGAACCCGCACTACAAGGGTAATTTGCAGTTCTACCTGGCTGTTTCCTGGATGCTGCTCTTCCTCTCGTGCTGATGTTACCTCGTGCCCTGAAATGTCGCGCGGCGCAAACTTGCACGAATTTTCTCTCGACACACGTGAAATCGGTGGAAAGATACGGAGTTGAACGGAGGGAATTGCTGGAAAACTCTTGGTCACACACTGTTGCTCGCTCCAATGGTTAGTCCGTACTGACTAGCTACCTGTTGCGCCCGGCACCGTTTCTGCCGCGGCGTCTCTTTCTGTCTCGCTTACGCACATGTATTTTTCTATCCCTATCTCTGTCGCGCGCAGTCACGCGATGTGACGTGATAGCCTCATATAGGCTACTCGTTCTCCTAGCGCCCTCTTAACAAATTATTTCTCTGCTCGCGAAATTCAAATCTCTTAATTCGCTCTAGTCCGGCTGTTTCGCATCTGACTGTAGTATATTGTTTAGCTTACATTCGCTTATTCTTTACATTTTCTTTCGCAGTAATTTTCGCATATTTTCCCTCGCCTGTATGCGCGCTGTGGACGGAGCCGTAGCCCTCCACTTGTTTCCAATAACGTCGAGGCTCGTCGCGTGCCTCCACTCCTTCATTCTCGCATCGCTACCTATCTCTTTCATTCTCGGTCTCTCTCTCACTCACATTCTATGTGGCGCTCGCCAACATGGCGGCTCTCGCTCGCTCGCTCGCATGCACGCCTCGTGTTCTCTCGCTGCTGTGCTGTGTTTCCCTCTCTCTTCCGCTCTCTCGGTGTGGCGCGCGTCGAGTTTCTCTCTCCGGCTCGTGCTGCGCCGCGCATGCCTTGCGCTGAGCGTGGCTCTCAGCTGTTCGTCTTCCCTCTCTCTCGCTCTCACGGTCGTCACTGCTTTTCTCTATCTCTCTCTCGTTCTCTGGTTCTCCTACAAACACCACCGGGTATGAGTCTAATGCTTTAATCTTTTTGCATGGCTCCGGTGGTGTCCAGGCGAGCTGGGGCTGACGGCAGACCGTCACATTCCCCCTCCCAAATCTTACCTTCTGGTAAGTTTATACCAGCGCAAGAAGGGCTCGCCAGGACACACCGTTTCCGAGATTAATTTGTGTTTGTGGAAGAAGGGTGATTAGTTAGGGAGACTGGAGGAGATAACCTGCTTTGTTCGACGTGCCCAGCACATTTATGCAGACATTGAAAATCAAGCTCCGCAACGGTGTAAATGAAGTGACGGCACGAGCAGTCATTGATATTGATTAGCAACACTCATATATTAAAAGGGACTGCAAAAAATCTTAATTATGAACCGGCGTGTTAACAAACAATGGAATATTTGCTTTGCGGAGGGCAGAAGTCGAAACTTACGGCGCACAAGAAATATTTAATCCACGCCGGTAGTCTTGATGGCAGTTATCGATGCAATTTTCAAGTGCTTGATTAAGATATTGTTTGTTCAGATGTGCCCAGCGTTTCGAAGAGTAAATGGCTGAAAGAGAGACTTGAACGTGGAGTTGTCAGATTCCTGCAGCTAAGACAAAAAAGTGCAAGTATTAATTGTCGCAGACATCGCGGGAAAGTTGTTTACAGTTCGAATGTTTCTGCTCGAGAGCGGATTATCAGCTATACATACTCATAGGAAAGCTCCCAACGGAAGAAAACTTTATGAGAATGTCTGTTATAATGTTTGCATATATGTACGTTATCGCCTCTCCGGGCGTATGCCATAGACGATTGTAATAATACAATATTTACATATGTTTCAGCGCACACCAGCGAACACTAGTAAATGAGAGAGATAGATAAATAGAGAGAGAGAGAGAGAGAGAGAGAGAGAGAGAGAGAGAGAGAGAGAGAGAGAGATCACGTGTTGCCGAAGATTGACAAAACCGCATAAAGGACCGCTCGCATCCTACGGGATCGCGTTCGAACATATTTCATATTCAGTATTGCGGTAGCGTCCGAACGATTACGACACAATTCTTCGTGCCGGTCTTTTCCCGTACTCATCTGTGCTAAACGCGTGCGACCTCTGTCGTCCACAATTTACCATCCGGAGCTCGTCCCCCTGCGTGCGACTACACTCCGATTCGGCCAGGACGACTGCAGCGTCCGAGAGCTTCGAGACTGCGACTACCTCCCGGCACCGACATGCGTCCTTGTAAGTACGAACTCTCTAACACTCTTGGTATTCCCGATTGAGCCCCATCTCTCTCTCTCTCTCTCTCTCTCTCTCTCTCTCTCTCTCTCTTGCGTAGTCTGTGGTGTCGCACGACGGCTCGTACTATCGTGCCTTGTGTACTCTTAAGTTTTACAATATATTTTCATTAGTTCTCCTTTATTTCATGCTTAAATCATTATTTCGATACCCCGTCCCCTGCCGCCTTCGCGACCTCGTGCATACGTACCAGCCACACGAGTCGGCCGAGCCGTGCTTTATACGACCCGACGGCAACGAGACAAATATTAATAAACGTGGATTCATTTCACGGTTGTACACGACCGATTAGCTGGAGACAATAATCGTGCCGTTACACTGTGCCATTTATTTTTTCACTCTTTAGGATCCTAACAAGTAATTAATTTCTGCACAGCAGTAGTACACTTTCTTTAGGAAAATAGGATTTATTTATTTTGGTTGTAAAAGTGAATTATTGCATAAATAATGCATTTTATAGAACATAAATGCCTTGGAAGATTAGGAATTGAACGGTATACACGAACAGTATATTTTTCTTCAGGACATAGATGGATTGAAAACAAATTGTATTTGATTGAAATAATTAACAATAATTTAATGAGATACAAAAATAGTATAATTTTCTATTGATAGTATATTCATTAAAACTAACTTTATTTGTTTTATTAATCACCTTGAAATTAAAATTGCTATTTGAGACAGTATTTTTGCAGCCATTCTATATTTCAAACCGATGGTTCGAAGATAACTATAGTGAAAAATAATTTAATGAGATACATAAATAACTTATTTTTCTTTGGAAACTTGATAAACTGAAACCTAATATGATTTTATTCATCGATTTCAAATTAAAGTACTATTTCAGACTGTAACTTGCAGGGCTCCTGCTCAATAATGCATATACGTTGTCTACGATTGACTGGCTGTAATAAAAATGTGAGATGATTTAGTGAATTCAATCAAGATCAATTATGTCAAGGTGGATCTTCACTAAATTTGAACATTAAAGATTTAGTATTTTCATCGATTTTTAGCTCGAAAACGAAGTAAGAATCTGAAGAATACTTTTCTTCTTAGAATTTTTTTTTACTATTAAAATTTCAGGGTAACCCATGTCAATCTGCAGAACAAATTCCCAGAGAAATAGCAAGAATCACCGATATACATATCGTGTTGTAAAATATTGTATACGTAGCGATGTAGCTGATTAGGTTTTGATCTAGCCATATCAAATGGTGGTTTTGGCACTACCAACAACTGGAATGCATTATTTATTTTGCAAAACCCGGAACTTGTATATATTTATGAATTGTATGGTTAGCCTTTAAAATAATTAACTAATCAAAATCAGTTATTTTCCACCCTAAGTTATATTAGAAGCTTGCTCACTTAAATCCGAGAGTATCGCTTCCTCTTCAAATGCAGTAGATGAGCCTTGTTCGGCCTCAGATTCTGATTGCAGATCCATCACATGACCATGTGCTTCAATTCTTGGCTCTACATCTGTTCTCTGTTTTCCACTCACTGCAATATAAAAAAGGGTAAGCAAAGATTTGGTATGTTAGGGATTTTCGATAATATTGTTTTGTTCTTGTCAAATAATTTTAAAACTAGGTTATATTTTGAAGGCCCTCGTTTATCTTTTATTTTAACCTACACATTAACTTCAATGACAACAACAAAACAATAGCTCAGTGGATATTTTTTAAACATTTTTCTTTGATCCCTTTGTAAGATATTATATTCCAGTAATGTTGTGATAGTATTGTGCAATGTTACCATAACATTGCTGTATTATTTCAATAGGGAAGACATTTTTTTCGAAAAAAGCGAAAAAATATTTCATGTTCGATAAACATTGGTGGAAGGTTGCGATAGGTCACAGCAATATTGCTGGATTATTACTTTTTGTGTTCCCTGCGTGGTGCTGACCCAAACTCTGTAATGGAAAAATGAGCATGGAAGGTTCGGACAATATTATAAATATATAACATGGACGTTATATAACGTTCATACAATATTATCGAAAATCCCGAACATGCCAAAGTAACTTTCAGGATATACTCCCTGAGTATTGAGTGCTATATGGAAAACTGCAAACGTACAATCTAAGATTTCCGATTTGGATTGAGCTTGAGTTGCTCGAGACATAATGTCAGCAAAATGTGCGCGTGGTATAAGTTCATGTTGTTGATCTGAAAATTCAGTACCTGTAGCTTTTAGCTGTTGACGAACTGTAATAAAAAAAGCCCAGTTATATTAAACAATAAAATCAGCTTATATATATTTAGAAACTTATATACATACAATCCAAGCTCGTATCCAATGGCGTTGTACAGCCAGTTACAGTTTGTGCAGTTCCTTGATAACAAATTCTACGACGATCATAGTCCATCCTTACCTCGGCATACCTATTACAATTATCCACGGAATATATTGAATGTGCATCTCGCTGAGGAATGACCGGATTATAATGGGAAATAGCAGAGTGTCTGTTTTGTGATACCACATAGCTTCCGCGATTTGCATTTTTCGGTTGCCGATTAACTGGAATAAAAATAAAAGTAAGTTTATATTTTCACGTCTAAATCTGGTTAATAATGTGATGCTACCAAATTGCGTACATACAATCTAAGAGTGGTTCAAAGCCAATTGTAGACGTAGTCCTCGTAGCAGTATTTGCAGCAACTTGAGAGCCAAACCCACGACGATAGTAGTCTGCCTCTTGCAATAGGTGACTGCTCTGATTATTTGCATTTCCATAATCTGATCTTATATCTCGACGAGGAATAATCATGTTATTGTCGTTAATACCATAACGTATATATTCGGATGCAATTCCATTTGGAGGGATTGCAAATCCATAGTCTATTGCTCCAGGTTGCCGATGAGCTGTAATAGATAAAGCTATTTTAATAATTACGTGCAGTTAATGCTGCATTAATAACTTGCATACATACAATGAACGAATGGCATTTCCACATCGAATTGGGATGTACTACTGTTAATAGTTGCTACCTTTGAGGTATATGCTTACTTTGGCTACCTGCTAGCTGAAAAGTGCTTTCTGCATAACGTTGGGGAACGACAATCCTGTCAGGATTATTATCAACATTACGTATATTTTGCGATTCATTACTATTACGTTGCATTGCTAATTGGTAATTAGGCATTTGTGGTTGTTGATTGGCTGTATTGTGAAAATAAGTTATCATACTTATAAGATTGGAACAGTTAAATCTAGACGTTAACGTTATATTAATAATTTGCATATGTACAATGGAAGATTGGATGTTCCCCACGGAATCCGGTTGAAGAGCTGGTTAGAGTGTCAGCGGCTTCTTGGAAACCAAATCCATGACGATATCCAATCGTTTCCTGTCGATCACAAGTATTCGGACTAGCGTAAGGACCCATAGATATATTTTGCTGTACTCTAGGCCAGTTTAGTGAATTATTAGGATACAATTCCTGTTTTATAAACCCTGTAATACAATTAAACTTTAATTATTATTTAAATCGTATTTAACCCTTTAATATCTGACTTGACAAAATTTCGTCACTATATAATATATTAGATCATAAAAGAAATTTAATTCAAAGCACGTTTTCTAATGGTTTCTGTCCGCTGTTTTCGAATCCGAGATCAGATCAAGATTCATTAAAAGTAAGTTTCACATTATTGTTATTATTATTATTAATATTATTATTATTATTATTATTATTATTATTATTATTATTATTATTATTATTATTATTAGTTTTATATTATTTTTATTATCACATTGACACAATCTGAACTAAAAAAACTAATTTTTTTTTTATTATTTATTTTGTACTTATGATTTTAATGCCAAATTAATGCATTCTCGACGAGTCTCGACGAGTCTCGACGAGAGTACATATAATGCTTTATGCGAATGATGTCACATATATATAACCGACACATATATTATCGAAATCAATTATTGAACCACTCATATGTACTACTATAGAAAAGTTTGAAGTACTATTTTAAAATTTAATCGAAGTGAAAATAACGTTTAAAAAAAATCGTTTATTAAAGTTTATATTTTTTAAAATAAAAAAACATTAAAAGACTATTGTTTAAATTGGTTTTTGCGTCAATCAGATCTCAGATTTGAAAATAACGGATTCGAAAACTTTAGTAAAAATGCTTTGCAAATGTATTAAATTCCTTTTTTGATTTAAGGATGTATTGGACGTAAGGTACCATATAAAAGTTAGTTTTACTTCATAAATTGGCTATAATTATTAAAAAATAATAATTTTAAGAAATCTTAGCCTCGCGATCGATGACAAATACTTGAATACACACAAAAGTTTGGCACTTTTTTCTGTAGTTTTCAGATTTAACACTAAAACCATAGAGAATTTACAGATTCAAACAAAATAGTGCCAAACTTTTTCTTCTCATTCAATTGAAGTGTAACAAAGTTTATCATGTATATCAAAGTACTTGTCGCGAGGCTTAGATTTCTTGTAATTATTGTTTTTTAATAATTAAAACCAATTCATGACGTAAATCTAACCTTTAAACCTGATTGTACAGCCAGAGCATCGTTAAAATATGAGGCTAACACTAGCGATGAATTTTAGTCAAGTCAGGCATTAAAGGGTTAATTTTGCGAAACTATGTTAATTTAATAATTGCATTATTGCTGTACCGTATTTACTCATTGGATCTTGAGAAGGTTTGAACTTTTTTTCCCCCTTCACTACATGGGAGCTGATGATAACACAATCTAAAATTGATTTGTTACATAATATGCTTTAGTAAAATATTAATATGTCATTGTATATTATTTTCCTAAGGTGAGAAGAAGGTATTTTTAGCCCGAGTCTTGCAAACATCCGAGCGCAAAGTCTTTCTCGCCCTTAGTGAAGAGCACATTTTTTGTAAGATATGTATTGATTTTCGTACATTAACGACAGAAATTAAAATGACGATTGTTTTGTGCAACAACCACGATCTTCTAAAATTATTAATTCATATTTTTACTTTTCAGCCCGCTGGTAAAAAACTTTCACTGTAACTACTGTTACTAGGCCAAAAAACGCGAAAAACTTGCATGTCACAGTAATAAATAGATATGACCAGATGTTTTGAAGCCGCTGACACTCTAACCAGCTCTTCAACCGGATTCCGTGCGGAACATCCAATATTCCGTTGTACGCAAATTCTTAATATAACGTTAACGTCTAAATTTAACTGTTCCAATGTTATAGGTATGATACCTTATTTTCTCATTACAGCCAATCAACGACGACAAATACCAATCGTTCATTGTACGTATGCAAGTTATTAATGTAGCATTAACTGTATGCAACTATTAACATAGCTTTGTCTATTACAGCTAATCGTCAACCTGGAACGATAGACTATGGATTTGCAATACCTCCAAATGGAATTGCACCCGAATATATACCTTATGGTATTAATGACAATAACACGAGCATTCCTCGTCGAGATATAGGATCAGATTATGGAAATGCAAATAATCAGAACAGTCACCTATTGCAAGAGGCAGACAACTATCGTCGCGGGATTGGCTCTCAAGTTACTGGAAATACTGCTACGAGGACTATGTCTACAATTGGCTTTGAACCACTCTTAGATTGTATGTACGTAATTTGGTAGCATCACATTATTAACCAGATTTAGACGTGAAAATATAAACTTACTTTTATTTTTATTCCAGTTAATCGGCAACCGAAAAATGCAAATCGCGGAAGCTATGTGGTATCACAAAACAGACACTCTGCTATTTCCCATTATAATCCGGTCATTCCTCAGCGAGATGCACATTCAATATATTCCGTGGATAATTGTAATAGGTATGCCGAGGTAAGGATGGACTATGATCGTCGTAGAATTTGTTATCAAGGAACTACACAAACTATAACTGGCTGTACAACGCCATTGGATACGAGCTTGGATTGTATGTATACAAGTTTCTAAATATATATAAGCTGATTTTATTGTTTAATATAACTGGGCTTTTTTTATTACAGTTCGTCAACAGCTAAAAGCTACAGGTACTGAATTTTCAGATCAACAAAATGAACTTATACCACGCGCACATTTTGCTGACATTATGTCTCGAGCAACTCAAGCTCAATCCAAATCGGAAATCTTAGATTGTACGTATGCAGTTTTCCATATAGCACTCAATACTCAGGGAATATTGCCTGAAAGTTACTTTGGCATGTGAGGGATTTTCGATAATATTGTATGAACGTTATATAACGTCCATGTTATGGATTTATAATATTGTCCGAACCATCCATGTCCCTTTTTCCATTACAGAGTTTGGGTCAGCACCACTCAGGGAACAGAAAAAGTAATAACCCAGCAATATTGCCGTTATCTATCGCAACCTTCCACCAATGTTTATCGAACATGAAATTTTTTTTCGCTTTTTTCGAAAAAAATGTCTTCCCTATTGAAATAGTAGAGCAATGTTATGGTAACATTGCATAATGCTATCACAACATTACTGGAATATAATATCTACAAAGGGATCAAAGAAAAATGTTTAAAAAATATTTCTCCTGTTGGGATTTGAACCCAACTCCATTCGCTCAGTGGACTCGCTCGTTATCCACTGAGCTATTGTTTTATTGTTGTCATTGAACTAAATGTGTAGGTTAAAATGAAAAATAAACGGGGGCCTTCGCAATATAACTTAGGTTCAAAATTATTTGGCAACAACAAAACAATATTATCGAAAATCCTTAACATATCAAAGTAACATTCAGGAAAAATTCCCTAAGTATTGAGTGCTATATGGATTGTTACAC